>VWZS01008407.1:839238-989270 GCA_013397075.1 Rhabdornis inornatus | reverse complement strand
TTTTTTTTTTTTTTAAATCAGTGAGATCTTGTTCTGGGAGATAACAGAATAATTACTGTATGACTCTTCTTGAACTGATTCTCGTTAGTTTCTATCTAGTTGTGTATTTTGGGTCTAAAGTATGTCCTTTGATTTAAAAAAAATCTCAGACTTTGCAAGAGACAGGATACCTTAATGAGAACATTACTGAGAATTTTAAGAGAATTGAGTAATGGTAGAAGAAACATGAAATTGTTCATAAGGGGTAAGAGATCAAGAGACCCATGACTGCAGTTGATATGTTAGATGGACCTGTGTGGACTAACCTTAGTGACTGTGGAAGAACCATAGGAAAAATAATGCCCAGATGGTGAATAGAAATGAGAAATTGGGTCTGTGATGACTATTCTAGTGTATACACTGAGCAAGCACAGGATTGTTTTGAATATGCAGTCCATAAACACTGCTTTCAACACTGAAATTAATTGAGAAAAACTATGATCTTTGAGATTCTCATCCTTAATACACATACTGACAGATTAAATGGGATATGTCACTAAACTGAAATTTTACTTGAGAAAGGAAAACTTTTTTAGAGTGGTTTTTAGACACCATTTACATTAGCAACAGAATGGCTGTATTTTAGAACATTAATAATGCTTCAGTAGAAACTCAAGTTATGGAAAAATTTGGTGAAATTAAAGTCAAAATTTTGGGAATTTTCCAAACAGGAAGTGTGATGCACTTGACTGCCAGCCTTCTAAACATGGGTCTCATTAGCCAACATATCAAAAGTATTTTTAGCTTTAGTTTGTACTTTTCTGAATTTATGTGTATTTTTTTACTTGATGAAATCCAAATAAGATGTAGATTGAGGCTACTTCTGTTGGACATTGCACCCTGTTAATCTTGTACTACAGGTGTGTTGAAATAAGGGCTCATCCATTCAGTGAATGCCTAAAATAGCTCCCAAAAGCTATTCTAAACCAGTTAACTTGTGTGAATGTATCCAATCAGTGTTGAGAGCATTTGTGTGAATGAATCTAATCTGCTTTCAAGGTTGTGTTGATATTAATTATAGAGAGCTCTTGGTCTGTAAACCTGCAGAAGCAAACTGTTTGTTGCTCTGGATGCCAGTAGACAAGTAACACAACACTACTTTCCCTAAACATGTGACTGTTGTACTTTGTCTGAATGCAGGGAGCTCTGGTGGAATATGTGAAAAAAGCAAATTGTATTCGGATGGTAAGAAGAAGTCTCTAAACACTGGAATCATCACTGTCCAGAACTATGGCTCTCATGTGCCCCCCAAGGTTTCTCACATTACTTTTGCACATGAGGTTGGGCATAACTTTGGTTCCCCTGTAAGTATTGCTGGTGATCTGTTAACTCACTCTCAGCCATTTCATAGGGTGTGATTTACAAATGAGGTTTTACTTCTTATAAACAAGGAAAGCAGAATCCTGACTCCATGAGCAGATGTGCACATACATTGTGTACAAACAAAGTGGATGGCGACCGAGCCCTTTTTTTGAGCATTTGACAGCACTGGTGCAATAGTGCATTTTGTGAATTATTTGTTTATATTAGTTCAATCCCTTACAAAGGTACTTTATTATTGTTCACTAAATACTTCCCTGTCTTTTTGAAGAGTAGGGTCACAGGAATCTTGTTAAATGTATTGTACTTTATCCTGGAGAGGAGGAAGAAGCACTGCAAAATTAAGATGACACTTTATTCAGCAAGTGGCTCACGTTTATGTTAGATGATTTATACTTACAAGTTTATCTAAGAAAACAGTGGAGGGAAATGGGATACCAAGAAGAATGTTTTTGAGCAGAACTGTTTCACAGACATTTAGGGATGCAACTTGTTTGCAGCAAGCTTGAAAAAGCATGAGGCTTTTTGTTTTGCCAATATGTAATACATTTCATTCCTTACACTGGATATTGTTAGCCAGTGACTGCATCTACAGACTCCTGCTCTGTTTTGAAGTTCTCTTTGTACCTCCCTCAAAGCAAACAAGAAGAATGGGCTGTGGTTTCTGTTAACTCCTCCTGCTTTTATTCCACAGAATGCTGATTACCCTTTTGTGATCATAAAGCCACTCCTTCTAGGAGATGGCAGCTTTTCCAAGTCACTGTTCATGCTTGGGACATGCACCTGGGGGTAAATTACCAAGAATGCAGATAAGATGAGACTTAAGAAATTAGATACTTGCTAGTGTTGTGTTGGGGGAAACAAAAACAACGATAGAACAAAGAGAACCTAAAATCAAACCTTGGGTTTACATACAGTTTTTGCATTGTGAAGAACCTGAGAGTGTAAGATGGTGGTTTATTTTTATTTTTTTAAATTTTGTGTTAAGGCTATCAAATCCAGGTTAGTTTTGCACCTGCCATGATTGAAACAGTTGTAAAATGTTTGTTTTGCAGCATGATTCTGGAATGGAGTGCACTCCTGGAGAGTCCAAGAACTTGGGACAGAAGGAAAATGGCAATTATATCATGTATGCAAGAGCTACATCTGGGGACAAACTTAACAACAATAAATTCTCAATCTGTAGCATTCGAAATATCAGCCAAGTTCTTGAGAAAAAGAGAAATAATTGTTTTGTTGGTACGTATTTAATCTTCCTGATAGGAGAATAGCTAAGATACTACTGTAATGCTTAATTATTATTTTTTTTAAATTTATCTTATTGTTTTGAATTTACTGAAAGATTCTGCAAGTAAAGAATTGAATTTGAGATCTCCAGTGCTGTCTCATGTTCTGGGCTGACCAGCACAGAAACAGCAGATCATACTGGAGTGACTCCAGCAAAGGACCACAAGGATTATTAAGGGATTGGAGCATCTGACATAAGAGAGTCTGAGAGAGCCTGTTCAGTGTGGAACAGAGAAGGCTGAGGGAATCTCTTCTGTCTTTTAAATGCCTGGTGGGAGGGAGTAAACAAACAGGGTCAGGCTGGTTTCAGTCATGCTCATTGTGGAAAACTAGAGGTAAGGAGTGCATATTAAACTGCAGGGAATCCTATTTAGACATGAAAAAGAATTTTGCATGAATTTTTCTTTCTGGAGTCTGATGTGTGAGCTCTCAGAAATTTTGTGAGCTCGTGCTCACATAGGTTTGCATATTTACTCAGTAGGTTTGGATTTTGGAGTAGTTTGCTCTAGTACCGTCAGCCTTTGCCTCAAGGTCCTCTGACTGCTATAGGAGTGCAGGAAAGGATGCATCCCCCTGGGAGACTGAGCAGAAAGCTTGTTCTTACACTCTCACTCTTATCAGCCAGAACCTTTTACTCAGAGGCTTAAAATTCTATGAATTATGGGAATGACTAAGCTGGGTGTCAAGCAGTAATGCAAGTTGACTTGAGCCCTAGTCTAAAGTCCAACTTGACCAGGCTCTTTCAGTTGTGATTAGCTGGATGCTTGTTAAGGTTTATAAGTATTGCATGTTCTTTATGCTGCTTTGTGCATAAATACACTGTCATTTTTCAGAGTCTGGGCAGCCCATCTGTGGTAATGGACTGGTTGAACAAGGAGAACAGTGTGATTGTGGATACAGTGACCAGTGTAAAGATGACTGCTGTTATGATGCAAACCAACCAGAAGATAAAAAATGCAAATTAAGACCAGGCAAAAACTGCAGGTATTGTGCCTGTGTGTTAACACTACACTTTCATTTTAGGCATTTAGTGGGAACTGTAATGGGGATTTCAGAATCTGAATCTGCTTACCTGCAGTTTTATGAAAGTACTGATTTTGTTTAAAATGCTTTATACAATGTGTGAGAAGTACATAAGCATAATTATGCTATGGGAAAAATTATTTTCAAGTCACATTTTGATTAGCACAAATCAGGAATTTTTGAGTGCTTGAGTAGATTTCAGGGTGAATAGTTCATTTGGAGTGGTTCATGCTTTTTCTTGGCATCCACAATTGGTGTTTTTTTCCAGCCCCAGCCAAGGCCCGTGTTGCACTGCCCAGTGTGATTTCAAATCAAGGACAGATAAGTGCCGGAATGACTCTGACTGTGCTAAGGAAGGAATGTGTAATGGTGTCAGTGCCCTCTGCCCAATATCTGAACCCAAAGAAAACTTCACAGTATGCAACAGGAACACCCAAGTTTGCATAAAGGGGGTATGTTTTTTACAGTCTTATGAAGCTTCTAATGTTGTTTATTGCAGGGCACTGTATTGTGAATTGATATGGTTTCTCTAATTACTACACAGGAGTGCAAACTCAATCTCTTTTTCTGTATAGATGTTTGATTTATTGGTGTCAGTCAAAATAAGAGTGGAAGTACACCAAGGACTAAGAAGTAGGTAACAAATCCCAAGATAGCTGTACTGTCTGAGAAAGTTACATTTAAAGTTTTTTGTAAAAATCAGGATTATGAAAGTGTTATTTTCTAGTGCCACCTTTTCACTTCAGTCTTGGTCAATAACTTTGTTGCCTTAGAAAACTGGATATCCTGTCAATATGTTGCAGTTGAGATGGACACTCCATAGTTCATGCAGCAATAGCGAATTCTATGAAGCGCTGCTCTCTTCTACGTGGTTTTCAGAAACCCACGTGGCTGGTCCCAGTTGGCTGAGTTTGTTACCACCCAACTCACTGGCCAATGGCTGCCTGTGCCCATGCTTTTGGAGACTGGCTGGCACCTGTGGTTTGAATTTGAATCTCCTGGCTTTGCTCGGTGCCTTGCTTCTAGGGATGTTCACCTGTTTTCCCTTACGGCGTAGACTTGTCGAGTTATAATTGGGGTTACCCAGAACTGTGAGGCCTCCAGGCCAGGGTTAGCCACCACATCAATAGAGCTTGCATTTGCTTTATTGGCAGTACACAGTTTCTCCAAACATGTACATACAGCACTGATGTGCAAGCATATGGAATTAGACTGGTTCTGAGCTGCCATTAGTTTCCTGGGCTAAAGAGAACATGGCAGTTGCTATAAAATATTGATGGGAAGTCTCTTATAAATTGGCCTATGTTTACTTGGAAGCAAACACAAGCAAAACTCACCTTCTTAAAGATCTACAACTTGTGTTGCTGTAAGTTTGTTTTCCAGAGTCCAGGATTTTAATCAAGAACTGCTTGTGATATTTTTCAGCTAATTTATAGCCATCTCTAAGATAGAGGAATTGTCTTTGTATAGTTACTGATTTTTGAAACAAAATTATAAATACACTGAAGTTGGAGTTTGTAGGACCCTCACACAGTGAAGTTAAATGCAGAATTTTTTCTGCCAATAATTTTTATAATTTTCCAAAAGAAATATTTGTGTTTGTATGCATTAGATTTGTTTCTCTAACCATGGTTTTGAGTAGTATTGTTTCAGTGTGAACTGTGGTGCTGTGGGTGTTTTGCAGGGTACTCTTGGGTTATAAAAGAAGATACTGTGTTTAAAAAATAGAATAAGGTAAATCAACTTTTAGAAAACTAGAAAATATGCCAAAATATTGACGTTGATAAGCTAATAATTTTTTGTTTATAAGCTTCAGGAAAAAAAATTGAAGTAGTTGCTTTTAGACTTTTTAGATCTCTTTTTAGATCTTTAGACCTATGATTATGCTTTCAGCTATTAATATTTAATATCTTTCCTGATGTCAGTGTGCTTAAAAGTGAAATTGATTTTTGTGTTGCTGTGCTTTTGTCTCCCACAGCAATGCGCTGGCTCTATTTGTGAGAAGCACGGCTTGGAGGAGTGTACATGTGCTAGTTCAGAGGGCAAGGATGATAAAGAGCTGTGCCATGTCTGCTGCATGAGAAAAAGTAAGATTTATCTGAATCATAAGTGTAAATAGAGCAGGAGGGCTCTGAGGAACCTGCTGATGGTGTTTGTACTTGAGATTTTGTTAGCTTTGAGAGCATTTTGTTCAAACATAGTTTCAGACAGACATTGCATTGTACTGTGTAGGAAATAAACAGTATATTCTGCATTTTTACAGATTAATAGAAAAGCATTTTG
Source organism: Rhabdornis inornatus (assembly GCA_013397075.1). Taxonomy (NCBI): domain Eukaryota; kingdom Metazoa; phylum Chordata; class Aves; order Passeriformes; family Rhabdornithidae; genus Rhabdornis; species Rhabdornis inornatus. The sequence goes on along the minus strand of VWZS01008407.1, from coordinate 983,318 downwards.
AACAATTAAAGGCTAGGGTGGGTATTCATGCACAGGTGTTTTAATACAATAATGGTTTGATTAATTTGTATTCACTTTCCAGTGGACCCAGCTACTTGTGCAAGCACAGGCTCGAGTCGATGGCAGGAATACTTTAATCGTGAAACCATTACTTTGCAACCTGGATCTCCCTGTAATGATTTTAAAGGCTACTGTGATGTGTTTATGAGGTGTCGGCTAGTAGATGCTGATGGCCCTCTAGCTAGATTAAAGAAAGCAATTTTTAATCCAGAACTATATGAAAATATTGCAGAATGGATTGTGGTAAGTATACTTTTGTATTACAAGTCTAATGTGAAATGTTCTTGGTAATCAAGATTCATAGTTGATAAGTGTTGATAATGCAGAGTGCTTCAGCATTCTTCAAAGTATAATTAGCCATTGTTTTACTAGATTTTTTTTGTATGCACCCTGTGTGCAACAAATAAATGCTAGATTGAAGGGAATGAGAACAAACAAGTAACAAACCAAGAGAATCTGTTAATACCGCTATTCATTCACATTTTTAATTTACTTTTTTTCATATTTTGACTCTTCATATTTGAATGCTCTGACTTCTTTTAAGGACTAAATATTTTGATATTTAGCGTTCATCATTTTTATTGTGCTAGATGGCACTTTAATAATATTATACTGGAAGAAGAGCTAGAGTGAAACACCCTTTGAGAGCTGCATAGGCAATTTTATGTAAGTTGTTGATTGTTTTAGGCTTATACAGTTCTGCTGAGTGTATCTTCTGTGAAGTACCCATCTGATACTGGAATGGAAGTATTGGGGCTTTTCCATGGAAGAACTTTGGGGGCCTTTCTTTCATATGTTAGGTCATATATTCTTGGTGATGTTTCAGAAAGCTTTATAATGCCTTCTAAAACGCAGTGAAAAGCCATATTCAATGTCCTCTGTCCCTTATGCATGCATGCCAGCCCCCACACAATGTCGTTGTTGTTGTGGTTTTGTTTTTTAGGCTTATTGGTGGGCAGTGTTGCTTATGGGAATTGCATTGATTATGTTGATGGCTGGTTTCATTAAGATATGCAGTGTTCATACTCCAAGCAGTAATCCAAAGTTGCCTCCTCATAAACCACTTCCAGGTGAGTACTCCAGCTAATTACAGACAAGTGTTTTCTCCTCAGCTGTTTAGTTCTAAATGGAAGTTTCAGATGTTTCAACCTACAGTTTTTAGTCTGGCACTGTGAAACTACAAATGGAATTGATGCCAGTGAATTCATGAAAATCTAATTAATGTCTTATTTTCTTATAACATAATATGCATATCAAAAGAAAGCTTTGAAGACTTCTTCCAGCATCAGAGTGCCTTTTATTTCCTGTTCCATGCTACATTTTGTAAGAATTAGCCTGTTTAAGGAAGTACTGTTGAGGTAATGAAATGTATTCGGTATGTCTTCCATACCTTCACTCATCTAGTTAAAACCTTGCAAGTTGTCATGGNCCGGATTACCTCCTTCAAAATGTGTGTTCACGGGGCGAACTAACTTCCTTCAATTGGTTTTTCACGCTGTCAATAATCAAACCAGCTTCCAATTGGTCACTATCCACTCCCAGGGGAGTACTCACAGAGAAAACTCCTCTTTGAGTTTTTCCTCTCCAGGTCAAACTACGACACAAGTCTAAATCCAAAGCCTTCCAGAAAAATAGTTGTATTTAATTTGCATGGCCAGGGCAACTCTTCTGGAAATAACTTGAGTTTTTAAAATTAATTTTAATAATGGCTACTTTTCTTTGCAACAGGCACTTTAAAAAGGAGGAGACCACCACAAACCACTCAGCCCCCACAGCGGCAAAGGCCCCGGGAGAGTTATCAGATGGGACATATGAGACGCTGACTACAGCTTTTTGCCTTGGTTCTTCCTAGTGCCTACAATGGGAAAACTCACTCCAAAGAAAACCTAATAAGTCATTGTCCCCAGTCTAACTCAAAAATTGAAGAGGAAAAAAAAAAAAGCATGATATGCCCTCAAACCAAGTGGAAATAGTTAATTTTTAATGAGAGAATCTTCCAGCTCAAAAAGAAGAAAAGTGTTTTTCTTGAATATTTTTAATTTAGTGGAACAAAGTCCTAGCATATCATGATTCTTTCCCCCTTCTGTGCTCTTCATTGCTGCATTTTCTTCACTTGCAGGCAAATATGGCTGTAGTAAAACTTTTACTCAAGAATTGAGAAAAAGATATATTTTTCAACTGCCAGACAAGGCTAGGAAGCTAGACCACCTCAGCATTGGAGACATTACTTGTCAATGTATATACATTGTTATATGCAGACATGTATTTCTAACGTACACCCGTACTTGTGTGCAATTGTAAACAAGAGAATTGCAATATGGATGTTTCTTTGTATTATAAAACTTTTCCGCTATTAATGAAGAAATTACTGTTTAATTGACATACTCAGGATAACAGAGGATGATGGTGTGTAGTGGTCAAGGGTCCTGTGATGCTTTACACAGCAATTTTGAATCCAATCACACTTTTTATCATTATAAAAGTTGTTTCAAGCACTCATTTCATCTTTATCCAACAGCTGCTAAGACACAGTGTACAAGCCTGGATGGTCTTAGAGAGATTTAACAGGTGTTCTGCAAACTTTGCAAATGTCAGAATGTTTCAAAAATGTTTTATGTAAGTGTCTTCCTTGTAGCTCAGCATAAATATTTTTAATTTGTCTGATTATTCAGTGAAATAATGAATAGTTAGATCAAATGTTTCCATGCTTTTTTAGAAAATTCTGCCTGTTATTCAACTTGTTTTAAAAATTGCAACCACTTTATTTGGGCTGTTCAGATGTTCTTACAGTTTGGTGATCAAGTTCATGTTCTAAGGGATGTGGAAAGAAAGAAAAGCTGTAGTTTTTTCTTTTTTAATTTATCAGGTGTTTGGATAACTTTTCAGCATGATACTGTTGATTGATAACCACTAAAGTAGAGTGATTTGCCTGGCTACTGTGGCAGAGTTAAAACTGTAGTTAGGACTACCAGTTTTCCCACATTTATACCAGTAGTGAAGTTCAACAGCACAATGTCCCATTCCAGAGTTTTTATTACGAATGTAAATAATTGGCATTTTTGAAGTGAAATAAAAGATGTCTTAAGGTGCTTACTGCTATGCAGGAGATGAAAGGGGGCATTACAAAATGTTTAAGCTTGTGATGTATTTATTGCTTGTTTTCCAAAAGCACCAATCTAATTAGAGATGCAAATGGCTATAATTTTCCTGGCTTTGCTTAGGTGAAAATTTACTAAGGGTTGGACAGGCTTCCTTTGTTAGTTTTTTTTTGTTTTGTTTTGCTTTGTTTTTAAGAGTATAAGGTTTACACAATCATTCTCATAATGTGACACAAGCCAGCAAGGCCAAAAATGTTACAGAATATAATGGGATCTCTTCCTTGTAAACTTGTACAGTATGTGGTAACTTTTTCAAAATACAGCTTTTTGTACATGGTTTAGAGACAAATTTTGTACATGAAACCCCAAGTCCAATAGACTATATAAATAATTCTAAATGATCTTAACTAGTTAGAAGTGTATGTAGTTGCTTTTAAGTCATTTTAAATACATTTGTTTTAAGACTGTGCAAAGATTGGAAGTGGGTTTGCATTTCTAAAATGGTGACTTTTATTCAGCAAGAGTTCTTAGTAACTTCTTGAGTGTGGTAGACTTTGGAACATGTAAATTTTTTGCCTGTAATGTTATCCTGTGGTAGGATTTTGGCAGACAAATGCTGCCCTATTTTATTTTGAGTCTAAGTTAAATGTTTTTTGAAAACAGAAATGTGCACTGAACTCTCCACTGCAAGTCAAGATGTGGTAAAGCCGAAAGGAAGTTCAAGACAATGAAACAGAAATACTACTGTCAATTTCATGTCCACTGTGTTTTATACAGTCTCTTTTTTGTTCACTTTGGAAATTTTTACTAAAAAATGCAAAAAATAAAGTATTGTGCAAAGATATGTAAGGTTTTTTGAAACTTGAAATGCATTAATAAATAGACTTGATGAAATCATCTTCTGAAGATCCATTTACTTGTTGAGCCCTGAAAGCAAAGAGGAGTACACAGATTCCACTTTGCTTGATTTTTGGCTTTTACTGTCATAGTTGTACTATCTCTGTCAAAGTGCCCCTCTCAATTTTAACATCCTGCAGTTATATATAAGAATAAATGTGTTTGTGTAACCTGTTTAGGGAAAGCCATGAAATTAATTTTAAATTACTTACATGATCACAGGAATAAAACTTTTCTTACCTTCAAAATGAAAACTAGTTGCTGGTGGGATGTTTGAGCCTGGCATCACCGTTACTGATGGATACCTTTGGAAATATATTTGGGGAGGAATACTGGAATTAATATGCAATACTCTGAATACACAGTTGGTGGATGAGACCTACAGAAGGAGCAAATGCACTTTTTGCAAGGTGTTTTAAAACTGCTAAGCTGGGTCTCTGGGTTTTTGTGTGTGTTGCATGGTTGATTTAAGTGGTTAGACTGCTTTTAAAAGCGAGGTCCTGCCAGTGAGTCTTCCATTCTTAGGGCTGTTTGAGCGTGGCCTGCTTGGACATCTGTTTCCTGAAGTGAGCAGGGTGGACTTTGATGTTATCAAAGCATACTCAGAGTTCCTGTCTCACAATGCTCCCCCCACCACCCCCGTGACTTTTTATAGAAGTGCTTCTCCCTGTAGCTAAATAGTACTATCTGTGCAAAGGGCATTAAAAGAAAATCCCTTGGAGCAGAGCCCTTCTGCAAATCCTCGTAGAGGTGGTGGTGGATGTGTTTAAATCTCTGTAGGAACACAGACCAGAGGGATGGAATAATGCCTAAGCAGCTCAAATACAAGTTTCATGTATATTTTAAAGAATAAGTGAAACAAATCAGTACATATTTTTTTAGTTAATACTTGACATAATCTTATTTGTGCCTATTAATTTATTCATTTTGCATTTTTTAATGTTTTAGTTATTAAATGTATACCTTCACCTCATGTAGAAGCATATATAGCATAGTGAGAATGGTGTGAGCATGACAAGGGCATCAGAGTCCTCTTAAGCAATGAAACTTTATACCATACCATTGATGTAATTTGGGTTTTAATTACTGTTCCAGTATTTCTTTCAGGAAAAACACAAAAAGGAAGGAAGAGGTTTTTATTTCTGAATATTGGAGGTTCATGATTACAGAGAGGTGATGACAAGGACAGCGGCCATTCTGTCACTCTGAGCTGTGCGTGCTCTGACAGGAGTAAGCACCTGGTGAATTCCAAGGTCTCAAGTCAGCTCTCCGGAGTGAGACAGGAATAATTCCAATGAGCACAGAGTAAGGCACCACTATAGGCACTTGAAATTGTAGGTATGACTTCAGTTTTATGTTCAGGCATGGTGAGACTGAATATATTACAGCTTGGGCTTTATTCCACTTTTATGTCAGAAGTTAGTGTAATGGCTGTCAAAATGGACAGAATTTGTTTCGGTGTATGATTTGTGAAAAATGGCACCCAAAGGATCTTCATATCTGCAAGAGTTCAAATATTGAATGTTCTTTTAATTTTCCCACTTTTTAAAACCTTTCAAATTGTCTTATCTGAGAACTGGAGAATGTAGAAGTCATCGAACTGCAGTATCCCCATTTCTTGAGTTTCAGCACAATGTAGACACCTCTGACCCTTCTTCTACCTGCTTTTCCTGAAGTTTAGATCCCTTTATCAGCCTTCTTACCAAGTAAGTGATAGTAATTTGCAAGAAATGCCAATTTTGATGTCTGAAATGTTTCTAACAGTGTAGTTTCTGTACTGGAGGAGTACAGCCCAATTCTTTTTAGCCTTTGTCTCTTGCTCTGTCATCCTTCAACGTCTAAAAAAGGCTTTGTTTGAGTAGAGGTAGGATTTAGTTCAGAAAGCTTACAAAATTCATAGCTTAGAAAGTTGGTGATAACTGATGTAAATGCAATTTCAATGACAGTATTAAATTATTCTCTAAATCAAAAACTATTTTATAAAAAAAGAAAGCCCTGAAACAGAAGTAAGTGTCAGGTCTTTAGCTTTTTGCAGAAGCAGCAATTCGATTCTAGAAACAATCTAGAGATGCCTAATTTAAGTTAGCCACACATACTTCTCTCTCTGTTTACTCTAATTTTCCATTGTGCTTTGGAAAACTAAAATGGTTTTATGCTACACTGACATTTGTTCCTTGCTTGTTATTCTGCAGGACATGGTCCATTGTAACTTCATGCCCCTAAAAATGCTGTCACTGGGTCTCTAGCAATTGAGTATCTCCAGTGGATTATAGCTACTGCAAGTGTAAAAAATCAACCAAACAAAAGGCCTCAGTGCTTACCTAACTCTCAGATACTTTTGGCTGAAATTCCCTTCTGTGTATGCTCCTGATTTGACTCAGCTATTGTACTTAAGCAATTGACTCTTACACAAACACAGAGCATATTACAGAGCTCTCATAAAATAATTATGTTGCAAAATTTAAATATTTGAGGTAGCAACCTGAAGCATGAAATTAATCACTTAAATTGTAATTTTTGACACAGAAGGTGGAAATACTTTTGTGTTTAAAAAACCAGTTTGCTTCATTGAACAAAATTTTTCAAATCACAAACCTTTGTTTTCAGTGAGGAACTAAGGATTGTTTTGCATGGCATTTGTATTTAAATAGATAAATATTTATCCAATCAAGGTGTTACTCCTAGGAGCCATTTTAAATATTGGAACAGCTTCTGGAATGTACACCTCAGGATGGACAACAATTCTCATTTGAGATCTGAGTATGCTTCAGTTCCCATTGTAGTTTGTGAGCCTTTCTGATGCTGTATTGAATATTCCTGTTCATTTAAAGGGATGGTAGTTATTGAAAACAGCTTGTAAAAGAAGTTAATATTCTGAATGGTTGGCAGAGATCCCTGCATTCAATATCTGATCACTGTTCACTGCTTTCAGGATCTGCTCATCTTGTTCACTTGTTGGGCTATCTAAATAAATCCCACTTTATTACTGATAACATCTGGATATTTTGATTCAAAATTCCCTGCAATATCTTGGTATTAAGAATATGCTTTGCTTCAGGTCTTAGCAGTTTCTTGCACATTTTTTTACCACTTTAGAGAACATTCAACACAAATTACTTTCAAAATTCAGAGTTCGAGAAACCTTAACATTTAATTAATCTTGTGCTTAGCATTAAAGTGACAAATGAATACATATATATTGATTTGTTTCAGTATGCACAAACCATAGAATAAAAACAATTTGAGACAGTGTGGGTTTTTGTTGCTTATATTCTGACATAGGAAACAAGGGAATTGTATATGTTTGACCTTACAAAATTTGTTTTTATGCTCTGAAGCTGTTTGAGGGTTTAACTATTTTCATTTATTCTAGCAGTTTCAAGTCATGCCAAAATCTGGTGTACCGAAATTTAGAATCAAAAAATCTCAGACCTTACCTGAATGGATAAATATTATTTAAATGCAAAAATTAACTGAACTTAGTTGTGCCAGAATTTTGTGTAGTATACTAAGCATCATTCAAATAATTAAATTGCTAGTAATTTAAGTCAGTTTTTTGATTAAAATAGGTTATTTGCAAAGCATTTTCAAAGAGAACAAGGTTTATTATAGAATTTTTAGAGTGTACTATTATTGGGGTTTTAATTTGGTTATTACAGCATTTTATATTTTATGTCTATTTGGTAGTATTTTCTTTTATGAACTGTTTAACTCTCCCTTCATTAGGAAATAATTTAGCCAAGTTTTAACTGATAGTTGTAGCTATTAATATTTCACCATATTTACTGGGAAACAAAGTTTCTTTTTTCCCCTTACATCCAACAAAATTAAGTTTTTCAAAGGCTTACTGAAATAATTTTTTCAAATTTTTTTTTATTTCTGGTGAGCCGATTTTTTTTTCAGATTTTAAACAGTTGAAAATTGACCGTTGCCTTGATGAAGCTGCTTATTGATCATTTTCAGAGTATGCTCCTAGATGAACAAAGTGCATATTTCAGCTATCAGATGACAAAAATTAAATATCTTAATGTATTTTTTCACCATTTCTGAAACTGCTAGGCTATTTGATGCTGTGAATTTTTAAAATTTACATTTACTAGATGTATCATAGTTGGAATATTTTGGCGAGAAGTTGCCTTTTTGTGTTCTTGCTCATTTTCTGTTTTGTCTCTGGAAGAGATCGTCACACCTCACAAATGTCTTCTCTTGGGATGGATGAAGGTGAATGTTGTCAATGCTTTGAGGGCAAAATGTATTTCTGGAAAGAAAAGACAGCATGAGAGCATAACGTTGGTTAGAAAACATAATATTAGTTAGACTCTCCCATTCTTTAGCCAGTTCTTTATCATGTCTTTTACAGGAACTTCTATTTCTTTTTTTATAGGCTTGTGAGGAAAGAGTTGTATCTGCCTGCCAGACTAGGTACAGAGAAGAGGAGCAGGCAGCTCCTGGGCAGAGTACATTGTGCCTCTGTCTCCCTGGTGTCACTGTGCATGTTCTCCACAGCACACCCTCACAGTTACTTGGGCTTTAGTGACAGTGGGGCACTGGCATTGTTCCAACTCTTGCTGTTACCACCACAGCTCTTACTGTTGCCCTATTTGGGCTGCTGGAATATTGGTATTTAGCTGGGAGGTTGCTAAAAATCAACTATGTACGATAGCTGATTGTAGGATGCTAACATCAGCAACTGCATATGCTACGGAAATATTTGAAACCAAATGTTGGAATCTGTTACTGTATTGCTCATAGTAGTCTGTTTGTTAGCTGCTTTTTAAGTTTATGCTGTTACATCTTAAGTCTTTGCCATTAGATAATCTGACAAAGCGACTTTCATCATATGTACAAAGATCACAAACATCTAGAGGTAGAGATGCCTGGAGATAAAATATTGTCAACTGTTCAAATGTTTGAGAAAGCACAAGTCAAAATACATTTCATGTTTACTACCTTTTTTAATTATTGAATTTCCAAAATTGCTAATTCTGCAATACATGTCTGGTCTTCTGAGGAAGGCAGAACTCTACATACTTTTTTTTTTTAAGAAAATATTTTTCCTTGAGTGTCCTTCGTTTCTCCTTTTAGAACCACCTAATAATCTTTCATTCTCCCTCTAAACGTTAATGCAGTATTTCAATGATAACTGAATGTCACTGCCCAGATTGCAAAGAACAAAACCCAGCACATAATCAGCATCCACTAAAAGCTTGGCATGAAGTGCTTCCACTTGCACCAAAAAAACTTCTAAGGAGCATTAAGTACCTGCAGATACCAGCATTTTTTTTTGTCAGTATAAGTGCCCTCCTCACTTAATAATTTCCTAGATAAGGAAAGTAGTACATCAGCTGTAATTGGCTTGTGCCAGGTTACTGGCACAGCTGCATTGGACAAGAACTTCCTGATTAGGAAAATGACTTCTCACCTTCATACCTTTTATCTCAACGTACAGGCACCTGCACCTAAACAGAGCTCCCTAGTTTGCAATGTATGCTTTGCTTTCATTTCCTTTACCAGCTAGGTCAGTACTGACTTTGGGTCATGACTTTTAAAATAGCAGGAGATGTTAGAGAAACTCCTTTTATTTTAATGGCAGGAACACGTGTCAATTGCCAGGTTAGGAAAACACCTCCAAAATACATTTTTAGAAGGATTCAACCTAGGAGAATATGATCTTTCCTCTGACCCCCAGCCCACACAGATTGTCTTATGAAATGTCTCTTTAAATTGTCTAATTTGTTTTTTGTGTCAATATTAAGGAGATGCAGCTCTGCCAATAAGAGTTGTTCTGCAGGAATTCTGCACCAGTTGTGGTGGTTAAGAAAGGGAATGTACCAAGGAAAGATTGCCTTCTAAGACTGAGCCTCAGTTATAAGGTAAGGTGTGCTTTTCTCATGAGCCTTAATTAAACTGCTCAGTTAAACTTTCTCAAAGGATTAAAGCAGTGAGAATCATAAGTTTTTTTGTTCTGTCTTCTGGCTGAAATTTCTGTGCATAGCAGGCAGTTTCAAATGTGTTGTTAGCATTGCTGTATGTAGAGAACAAGGCTGGTCAGACTTGGTGATCCTGTTTCAAAGCAATAAATAGGGGAAAGAAGAACACCCAAAATAATCAGAAGACTGTAGTAGAGCACATGATCCTTCTGATGAGTGTTTTCAAGAATGGTGATGCTGAGTTTCTCTAGGAAGTAGGTATTGAAAGTCAAATAATTAAAATTCAGCATATTTTTTGTAAGTAGGAATCTGAATATTTCATGATGTTAACATTGGAATCATTATTTATCTCACATAGTATCTTGTTTCATTGAAATTTCATATGGAGTGAGGTAATTATATCCATTGGTATGACTGCTGGGGTTTGGATGCTTGTATTTGAACTGGGATAACCTGAGTGCCAAACACCTGTGGTGTTACTGAGTCTCTCATGACACTTACTTTTGCTGTGTTTCCCCTGCTTTCACTCTTATTGCCTTCACTATAAGTCCTGGTCGACGGGTGCCTCTTGTCCATGGTATTATGGTTTGAAATGTGTCCCAGATATTTTCCCAAACTGGAGTTCCTTCCCATTTGAACTTGATCATTATGAGGTCACCGATATCAGTGTCCAGGGTGATGAGAAAGGAGTAGGTTTTATTCCCAGTAATACCTTCAGCTCTACAGAAAACAAGATGAGAATAATGCTGTCTTAATTATTATGAATTAAAGTGGAAAAAAATTGGATTTTTTTCCCCTGAAAACCAGAGAAAGAACTGTTTCCTTCTCCAGGACAAAACATTAATATCTCAAGAATGTTCTTCCTCCAGGTGCAAAAAAGTGATGAAATATGACAGCATGCTAGGAAAGAAGCAGAAGTGGTAGAAACTTGAACAGCTGATAAAGCAGTAATGGTTTCTGATAACAAAAGAAAAGGTATCCCATAATAGCATCTATGTTATAACTTCTGCCTGCTAGAGCAAATACTGACCCACACTCTTGCCTTTGCTTTCATTAATACAGATAATAAATATCCAAAATTCTTTATCTTAATTACAGCTGATTTTTTTCATTTGTATTTTAATTGATTACACCTCCCTGTCTTAGCCATGAGATGGACTAAAGTAAGTGGACAGAAAACTTTCCAAATTTGCTGTTTGTTTTCTAACAGTTTTTTTCTGCATAAACTGTATCATCATTGTAAGAACTTTTGACTTTCGGGGAGTATGAGTGAAGAGAGGAATTCACTAAATTTCGCTTTCATTTCCCTCATAGCATGACTATCAATGTGATATGATATTACAAATTGGCATCTTTTGTCACATGCACAATTACATGTGATATTATACTCACAGTGGGATGTGCAGGTTTTTAGCATCCTTCTTGGTCCCTGCCAGAGACATGGTGAAAGCTGGGTCTATTGGCTTGCCTTGGATTTCATTGATGATGTGGATCTTGAACTGATAATGATACACTGTAGGAAGGAAGAATTTGCAAGTAGTGGCAAAATGAATGGTCAAAGAATCAATAGGTTTCTAGAGCAAAATAATTTTGCCTTTCAGAGCAGAAAGTTGATGGTTATTCCATATTTTGTTTTCAAACTAATTTGTTGAAATTAAAACATTGTCATCTTTTCTGGTTGGTGCTGTGCTGTGTAATCTGTTAGCGTTTGAGGCCCTGTTGCTTTATTTAAAGGACGGAGAAAAAGGTAATCAGTGTTGAGTTTCATTTTGGGATAAAATATTCTTCCATGGGAAATATTTTAGCTTTTCTGAAGTTTAATTGTCAGAATTTCTGGCAAGCCCTCTATCTAGTGACCAGGCAAATCCTTGTGATAGGGCATGACTAGAGATGTATGATACAGATCAAAGACCTTATGCAATGTGGTCAGGCTGTTTCTCTGATCAACTCGAAAATTGCCCTGCAAAACAGATGACTCACAAACTTTACTTGACTGCATAATGATATGTTGTGCTTAACACACATCTGTTAACAATGACATTAATGCTTTAAGGTCTGGGGAGTTTCTAGAACAACACTGTTTAGGAAAGTCCGAACTGGGTATTGTCAGCATGAAAAATGCCTCAGAAGGAATCAGTTTGATATTTTGTAAATTATGAAAAAGAAAATCCCAACAACATACATTTCGAGCATGTGCATACAGATACTGTCAGCTACATTTGAATGTCCAGAACTTTTCTATCTGCTCATTCTTCCAGCAACCTTCTAGACAAAACGGATAGATATGAAGGAACATTATTACATGCTAGTTTTTCAGTACAGCCTCTTTACCCACTTCAGTCTTTACGACATCTGAGAATGGCTCCCTATACTGCTAATGGAATCATCTTTTTATGCATATGCACAGTTTTTTGGTTTTGTTTGGTTGGTTGGTTTTTTGTGCAGCTCAGAGTGCTTATGATGTAAAGTATTTCCTGGAACAGCTGTATCCTTTTGTGTTTTATAGTTGTTGTATGTTAGTGAACAATGTATTTTCTTTTGAAAATGTATCCCTCAGTAGAAAACAAAATTACTGTTTCTGTGCCACAAACTTGATGAGGGCAAAGGCAGAGAGGGTTGTTTACAGATCAATCTTACAACTAATTTATCTTTCTCTGGGTTTTCTCTCTATGTAAAAACTGATTTTTCAGTATATGATCAGACACAGCCTACGGTTTTGCTGTGATTATGGTGCTTACTTTAAGGAAAAATAATATAAAAACGCAGGGTCTCATCACAGCTTTATTATAAATGCTAACTTCTGTGTAACAAACTGGGGGTTTTGTTTGAGCTGGATTGATGCATGCTCCAGAATATAATGTCATTAACTTGGAAATTAAATGATAGATTTTGTGAAGAGACAGAGGATTGTGAAGTGTAATGCTGAGTTTCTCAAATTTCTTCTGTTTGTGCTTCTCACATGACCTTCAAACTTTTTTTTTTTAAAGGATTACAAAGATGACTTTGTAAGCACCTTCCTACAGTTGCCACTTTGTTTGGGAACTTTTATGAAAGATCATTGTCTGGGGTACTTTTATCCACATACATGCCAAGGATGGTTTTTTATACAAAACCACTTCTAAGCATAAAAATGCAACATGTTTAATTGAAATCGAAGCCAATAGGACAGAGATATTTTACACCAAACTGAAACCAGCTCCATATGCAGAGAGCAGGACAACACAGTGATCACATGTCCGTGCCCGGGTGTGGGAGCAGCAGGCAGCACATCCCCGGAGCCGGTCATTCTCAGATTCTGGTGAGAACCTGACCCTGGCAGTGCTGGAGCAAGATAAATCAGGAACTAGACACAGCCTCTGGAGTTTTTAAATCTACTCCAAGTAGGTTCCTGAGCCATTTAAACAGTATTAAGAAGAAATTCAGCAGGTTCAGCTGCTCTGAGTATCATTCAGAGCTGCGCAGATCCCTCTGGAGTCATCACTGAATATTTCACAGCTGTGCTAGTGGAAGACTTTCAAAATTATTTTAAAAGTACCTGAATTTTTGTTGGGTTTTGTTTTGGTAGCCGGGCCACTGTGGGGAGACAAGTTGTATAGTGCAAGCAGCCTTTTAAAACCTTTCTCCCCATCCCTTCAGTGGCGGGGTGCACGAACATGCGAAGCGCTTCGCAGCCCCACGGCCCAGGGCGAGGGGCAGGCGGGAGCAGAGCGCCGGCCTGGCACAGCCCCGGCCTGGCGCTGCCCCGGCAACCGGTGCGGAGTGCGGAACTCCCGTGGCCGGGGCTGTGCCGGGGCTGTGCCGGGGCTGTGCCGGGGGTGTGCCGGGGCTGGACAGGCAGCGTCTCCGCCTCAGGGGAGCCTGCTCCGTGTGTGTGTGTGTGTGTGTGTGTGTGTGTGTAGGGGAGCGTGCGCTCTGTGTGTGTGTGTGTGTGTGTGTGTGTGTGTGTGTGTGTCTGTGTGTGTGTGTGTGTGTGTGTGGGCAGTGCCCGCGGCCCGGCCCGGCCCGGCGCCCGCGCCGCTCGTTGCTCCCCACACGCCTCGTGGCAGCCGGGGAAGGAGCGGGTGAGGAGGAGAGCCGGGCGCCAGGAGCACCTGCACTGACAGCCCTTCGGAAGGGCACTGTCCCACATCGTCCTGCTTGTTCTCGCTTTAAAATGTACGTAAACCTTCGCAGCGGCAAGGGAAAGTCTGCTCAACAGCAGCAGTGGCCTCTCAGCTGAGTGCAGTGGAGACTGGTAGGAATGCCCTGCATCGCCTGGCTGGCCGTGGCCTCTTTATCTGCTCATACAGCCAAAAATCCACACTGACCCCATAAAGTAATGTAATAGAGCTAAAGTCAGATTGCCAGTCTTAATTTTAGTGCTACAGCTCAGCCTTGCAAAAGTCTGTGCTATTCTGTTGTCTGTCTATTGTTTGAAAAGTGGTAATTTCTATGTAATTTCATAGTCTAATTGTAGATAAAATTTGGGCAAATGCAGAACAGGATGTTTTACAGGCCTCCCAGAGTAATTATGCTGCTTTTTTTGGCTTGGCTGTATGCCTGAGTGTGTTACTACAAACCTGCACAGTCCGGTTGTAGGAAAATCCTGCAGATCAGGACCCCGGGCACCTGCAAACCCTTGGCTCCACAGCTCGCCTGGGGCAAGCATGCAGTGTGCTTTTTCCCACAGAAATACGAGAGCCAGGATCTTGATGAAAGGGCATCAAGATGGCCTACTGGGATTCTCACTTGTCTCAGCAAATTGATTATTCTCGCAGATTTTATAAGCTTTAGTGAATGAGTAAATCGCATCACAAATCTTAGGCTCAGTCTTCCACTTTGTGACCAATCTGGACACTGTAAAAGTATTCCCACAAACCTTTGAAGGGCATACGCGCTCTTGTTTTCAGAAAGAGTCGTCTGCTTTTGGGCAGCCTTTCCTCCCTGATGTTGTAGCCCAGGGTGTTACACCGGTTCTTCTTACAGCTGAGGCACAGTCCTTTGTTGAAAGTGTTGATGTCATTGCACCAGTAAGCTGTGCTTTGCTTGTCCTTGTGCAGCAGAGAGTCGATGAACAAATGAACTGACCTCTCATGGGCACATTTCACAGTCTGAGTGATGCCTGAAAAAATGCAACAACAAAATTTTACATGCCTTTGTTTCTTTTTGCCATTTCAACTGCAGAGAAATAGTGTTGCCAACTATAAATCTGTTATTGTTCCCCCCCACACCCCTAGCCTTTGCATCATAGTTTTGCCTCAGAAATCGTACATCGTAGCAATTTGACTTCGAGGATTATTCAAAAATAGAATGGCTGAACTTCCATGATAATAAACTTAAATGATTTTCTGCTTAAACTTCTCTAGCCTGACTATATCAGACTGTAAATATGAACCTTGATTTCATTGTTCTGGCTGGTTTTGTCGATAGAAAATACAACCTGTGTTGATGTGCAGTCTTTCAGATCATGCTACAATAAAGACAGCAGTCTCATTCTGAATTGCTGAACACTCTTGGATTTTGGAAGCTTAGGCAGCAATACCATATTTTGTCCCTATTAGACTGAGAGACTCTTATGCTGAATTGAATTTTTCTTGGAGTTACTACTTGGAAAAAAGGACCAAAAATTTTATTGAAAGCAATAAAAAATATTAAATAGGTCTGCTATTATGAGAAGTATCTTTTTGTTCTTTAAGCGCCATCAAATTACGAAAATTATTTTGTGCAAATAGGATGTATCACAATGGACTGCTTTATGTGTCTGTTGATAAGCTTCAAGCTGATGCTTGGTTTCATGTTTGTCACGATTTATCTTCTAACAAGTAAGGCCCAGATTTAGGCGTTGTGTGATGGTATTTGAGAAATACTTCTGCAATGCCATGTGCTGGGTGAGCAGGGCTCTTTGGGGATTTCCAGTGAACACTCCTTGTTGTCACTGCACATCAGGACCTTTTTCAGCATCTTTCACCAGTTTCTCTGTACGTTTATGTTCAGGTACATTGGAAGTAAGCTTCTATAAATAAAAGCCAGCCTGGAACACTGGCAGTCAGGTCCTAGAGGGAGTGTCATCTGTGCTGCCGAAGGACATGGAATTGGGGAAAGGTGAACTGAGGAGGTGAGTAGTACAGAACTGTGTTTTATTTTATTTGAAATAATTAATGGCATACTAGACAAATCTAGCTTAATTAGAATAAATTTTCTCCTCTCCCCTACTGCTGAAACGAATACCATTAAATTATTCAGAGGTGCTTGACAGCAGGATGCTCATGGCCTCATTTTCAGGAGTGCTAGGCTGCTAAATTCCTTACTGGAGTCAGTAAAACCAATATGAACTCAAGACATGTAAAAATCAGATAACTGATCTCTAAACAAGAAAATACCCTGCATATCAGGGGTGATAATAATAATACTTAGATGCTCTTTAAGACCACAGTTACGTAATTTCCCAGACAGACTCAGTACAGCTGCCCCCACTCTGTGCCGTTGGTTCTTACCAGCGATCCCGAATTGTGCAATGTGGTTGTACACATGCAGGATGTGACAGCCAGGCTGGAAGGTGCCTCCGTTGGGATAAAAGTCAAAATGAGCCACAGGCTGCTTGATGCCGACACTAAGGCCCATGTGCTGTTTAGTGAAGGTATGAATAGCATCTACAAAGTTTGCATCATCTGGAGATAAACGGTCTGTTGGTGACATCCCTTCAAACATGGGACCAGCAGGGTCAAGGCCTGCAATAAATGCAAATAATCCCATTGTCATACACTGCAGAAGGACTGTTCTACTGCTCTAAGTATGTTATAAATGTCTGAAAACAGGCAGCACCTGGTACTTTACAAGGTCTTTCTTTGATGGAAACAATGAGAACGCTTGTCCCACAGAGGGTACATGGTTACAACCTAAAGCAAACACAGGCACTGTTACAAACACTAACTGGGACCTGCACAAGGACACAGGCCCAGGGACAGATGTGTTTGTCAGAGACAAACTGTGCTTGCTGCCAGTGTCGCTTGAGGGACCTTTATGTAATTTTGTTCTTTCAAACTCTAGTGGTTGTGTGTTTCAGAGGCTCTTTGGAAGATACCAGTCCCACAACAAGGTTGACTTTTAACCCACATTTGGGACCTGAAACTTTCTAAAGCTCCACTTGTTGCTTAAAAGCCCTATATGTCTGGTAGATTTTATTTATAATAATTCTTCAGCTTAAAAAATCTTCAAGGCAGATTATTACAGTATTCAGAGAAATAATACTCCGCTTAGGGAGTCTTGCTGATTTTTGTTTTCTGGACTTTTTTGCATGGTGCTCTTCTTGGTTGGAATTGATTTAGGAAGAGAACTTTGTGCTTAGTTTAAAGCTACATTCAGCTTTGAGGACAAGCTTCTAAATTTGATATTCTTCAGTTGGTACTATGGTATAATATAGTTGCAAAGTGATAACCAGACAAGACTAGTAATCCAGGCAACAAGTAGGGAAGTCCCCCAAAGGCATACATTTCTTTTTAGCTTTAATAACTTTTTATCACTATCAATTTTTGGAACTTATTGTTACTAGTCTGGAAAACTTTTGCTGAAGAATGGATATGGCTGTTATAGTAAATAATATGCTCTAAGTGTTTTTACTTGTCCATTTTCAAGGTGTTATAATAAGGTTTGAACAAGCAGTGCTGGGGAACTGTCCATCAAGTCCTTCAGTGCATACACTGGTGTAATATCATGGCACATTTTGTAAAATCAGCTTCTTGGCATGCAGGCACTGCCACAAGAACCGATTATGTAAGAGACTGTGGTATGTGGCAATGAATCCAAGATCAGAATTGTGACTTCGAAGTACGGCCATGGGTATTTGCCTCACTCCTAAGTCTGATTAAAGTAAAATGTTTCCTCTGATAAATTAAATGTAGCTGATATGGGTCCTGTGAAAAATGCACTTCTGTTTTCATTTTGTTTGGGTTTTTTTAAGCTGTCACTGTGCATTAGAGATGAGGTACTGTATACAGTGTATCAATAATATTATAAATCTATTTTCATTACATTTCATAATTAGTACAGTTACAAAACATTACAGAAGGTTCAGAATGTCACTAGTCAATCAAGTGTTTGGGTTAACTTCGTTTACTCAAAGCATCTACTAGGGGTACTCTAATGATATGCTCCTTGTAAAATCTAATCCAGAACTCTCGTTTTTGCCACAGGAGAAGTGTTTTGAATTCATTATATGGGCACTGTGCCTCTGTTGAAAGCTCAAGCACAGTCAGACAATTTCCTTAATACATTTTTAAAATTATTTGCTAACAATGAATAGTATTTGAATGACTTTGGGTCAAGACAGTGGCCAAAGATCCAAGGTTAGTGGCTAACATTTAATTTAAGGTGTTACTGGGAATGGATAGGAGATAAATTTAAGCAACGTGCAGTTTGAGGCTTTGGTTTTTGATTTCTAGTCCCCATGCTTGTGTATGCCATAATTTGGACTGAGGTAGGAAGGATCAACGATAGAAATGCTATGAGACCTAATTTTCAAAAATATTTTCATTAAGTTTTCTAAATCTAATTTCTAAACCAATGGGATGAAACTTCTAAACTGTGCTGAATATTTCTATTCAACAGGTAATTGTCAATATGACATTGATATGTCAAATATCTTCATAACTTGATTCAGTTGACTGTTATTTTTCTTAAAGGTATAAGTCTTTTACCTGTAATTCTTCCAATCTTTTTTGTACCATTGATAAAACTTCCTGCAAATCCTGAAACATGAGCTCCTAGGCTGTACCCAATTAGATGAGCATTGCTTCTGGAAAATTGAACGGATTCCTGGAAGATAGTGGCAACTTGATTTAGATGAAGAAATGTGGAAAGTAAACAGTGAAATATCTATTACAAGCTAGGAATACTGTGAATTATAACACAAGAAATTTGTATGTTAATGGTGGTTGAATGAGGTGCATGAATGGAAAACCATCAGCACAGTGGAATTTTTGTTGTTGTTTGTTGCAGCAGCCATTTGATGCACACAGATGTTCACAGCCTTTTGTTTGCAGCATTTGGCTTTCCTATGATTAAATGGATATCTGTTCTTTAACTTCAGGGTAAACCAATCCTCTATAGAAGTGCCTTGGTTTTTTTTACCTGAGATACTGGCACAAGCCAAACTAAAGGGATCAAAATATTGATCAGACATGTTAAATGATACAGCAATGATATTTCTTGTACAAAGATGTGTGTCTGATTTGTAACAAATCTACTGAAGCAGAATTGCCCTTCTTTCTATCTAATCAATGCTATGTACATCGTAAGCATTTCACATGAGCTGCAAGGCTCAAAGTTTTTCTGACTGATAAAGAAAAATGTGGCATATTTTGCTTGCAGGAAAGACAAACCTCGCTTCTAATTTCTTTGTGGGTGTTGCCTGTCCTAGTGGAGTGGCTGTGCAGTCTCAATACCAATCTCTTCTGAAGACGAGGTGAAATTTGGCAGACTTCTTGTGAGAGAGACAGCTCTTAGAAATCACTGCTGCCTCTATGTCGTCTGCTTTGTGAAGCATGACAGTCCCCTTGAAAGGTCTCCCTTTACATTCTGGATCTCTGAGCCATTATTTTATCCTAATCTTTGGGAAACTACAGCAAAAAACAGACACAGTGTGGTGATTGAATTCTGCATTAAAAGCAGAACTTGAGCACGGATAACATAAACTCATTTTCCTGTACTAATGTCTTGCAAATGATGATGTCTGCCTGTTTTCTATGTGTGGAACAGTGTCAGCTGCCTACACACATGCTAATGGAAAAGTCAAAGTAGCAGGGAACCGTATCACCTCTAAAGATATATAAAATATTTTCATAAACAAGACCACTTTCTTTTTCCTCTTGCATGATGGAAGTTTTACAAAGTCATATGAAAGTTTATGGAAGAAAAATGTGCACTTGATTAAAGAAATGTGAGTGACTGAAATGAAAGCATTAGCAAGCATAGTTTTTCAGAAAGGTTGTGGAAGTGTAAGAACAAGTAAATACATCTTTTCCAGAGAAACATGTGTTGGTGTGGGAGTTCTCACCTCCAGCCACTCCAGGAACTGTGCTATCTCCTGTCCTGTGATGCGTGTGTTCTGTACGGCAATGGGATAGTGCTGGTGAGCCAGTGTGAGCCAGTCTGCAATGATCACGTTCATTTGGTTATGCTGAGACTTCAGAGCTGCTGCCATTTTCCAAATCCAGCTTTCTAGTATCCCATCCACCTGTTATAATTGAAAAAAACCCCAAACAATAAGAAAACCATTGTTACGGGAGAGCAGTCTCTGCCAAATATTTGCTGTGAAAAACATAAGGAAAGAAAAACCGTAGCATGAACAAGGAGGGATTAATGCTGATAACTAGATTTTAGGGGCTTCAGCCTTCTTCAGTGATGAGAATCTTTAGGTTTTTGTGGACCAAAAAGACTAAGAGTCAATATAAGAAGGGTATAATAGTGTATGTTTTTTAATAAGGACCCTTAGAAGTGAAAATGATGTCCCCAGATACTTTAAGTCATCTGGAGATAACTGGTAGTACTGGTTAAAAAGACAGAAATACCCAGGAAATGTCTTATTCCATTCATGAGCAGCTATCCCTATAAGTATAAGCTAAAAGAAATGGAGAAGGGAAGCTGGAGGATTGCAGGCCAGCAGGCATTTGTCATCTGTAGCCATTCCATTTTGAAAGCTGCTTGTTTTGAGTCATTCTTTTTTGAATCCCTGGTTACAATTTTCATGCATCAAAGCATGTTTCTGATTTGATGGACTAGAATCTATCAGATTTAATTGCTATTCTAGTGATATGTATTTCCTCAATTGATAAAATAGCCTTATCTCTTCTAGTGTATTAGAATTTGGGAGTCTCAGGTCTGGGTTTCCACATACACTCCTCTAAGAGCCCAACACCTCTGCAGATTAAGTTAATGTGAATGATGAACTTCAATGGCAGCAGCTTCAGGCCTGTGGTTTGAGCAGGGTGTAGGTTTTGAACAAATTTTTCTTTGCAAGACTTGGCTCTTATTTATTAAGGGAGTTAAATGTGTCTTTCTTATTTAAGGGAGTTACATACATCATGTGGGGTGTTCAAAGTTCCTCTGTGTATTTGCAGATGTGCAAGAAAGATCCATTGTGCCACCTTATGTGATTCCATTGGTTCTATGAGAATTCAAGGATCTGTTAAAATTACTTAGTTTCTTATCCTGCCTTTTCTTTTGTTTCTTTTTCAACTGAGAGGATGATGAAAAGTCGTTCTTAGTATTGCCATGCTTTTGAGAAAGTTTTTTTTAATGGTGAATTGTTTTTTTTACAGTTTAATTGGAAGCAGTTTAGTGATAATTCATTAATGTTGAAGGCTTTGCTTTCAACTGAAGGGGCTTGTGGAGAAGTTTTTTTTAAAGGCGTATCTGTGAGATGTGGGGACATTGTGGGCACTTTTCAAGAAGTCTGTAAATATCTGACAGCGTACATATCAGAGAAATGAAACTGTTATTCAGCTCTCCAGGGCATGGCACATTAATTCAGCTACTTGTTCAAGCTCTGCTGGCTTTAAACCAGGGCTCAATTTAATCCTTGGCATGGGAGTCCCATGTGAAAAATTGCTCGTAGACTGTTCCTTCAGAATCTGTTGGGAATATCCACTTTGTATTTTTTCTAGCCATGATAGCTACCAGTGAAATCTATCATCTTTGTATCACAACCTTACTTCTGAAGTTGCTTCTGTAGCATAATGAGAAGGAAAGTGTATCAAATCACATGTAATATGAATTAAAAATAAAATGCGAGTTCATACCGACCAGCCGTGGACTATCATCACCAGAGGAAGAGAGGCATTGAAACTGCATTTGTCAAGAGTCTCCAACTGATTAACAAAAATCTGGCAGCTGCCTTCAGTTGTATCTGTATAGAGTCGAAATTTGGTTTCTAAGTTTTGCTGATCTTTCTTAGTTGTAGTGTGTTCACTCTGTGATCCCAGTGCCTCTAAAATGAAATTTGTGACAACAGTCATAATAGGAAGGAATTGAAAACCTGAAGCAGTTACTAGTGCAACACATTTTGTAAAACAGTAAATGAGCAAGCTTGGAACTCTTCCTATGTATAATTGTTGCTTGTTCCAGCTGGGGCTAAGGTGTACATTTTGGGTCAAAAAAGTGATCTCTTTCAAAGTCTGAGATGGTCCAGATGTCCCTCTGTGTGAGACCCTCTATGTGAACAATAACAGTTACACAGTAATAGTGATCTGATTGCTATGGGCGTTTATAGATGCATAAGGATTGTAAGATCACAGTACAGGTATTATGACTTGACCATGGAGTGCATGCACAGACAGGAACATTCAGAGGCTCTTAACTCTGCAGAGCATTTCTACTAATGTGCATTTGCTAGTAATTGCTGAACAAGCATCATTACACTAAAATAACCATTTTAATCAGGGTTATAACTGCTTAGAGACCTGGGTGACTGCCTAAAACTAATAGACCACATCATAATTTTTTTTTCCTCTGAAAAGGCAAGATGAAAGATTTTCTTTTAGTTGTAATATTTTTGATGATTTTGTTTTTAGGTAAAATAGCTTGGTGCATTTAGGACAGAATTTTCAGAAATGTCTGTTAAGTAAGAAAGTGGAGGCAGTGTGAACTGTGGTCTTATGACATCATGAGCTTAGAAGGAAAAAACAAAATATAGAGCATTTGTAGAAAAATAGAGTAAAATAAAGCAGAAGCTTACAAATAGCACCTTGTGACATGAAAGCCTTTCTAGTGAGACATCAAAATATTTATTTAGCTGCAAGAACTCCACATAATAAATATTATTTAAGCTAGAAAAAATAGAGTTTAGTAGAAGAGAAGATATGATGAACTAGATAAGAAGGAACTTACAATTTCTAGTATTGGAGGGCAAACATTCAGATCAGAGGGATTTTACTAATGGAGTTCCTTGGGGACAGTGTTTTGGCTAATCTTTCTTGTTTTAATATTTCCATTAAAGAAGCAGCTGGAAAGGTACAAGACCGACAAAACATGAGAGTCCCTTGCTAATACTGAGAAGACCAAACTATTAAATGTTAAGAGCTAGATAACAACTTGAAAATACAGCAAGAGAAACTGGTAGAAATCTCCTCCTATGAAGTGCAGGGTCATAGAGTTGATAGGAATTTCTCTATAAATGGGACTCATAAATTGGAAGTGACACAAAGATAATAAAACTTGACTGAAGTAATCAATAACAAAATTGACCATGAGTCACTGCTACTACTTGAGTGTGAGAAAGGAAAATTCCAAGGTGCCTTTAGGTAGATGATTTTGGTAGGAAGAGAGAATGTCATTGTTAACCACATGCAGAACAGTGTGCATAGCTCTTGTTGCCAGTAAGATAGATGTGGGGATATTGTGGGCACTTTTCAAGAAGTCTGTAAGTATTTGGCAGTGAATGTATCAGAGAGCTGATACTGGTAGTTTCATTTCAAATGAAATTGGTGGCTCAGGTGCTACCAATTCCATCAATTCCATTTGCAACAGCTGCTCACCAGCACCACTGAAATGGTCAGGGAGGAGGCTTGTGTTTTAATTAGACCCAACAAGTAATTAAATATTTCTGGAGGTGAAAATCAAATATTTTATTCAATGAGAAGTTTAAATTATCTGTGCTATAACAGCACTGAAATCAGTTAAATTTTAGTTCTTATTTTTCTTGCATTACAGTTTCTTAATAAAACATTGATATCAGAAAGATTGTGCACTTTTTTTTTTTTTTTGGTACATTGACACTCTTACGTTTTTTAGATGTTTTTAGAAAATACCTAAAATCATAGACTATTCATTTCTGTATTGTATCTGCAAATCTGTCCTGGGGTTCTGTGATGTTGTTGTCTTGATGAGATTTTGGTAGTTTACAAGGAAGTTGTGATTCATTTACAGGGGAGTCTTTATCCTGCAAATACGTATTGTGGCATGAAACTCCTGTGTTTAAATATCTGCAGTAGCATCTTGTGATGCACAATGCAAAGAACCCCAATGTGGAAGTGTACTGGCTTTAGGTCACACTGTGTTTTTGCCACATCAGTCCTGTTACAAACATAATTCAAGGTTTAATTTCAGTGTAATGATAAGACATGATAAAACAGCATATTAAATTTGTGTAAGTGTGTGGCAGTTCTGGCAAGAAAACTCCTAAACTGACCTGCACTGCATGTGCATTGCTTTGTATTTGTTGCTAATTATCGTTCATTCCAATGGACAGGCAATATTATGTTTCACAGCTGGGAAACGTTATTGAAGAAGTTTATTCAGTCTTGCACAAGAGTTGGAATTTAAAAAGCTTCAAACCTACAGAAGGTCTGGTTGATAAAATTCGTGGCTTCAGTGTCTCACATTTTCCTTTCAAGATGCTTTTAACTGTCATAGGACTAAGTCTGTTCACTTCTCTCTTACAATGTCCACTTTAAAGAATTTCTGTTGGATTTTTTTTCTCTTGCAGAGGACTTAGTTTCTGGAGTAAGTAATATCAGGAAAGGGTGAACCTACCTAAAGAACTGAAAATTAGAAAGAGCTTTAATGATGTTGATATTCTTAATGTCTGGTTTATTCAGCCTTTGGTGATTAGTCTCTACACAAAAATAAGCATTGTGTTCTATTTTTAGCACGAAAAGAAAAACAAACAAAAAAAAGTAGCTTGTGCCTGTTCCATTGTACACATCCTTTCTTTGTTTAATGCCTTGTTTTCATTTTCTTTTTGCTCTCTCAGTGTTTGTGCAATGCAAAGGCACTTTGTCACTCTGTACTGTTTGTACATACTACAGAAAACAAGTCTGATAAAAAGCAGTTTTCTTTGGATGCTGGCTGGAAAGTGCTGTGGTGCTTTAGTGGCTGAACGTTGTTTTGCTGGTAAATCTGTGAGAGTGGATTAAAAATACATCTTGAACTTCTTGGCTGTCAAAAGTTAAAAGTTCCTATAAGATCAGATGTGCTATTCAACAAGGAACTGCTTCAATCGGTTAATCTGTGTAATGACTTGGAGAAGGAAATAGTGTCTGAAGAGCCTGGCTTCCACAACGGACTCTTGCAGAAAATGTCATACCAGTGACTCAGTGACATGGCCACAGGGAACTGGGACATTTCATAGGTCAGTTTGCAAAAACAACACAATTCAACTGCTAAAGATTTTTTTCATGGTAATTACAGTTAAGTGTGCAGAGATCTCTGAGCCTTCAAAGAGTTTTTGTGTTGGAAGGATAACAGGTGAGCGGGCTGCTGACTTAATTTCCTTTTTCTCAGAAGATCCTCCTCTGACGTGAATTTTTTCAGCAAAGACAGTGCAGTGTGGCCACACTGATCTATCTGCTTCCATAAATTACCTTCCCACAGAGCAGTGCAGTAATCACGAGCAAGAAAAGCTCTTGTGAATTCTTGACACCCCAAAGGAGGTTCAGTTATATATAATATATAATAATACAATAATATATAATCATATAATAATACAATAATAATAATACAATAATCATTCTATTAATGATGTTTCTGTGAGGTGCAGTAAAGACCAAAGGCTGGGTTTGTAAACACCACTTCATTGCAGATTCTTGTAAAAAGTTTTGAAGTTAGTTTTGGGCAGACAAACCAGAGCATTCTTAGATTTGACCTGGGATAATCATGTTTTCTTATTGAAAAGTAAAATGAGAGATTTCCAGTTGAACAAAAAAAGCAGGTTAATCCAGGAAAGTGACTTGGATTGAATCACCTCAAAAAATAAGGAGTTCCTAAATAAAGAATTTTTGAGTCCCTTCTGAAATTTCCAAATGCGGTAGCACTGCTTTAAACTTGTTAATGAAAACTCTACTGAAAACTAGACAAAGGTCTATGTTCTGACCAGGGTTTGAAACTATAAATAACCTATGCTTTTCTGGGGGAGAGATCCACAGTCTAAAATATATTTATGTATCGTGTCTGATTAGGTATAAAAGTACAGCTACAAAGTATCTGCTTCATAGCACAAAAATTGCCTAAATGTGAAGAGGATGAAGCATAGCAGAACTATCTAATGTTAAGAGCAAAATTTTATTTTTTGCTAAGTCATACACTTTAAATTCATCTTACAGTGCAGCATAAAAATTTTGATAAAATTGGCATTTTGAAGTAAGGAAAGTAGCTTTTCTGCTTAAGAAAAATAATATTCAGCATCCTTCTTCCTGTCATGGAACTTGGGTTGAAGAGGATATTTCAGTGGCTCTCACCTAATCCTTAGACAATTGAAAAATTAATTAAGTAAATCTGAACAGAAGTTGAAATCTGGGCTGTTGGTGGGTTAAGGATACATAAAAATCACCCAGGTCACCATGTGAACACATGCTGCTATTTCCAGGTTCTGGCTGCCTTGTGACCCCAGCAGCAGCTTCCCTTTATAGTTGTGAGTGGATTTGTCTGAGCCCTGATAAAACTCCTGCATCTTTTGGATGGCTTTTCCTGCTTACAGGGAAATATTTCCAAGAGTACTTAATGTAGTGTAATCACATTTCAGTGTCACCAGTATCCAACATATTGGAGAAAGAAGTGACACAATTCCCCAGAACCAGAGAATTCTGTTGTGAAATTGAGCAAAGGCAGTCATATGTTAATGATTTTTGTTTGAGACATGGAAAGTGGAATGTATCACAGATCCCCTCATTTCCAATAGCAAGATTTTTTTTATCACTTAAAAGAAGAGCTAGTATCTGGCAGTGTTCAAATTTCTCATTTCGACAAATAGTTTGTGTAGAGCTTTTCTTTTTACTTGATTTTTATTGTTCCTGTCACTTCAAGGTTTTTGGGAGTCATAAACTAATGGTTGATAATTCCATCTCTTGTAGTTCTTAGGGGAGAACTCTAAAACATGTAATTTTATTTTTCGGGTGGGACAGGGAGAGGGGATCCTAGGCCTTTTTGATTGCTTCAGAGTCCCAGGCAAGATAAAACAGTCAAAACTAAGGTCTGTTGTGCTTAAATTTTTTCATATCTTCATGTAGTTCCTTTGTGTTTTCACTCTCCTTTAACTTGCTCACCTTGCCAAATTAAAAGTAGGTATCACTTAGCAAAGAATGACTGGAAAAAAAGCAAGAAATCAAGAGAAAGCTATGATAATTGGATTAAACATTAGCAGGTCTGGTTAGAAAAAGACGTTTTGAAAAAAGCTTCCTTTTCTCTTCAAGTTGAAATGAATGGTGAGATTAGATATGAATAGGTATTAGATGAGTAATTAGATTCTCTACCTGAAAAGTATTCTGAGCTGTCATTTCTTGTTTCTCTTGTCCTGTGTGCATGCAGGCATGCCAAAGGTGAGTTAAACTCACCATGAGTGTAGTTTGTACCCAAACAGCCACAGAGGGAGATGATTACCTAACTGTTGTTAGCCCTCTGATAACACACTTTTAACCCTCTGTTGGGAAATCCAGGAGGAGAGCACATAAAATTGCACCTTTCATACTGAATGTCTTCTCTATGTCCTGGCTTTCAAACCATTTAGGCATTGCTACTGGGAGGTGCCATTAGTGAGTCTTGAAACTGGAGAAGGATGTGTCTAGAAAGAAGCCAATCCAAAATTCACTGGGGCTGGTACCAAAGTTTTGTTAGTGGCACCTTGAGTGGAAGGTGTGTGAGATGCCTGGTCAGAAATCAGCTCTGTGCTTATTGGGTATGATTCTGACTGTCTGTGATTCTTTACCATTAGAGTGCAGAGGAGATCTTCTTGCTTTCTTTGAAAATCAGACCCTTCCAATGTCTACCAGAATCCAAATTTTGAATTCTTTACTAAGAGATGATTAACACTGGCAAATCTCTATTTTCTGGTGTCTAAATAACTGCTGATCTTTCATGAAGTCTTTATTATCAGGCACTTCTCTCATATTTTGAAGCATAGTGGTCTGTGAAAATCTGTAAGAACTCATCCCACTATTGCACAAAGGAAGGGTTTTTTTGTTCTGCTTTCTCTGGATCTCCCAGGTGTGTGTTCTATATTTACCTGGACTGTTTGCAGGAGGGGTGAGGAATGTGGAAATCTGTTTGTAGATGTGTTTATCAGCTACCTTGTTAGAACTGTCAGCAGAGATCCATACCCCTACCACTTTCTGGTTAATTTTATTCAGAATTAATTTCTGGTTGCATAGAATTGGAGAAAGAGAATTTGATATTTTATTCAGTAATAGCAGAATCATATTTTTTAAAAAACTTTTTAAAAAAAGTTGTTGAAATATTAATAAGGAGTTTAGACTTAGATGATATTTCTCCCTCATTTTTAAAAAATTATGATGCTTCCTAAAGGAAAATTAATTTGAAAAAATACCCAGTATTTCATTCATAGCAATATAAAAGAACTGTAAAATGTATTTAGGGTATTCAGTACAGATAATTGTTTAGTACAATTTGTTTGCTTGGTGGTCTGAGACCAAGGAGTCCAAGCAAAGGAGTGCAACCTACTTTCAGAAGTTGCTTGTATCAAAGAATTTGATAAAAGAACCTTGTCAGTTAATTTTGAACTCTCTACTTAGATAGCTTGTGCTGCTGTTTATTTGAAATTGCCTCTCCTGGATGCATTTGGTCAGGTGATGGAGACAGGAACTGTTTCAGTTCCTCGAAGTGCCTTAAGTAAGAGTATTTGGGGATCTGAAGAATAAAATGAAAACATCAAACATAAGTCTTGCTAGAAAACCTTGAAAAAGATGGCAAAACAGATCAAATAGAATGCTTTGGTTTCCACTTGCTGTTGTGTGTCTCAACTATTTAGAGATATATCTGAAGTCACTTATGATTCAAATAATATTTGAATTTAATTTCTATTTAATGCCTTCAAAAGTGGGAAAAATAAAATGCAGTGTAACATGTCCTTTAAGAGAAAAAAATAGTAAGTTACCCTTTCATTTTCCTCTGATTTATCTATTTATTATTTATGTATTAGAGTATGAGAATATGTATTTTTTTTCCTCTTCTTCCTGAATTTGTTTTTCTGTCATCAGTTTTGAGCACTGAGTTGTTTCAAAATTCTCTAAAGAACTGTCTCTTTTTGATTCCTGATTCATACTATTTTACTTTCTCTTCCATGTAAAATCCCCTTACTATGGTGAAATTTCAAAATTTATTTTTCACATCTCCTTTACTTAGAATCAAGTATTGAAGTGAAGATTAGAACAGAAGGCAAAGAAATAACACCCACCCTCCAAACTGTTAACTGTGCTTTTGTTTTTTTATATCAGGTGAAAACTTCACTGAAGATTGCTGATTCTCAAAACTTGCTATCTATTTTATTGTCTGATTAAATGAGATTTTCCTCTTTTCTGTCCTTCATTGTGACATAATTTGTAAATATAATTTAAATAATTTAAATCTCCACTAAAAGCATGAGTTTAAATACAATAATCAATAAACTTGTGAGGTTGTTGTTGCAAGGAACAGGGAAACCAGTGCTCAATGAAAGCAGCAGTGCCCCTTGAGAGCTCAGCTGCTATCCCAGCAGGAAAATGCATCCAAATCTCTCTCCTCTCTTGAAAACTGTACAGGAGGAGGCACCAGCCACACAACTCACATTGTGGAGTGGCAGAAACACTGTCCTCTTAATTGTCTCATCTAAAGCCAAGTACTTCTAAATAGGAGCCTTTAAGTGCTATTTGTATAATGCAGAATTCCTAAATTGAAGTTAATGCACCAATCTTTAATCTGACCTAATCTGAATTTTCTTAACCAAAGTCCTGGATGATGAACTTATTCTCCTTGAGACATGTAGTTAATCTGTGGAATTTCTCACTGGGTGTGATGTGGGAGTGAAGGATTTATATAAAGCTGCTTGGAGACTGGAAGTGCCTAAGAGAAATTCAGTGAGGATTACTGAGCACATTAACAGCTCTGCTTAGTCAGGAGATGTGGGAGCTGGGAATGGTTGTTGACCTGAGGGAAGTGCTGTGTGTATAAACTCTCCCTGCTGAGTGTGCACCTGCTTTTGGCAACCACTCTTGAGGGTTGAACTGGGAGGGCCTGGGTTTCATCACAACACTCACTCTTATGTTTGATGTAGAGCTCTACCTGGCATTACTTTTGACTTACATTTTGGATGGCTCTATAACAAACAACTTGTGAAAAATAACAGTTTTTGGAAAATGTGTCCATTGAAAACTTTTCATTCCTTTTCACATCCAAATTACCAGTGTTAATACTTGCCATTCAGAATTATTAATTATCTTGAAATAATTGTTAATTTCAAGTAATTTAAAAATAATGCTGCAATCACAATTGACCAACAGCATATTTAGGCTAATTTATGTTGAAATCTTTGATGTTTTAATTTGAAATTTTGTTGCTGGTGAAGTTTTAGCTTTTTATCTAGCTTGGGCAGGAAAATGTTCTTGGGATATGAAAATATCCTGCTCAGCTCTTAAAAAGTCAAGTCAGCTTTTACCCTGGAAGAGATGGACAAGAGGTAATCAAAGGATTCAAAACTGTGCATGTATTTGCTTATAACTTCATCATTTAGAACATTGTTTTTCACAGTTTTATTTCCAAGGGACCAGGAGAACACCTCCATTACTTATGTGCATATCCCTTGGAACCATTTCCCATATGCTGGTACTCTCATGACAGGTGTAAATTTTGATTTAAAAAAATAGACTGTCTTGCAATAGATAAGACATTTTTTGAGTTGTATTTTAGGGTAGCTATGCTGGAAATGGGAGTTAATTTTCTTCCTATGGTGTTACTTCTTTGTTCTGATCCTGAAAATCACTTTTCTGGTGCCAATGTACTATGTCAGAAATTCAGCATGACTTCTGGATCACAGCATTCCATAGTATGAGGAGAAGTTAAATATATGCACCAAGAACATGTGTTTAAAATTCAGAAAAACACAAAACAAAACCAGAAGAATGAGAAGACAGAAACATCAGCATCTTTAGAATATTAGCACAGGAAGGCATTGCTGAGTAAAACTCACTTGCTGGGCCAACCCAGGACAGACTGCTGGATAATAGATTTATTCCCTGGAAGGCAGAGCCAAGCTGAGGGGGGT
Organism: Rhabdornis inornatus; assembly: GCA_013397075.1. Lineage (NCBI taxonomy): Eukaryota > Metazoa > Chordata > Aves > Passeriformes > Rhabdornithidae > Rhabdornis > Rhabdornis inornatus. Next base: position 952,335 of record VWZS01008407.1, on the reverse strand, counting down.
GGGTGTACAATAGTCATATGTACAACCAGCCTTGTCTTCACAAAGTTAGTGAATTGTGGGTTTATTTACTTATTTGCTTATTTTTTGCTCATGAATTTTTGCTAGTGGCTATTCCACCAAACTCCCCTTGTGAATATTTATGCTTGGCAGACCTCTGGTATTCAGAAAGAGACAAATGACTGTCTCAGTCTGCAGAAGAGCAGTGGGGAAAATGAGAAGTCAGTAGGGCCTGGAAAATGATTGGCCTGGAAGATGATTGAGTGTTGCAGTGGAAAGGAGGTAGGAAAAAAGCGATAGTGGATACTCAAGCCTTGTTTTGTGGGGGAATCCTCCTGGGTTGAGTATAATTACATCTCAGGCTACCAAAGTGGCCTTTGTTCCATTCAGGGAATAGGACTAAGCATCCAAAAGTCTCAGTCTGAGTGGTGACTTGGCATCTAGTCCCTTAAAATTTTTCTACTTCCAAGAAATCTGTGTCTTAGAGGAAATATTGGGAGAATTTTAAAGGATATGTTCTTGGGAGCTCTATTTTGCTTTAATCTCCCTCTCGTCCCTTTCTTCTTGTCTCCTTTTCTCTTGCCTCTCCAGTAAGTTCCTGTTTTTTTCCATTATGTCCTTTGATTTTTTTAATAATTATTTTTTTAAATAATAGAATTGTTTTGTTTTGCCGTTTTTGTCTGAAAGCCTTAGTTAAGCCAAAATAACTGAGGGGAAATCCTGTTTTTCCAGCAGATAAACACTTTTGCTTTGACAATCACTTGGTATGTTCATCTAAGAAAGAGTTTGATGGTTTCACTGATACAGTATTAAAAGGCTTTGATCATTTTAAGTGTATCCTTTGGAATTTCTCCAAACTGATCTTTTACAGTAGATGCCTGTAGATATTTCTTTTAAAACCTCTGCAGTGCACACTGTTTACAAAAAGTTATTTCTATGCAATTCTGTTTAGAAATTAGACTTTTATCAAATACTGAATTAATTTGTTTTAAAATTAAACTCTTTAAGAGGAAGAAGAATTTACTGGGGACACATTTTAAGTACATTCTGTGTACAGAACTGGTCTTAGAACTTTTATTAATGCTGTCATGCAATTTTTGTTACAATTTTTCTTGTGTAGATGAACAGAGACTGGGGTATAATAATTGCCATCACTTGTGCCAATATTCACAAAAAATTTCTGAAGTTCATTTGTTTAGTGCTCTAGCACAACTTTTTCTTTTAGTAAAAGGGGCCTTGCAACAGTGTCCTATAAAGATTTGTCTCTCTAAGTTTGGGGTGAGCCATTATTAAGACTGGCAAAGTTGTTGCTGAGCTCTGCCAGCCTTTCCAGGAGTCCTGTAAGAACTATTACAGAAGATACCATTTTGTGGAATACTTGATACTATCCACATAGTACAATGCAAAATGTTACTAAAAGTATTAGCAGCATAGAAAACTTGTAATAGGAGTTTAATCCCTTTTACTTGTAACGCCAGATATCTTTACACTCATGATTCCAGTCATAAGGAAAATACGTCTAAAATGATAAAACCGGCTTTTTTAAAGTCATGATGCTAAGGTCCAGTGAGTTAGATGGCTAGACATGTGATTTGTGTCTCACTCAAAGCCTTAAATCTCAATTTCAAGTGAAATAAAGCTGCCTCTTGGCAGCACTGCAAGGGCATGCAGTGCTGCAATTTTAACCTGTTAAATGCAGTGACAGGGAAAATTCAGTTTCTGGGTCTCTGGCAGTATTTTAGATTTGGGTGCAGAACTCCAAATTTGAGATGGGCAGAGAAAAATATGCTTGTTTTGTTTTGTTTCCTGGTAACTTTAAAGTTTGTAGGTTTTTAAGGTGTTCTGGAACCAAAACTCTGGAAACCAGTAGCAGTAAATACGTATTAGAGGGCAGCAAAGTAGTGCCATGTAATAGTATAATGCTATGTTAGAGTATAATTTGGTCCATAGTTGTCCATTATAGCTAAGCAATTTATATAATTATCTTACATAGTGTTGTGCAAAGTGCATACACACACAGAAACTTGTGTATTTAAAAATATATATACATGGTTATTAAATGCTGTTTATAAATACTACGATGCTTACATGTACTTGATAAAGCGTATTGTATTCCTCTCATTATTACAGCATTTAATGTGAATGAAACATTACTTTGGGAATTTGTCTTAGAAGATTCAAGTGTTCAATATTCAGAGACCATATACATAAAATATCCAATTTCTAAATCTTTGCTGTGCATCTGTGCATTGCTGAACACTTTTTCCAGGCCCAGAGCATGGGTTTTAATGCAGATGAAGGACATGTGAACCAAACAGCTGCAGTAGGTTGGATAACCTTCAAAATGCTTCAAGGCATAAGTCAACCACTAATTTTCAAGATAAATTTAATTTTTTTTCTAGACCATTCAGTATTGATAGCTCTCTGACCAGCTTTTAGGGTGTTTCTGGTTAGATCTGTTATTTCAGTTCCTGTAGTAGTACTAGGTATTTGAATTTTGCAACAATATGTCACATTGAAGGAAAACTTTAAACATTAATTTTCATTTGTATTGTTTTTTATTTATATGGGTTTTTTTAGCAGTTGTGGACTGACATGAACCAAACTGGGAAGATCTAAGTTGGTTTCCATAATTTGAACACAAAGAAATTGATGAACAAACTCGCTGTGTTCCAAAGTGAACAACAGTATGATGGTTAATGTATTTGGTTTTTAGGATATCTGAAAGCACACATAACTAAATGTATTGTGCTAAACTTATTGCTAAACAATTGGGAAAATCAATGTATGTTCTGCAAGTATTATTTGGAAATTTGGAATTTCAAAATATGTCTCCCAACAATTTGCACTAAGCAGGAGTGGACAGCGGAATGAACTGAAAGCCAGGGACAGACAAAGGGTTCTGGAGGGGTAGAACAACCCAGGGATGCTTCTATTCCTGCTGGTTTTGGTCTGTGAACAGGAAATGTCAGTCTCCCAGTCAGTCACACCCTTTTTGTGAACAACGTATTCCTGATGCTAATTACTGTATTTCAAGCAAAAATACATTTTCTCCCCCCACTTGCATTGATTTCCTGCTTAGGATGGGGTTTTATTTTGTAACTAGTTTCCATAGATGGAAATACAAACTTTCTTATTTCATCAGCTGCTCTTGCTCATTCTCTTTAGACTTTCCACCTTCACAAGTTTATAAATATCAGAAGAGAAATCATTCCCTGGAGTTTCTTTGATCTCTGCTTGTGATGTCTTGTTGATGAGAAATTTATTGTAAATTAGCTGAACTATGAATGAGTTGTTGAAATTTTTCGCACATTAGATTTGCTGGTGGATGTTTAATGAAGCAGCCTTGTGTTTTCTCACCAGGAGCTGTTCAACAGAATCCAACAGGGCAGCACCATGAAAGTGTGCTGAGGCCAAGTTTGCTTTGCTTTGCAAAATGAAATGGATCTGCTTTAGTGGAAAAAAAATCAACAAACATGGGCAATATTAAATTTTACTATAAGTTTGTGATGTTTATATGTCTGTTAAAACCATTCCAAAAGGAGTGTCCATTTTGCTAAGTGAGGCCTCATCTTCTAGGAGTAGGGATTTTGATTGTGATATTTGCTGGGATTAAAACAGAAGAATCCTCGATAATCTTAAAGGTGAGGATGGGATCATTAAACAAAAGATATATTAAATCTGACAGTCTGGAAATGACAAGCAAAGTCAAGAATTCAGTTGCCAGATGCTGCAAGGGAAGATGTTCAGAATTGACCTCCCAATAGCAAGGGTAACAAAAAGCCTGTAAATTTCTCTTTGAAGAGATTAATTTAAAATATTGTGAGCAATATGAAGAAGAAATGGATGTGTTTATGCTACTCTGTTCTTCCTAAATGTTAATTTTTTGATTGAGCCTATCTATATTCTACTTGTGTTCTAAGATATTAATTTAATAAGACTTTCTGGACTCATATAAATAATCCATGTAATGTATACATTAGTACAGTAGAGTAATGTCCCTAAATCTAATAACTGGGAGCTGTTATTTGCATTGTAGTTGTACGTAGAGGCCTGTTCAGGATAGGAGCCCCATCGTGGCAAATAGTACCAACCATCCAAGATTAGGGAATTGGGTATTTGTTCCTCTGAGAATCAAAATAATTTAACAGAATTTTTTGTGAATTTGACTTGTGTCCTTTCCACATCCTTAAACTTCACTTCTAGGGTCTTTAAGTATGTGTCCCTCTAAATCAAGTTCATATTCTTAACTCTTTAAGTTTATACTCTTACATCTTTAAGATAATCTGATGTGTTCAGCTGACATATTGCAGCAAATTTAAACAAAAGATGTAAGACTGGATGTACTGCTTGGGAGCAGGCAAGCACAGCTAAGAGTGGAGGCATTCAGAATGAGACACTGCTGTTCCTCAGGGTGCTGTGGGCACTGCAGCTGTCCGGGGGATCAGAGGATCCCTGCTGAGCTTTGCTGGGCAGAGGTGCTGTGCTGCCTCTTGCAGGCTCTTGTGACACCAAGCCTCGCCTTGTTGCACTGGCAGACTTTGCTCTGTAGGCACATGGGACTCGTGAAGATTTTGCTGGTGAGGGAGGAACCCCAGCTCCCAAGGCAGGGCCCAGGCCTGGTACTGGGAATTGTACGACTATGGAGGTGGTAGCAGAAAATTCAGAGGACCCAATTCCCCATACCTGAGCCGTTCAGCCGTGATTCTTGCACTCATTTGATTCAGTTCACTCAGCCAACATGTGAAAATGAATTTTTCTTTCTACCGGGTGAGTTTGCTGTTGGCTTAGCAGGCTGAAAAGACTCCTGCAGAAACTGCATAAGTCAGCATAAGGAATAAGAAAAGAGATCACAGAACTGATCAGGCAAATTCTTCCAAAACCTCCAAATGTGAAAATTAAATGGAAGCAGGGTGCATCTAAAGACTTAAGCAAAAGGTTTGTCACCCAAAAGCAGTGATTGTAGAAAAATTTACATTTTAATTTACTCAAGATTGTTCTGTAAAAAATATCACAGCCCACTTAAACCTTTTCTTATTTTTCTATTTGCATAAGAAAAGGTATCTTTGAAAGTACCTGGAAAGCTGATTTTATAATCCCTGTATTCATTTGCCTAGCACAGAGTATGTAGCCTCAGAAGTTAAAAATTCTCCAAATAGTTACAGACCAAATTGTATTTGGGCAACAATGTGAAACTTCTATAAAGTGACTGAGAAAACCTTATGAGACATTTCTCTGCAGTGCTTGAGAGCGCAGCGCAGCCAAAAGGCCTCGTGAATGCAGTGTGGGGAAAAGGAGCAGTTTGTTATCAATCCAGAAAAGGCCATCTCACATGCACAAGCCCAGAAGAGATCAGTGGCTCAGCTGAACAGCCAGATAGCCAGGTTTGCTGCTTGGTGAACAACTGCCCTTGCTGAGCACAGAAAACCTACAAAAAGCACCAGGACCATATCAGAGTGGCAGATGGTTCCAGCCCTTCTGTGCAAAGTACGGATGGGATACGTAAGGGCGTCAAGCAGCTGCATTAGGGCCCACAGTAAGAAGGGACAAAGCTGAACTCTGGGCTTGTTCCTATAATTCTCTGGGCAGGGACACTTCACAGGGAGCAGCAACAGCTGGGTGCCACTGCAGATCAAAGTATTGGAGCTCTGATTCTCTAGGAATGGGAGGAGACAGCAGTAACGGGGGAGGCGGAAACCTGAGTGCACAAATATGGAGATTACCTTTCTGCACTATTCTCTTTACTACTTGAGTTTGTCAAAAGCTGCTTTACCATATTGTGCATAGGTGGGGCATATAACACCATAGCTCATGCTTCTGACTTTGGTTGGCATGTTTTATCTAGAATCTGTTATATTTTGTAGGGCAAAGAAAGTGGAACTGCTGTTCATATGCAAAGAATTAAAGGCTCAAAATGGGAGGGAATCTTTTGTAAAACAATATTTAAAGATTCTTCCAGAAGGCTTCTTTTTTTCACTATATATAAATTCACTTTGCAGCTTAAAAAAAAAAAACAAACCAACTTTTGTAACAATAGAAACAAAACTATTTGGATGCAGAGTTTTCTTTGTATATAAGAACCTAAATGTGCTTTAGAGTGTATTCAGATCATAGGACTGGCATCCTTGTCTGCATCCATCTGTACCAGCAAAGAGGTTACCACCTTCAGCTTTTTGTCACTTCCCACCTGCCAGAAATTACCACCCTTGCTGTTCTGTTGCCAATGCTCCAATGTTGCCCATTTGCTGCAAGGAAAATTGCTAGGTTACCTCACATCACCTGTTTTGACTGTTTAAACTGGTTTAAACTGGTCTAATTTATATTGTTTTGAAAGAAATGTGGGCATGTTTATGTGAATTGATCTCCTACAGGAGTTGGATAAAAGTGGTAGCTGTCTGGAAATAAAAGCAGGTGGGGTGCTACAGGCAGTAATCCTTGACTGACCAAGGATGTTTGTTAATGGCCTGGGACACACACATTCAATCATTTGCTAGCTTCTGGAAAACTGCCTCACTGATGTTTTCTTCATTCCTTACACTTTCAAAATGGAGATCACATATATTGGTTTGTGTGTGATGCTCACACAGTTCTACTGTGGACATTGGAATCTTTTCACTATAGTATAAATACACAGAAATTAGCTATAAATAGACAGTATTTTATTATTATCTTCTAGCAAGCAGTAATATCTATTTATCAAATTTATGTGTCCAGAAATAATTTCTAATTGTTCACTTTTATTAAACAACGGATAGCTGTCTAATTATCCCAAGGCTTTCTTTCATCTCCAAGCCATCATTTCATTCATCTCTAGTGACCAACCTGGTAATACAGTCAGAAGAAAAACTATACAGATAAACAGGATTATTTGCCTCTTCATGTCATGCCAGGAATACCAAGTAGCCTTGTTATTTGGTACTACATTTGAGTTCAACCTATAATTCTCAGAGCTAAGTTCTATACATAAAAAACAAAGCTATAATAGTCATAGTTTATGTAGCTAAGTCACAGAAGGTGATAATGTATTATACACTGCCAGAACATTTTGTTTTCCATGTCTCCTCTCTCCAGTTCATTGCATAATTTCCTTTTCCCTCTGGTCCATCCCTTCAAAGTTGTGATAATATCCAGTAAACATTCATATCAGATCCTAATTTTTAAAAACACATTGTGTTTAATATTTGCTTTAGAAACTATAGCCTTCTATTGCATTTTGCTGTTTTATATGGACTGAGAAAATCCACATGCCCAGACAGACAATTCAAATCTTCCGTGTCATATAGCAAAGCAACCAAATATAGGACAGTGATGTGTGTTTTCCCAAAAAAGACGCTGTGTGTAATGCTTCACACGGACATCCATCCTGTCATCAGAGCAAGTTCTAGAGCTGGAGACTCCAGTCTCCCTGAATGTCTTCATGACCTGACACTGAAAAACCAAACCCAAATTCATTTTTGCTTCTGCTAACTCGGTCAGTAAAAGCTTGCATGATGCAAGAAGTGATCTATGCAAGAGTGCATAGTGCTTTTTAGGCTAGAATAATGTGAATGGTTCAGTGCCAGCTGCCAGCACTGCCTTTGTCCACTGCAGAGTCAGCTCCAGCCAAGTTTGTTCTCATTCATGTCTGCATCTTGGCTGAAGAATGACATTTCTGGTAAAATATAGGAAATAAGCTGAGCATCACCAGCATACTAATGAATCCCAAGTTCCCTTTCAGCTGCTGGTAGGCCAGTGAATCCTGCTGAATGATGTGCACTGTGACAAGGGGGCATGTGCCACAGTCCTCACTATCCAGTTCTCAGGTTCTCCTGGGAGACCTCTGTTGAAAAACGCAGAAAAAAATCTACAGGAAAAGCCATTTATTCCAACAGGGCAACGGTTTTCTTGGGCTTATCAAAGGCTCATAATTGTAACAAAACCAGCATGGGCAGTTGGACACACAATATTTAGTTAAGGAAATGTGCAACAACTGCATTCTGCACTTTACTGACAGGGAATAAGCATAGCAGAAATATTCTGTGTCAATTCACTGCTCTTCGTATAACCACAAGGAGAGGGATAATGTGCATCCATACTGATATCTGGGACAATGTGGGAATTAATGATAACAGATAGGCAAAGGTCTGTGCATCCACATTCCCTGGCACAGCACGTCAGACAGAGCCTGTGCTCCTGAGTTTTTCCTCTCAAAGATGCACATTGTGCACCTCAGTTGTAATAACTGTAACTATTTTCTTTCTATTCTGTAACGAGTAAAGAAATTAACATAGGATGATTTTTAGCCAGGCAGTTATGGGTGTTGTTTTGTTCTCCTTAAAAGCTAACATAGTATGTTTAATTTAAGAAAAACTGTTGTTCAAGATCAATAAAATGTAAAATATTAAAAAAGGAAAAAAAGGAAAGAATGTTGTCAGCAATAATATTTTTTACTGCTTGATCAGACACTTGAAAAATTTAGGAAAAGAAAGGATCTATTTGAACCTAATTCATCACAGACTGAAACTATTGGGCAATGGATTTGGAGGATACTGGGGGAAATCTTGGTCAGTGAATCCTTTTGTATTGAATGAGCACGTGACACAGCAAACATGAGATCTTGCTTGGTAAGTTTACTGCTGTCTTTTCTTTTTTCCAAGTAATAGCTTTCCTTGGTTTGGAAATTTAAAAAATTCCAATTTTGTCCTAATAGAGTTTCTGATAGCTATAGCTATGGTAAACAGACTGATAGAATATTTGAATTATTAGATTTATAGAATTACTGGTTTTCTGTGAATTTTATGTAAATATTTCTCAGTAGCAATTGAGAAATTACATTTATTTTCCTGTGAATGACAGTGCTTCTGTATTTCTGCCAAAATGTTAGGAAAGTACTAAATTAGTAATTTCTATAATCATTTATTATGTAGAGCCTTAGTGATTAAAGTGACTTTACTTTAACCTAAAGAAAGACGGTAAAATAAATAACTTCAATCAACCATCGAGAGTGCGACAAGCCAGTGGAAAGTGGCAGAAGATGGTTTATGATAATTTAATTTTAGAAAGAAAATCCCATCTTATACTGAGCTAATTGATGAAAGGGAAGTCAAAGAGAACTTTAAAGAAAAAAAACCTAAAACATCCCCCACCACCACCACTCCATCCCAATTTTAGTTCAGTGCTATGATTGTTGTCCTGCCTATTTTGAGTGTTCCTGGTGCAATCTGGGCAACACAGACAAAGTGAGAATTTATAACCAAATTCAATGTGGGACACACTTTGGCTGCTGTCATTGGCAGCAATGAGCAACTACCTCTGTTATGCACTTTCCAGGCATCACGTCTAATATTGCTGATGGGACATTGCTGTGATTGCATTTAATGATTTTTTTTTAAAAGTTTCTCTCTGATAATAGATAATCCACATGCAACTGTGTTGATAGCTGGTGTATATGATTGCTTCTCAGGCCCTGTATCTGTCAGCTGGAGATACATCACATGTTTTCTATGGGGGCTGGCTCAGTTGTTAGAAATGAAAGTGAAGCTTTCTGTTGCCTTTTGTATTCATTTTGTTTTGCAGCAGTGGCATGGGTATTGTTCAGATTTATGGGAGACTGCCTAGACTAAACAACTGCCACTGCAAGCAGCAAAAGTCACACTCTATTCAGTTCATTTTGAATTAGAATAATCTCTTACCTCTCTACAGTGATTTTAATAACTCCCATATTTTTCCACTATAGATTCACATAAAGGGCTTGTTATTTTTTAAAAGATAAATTCATGTTCTTCTACCTGGACCTGACAAATCTATTAGCCAAACCTTCCATTAACAGAAGAAAGAGCTTCCTTTATTTTGCACAGGTTCTTTCCTAACCTTTAAGGTAATTAGCTCTAATTATGCTTCTGTGTAATGACAGGGCTGATATTCTAAGTATTCTGAATTTTAACTTTAAGCAGCACTTATTCTAATTTCTGTGGTGCTGTGCAGACCTGAGGTAGTGCTCTGTGTTGTAGCCACCTCTGGGGTTACATTTGTTGAAATACAGGGAGAATTATTCCTTAAAATGGATGTTCATTTTGTTCTAAGCATGGATCTTAGTCTCTCAGCTTTATTGCTTCTTTTATTAGCAGCTTTCAAATTTACTTAATCCTGGACAAGGGCTTTTTGGGAATGGAAGTAAGGATTTTTTGGCATTTATTAACAAACCTAATACTCTTACACTGGCATAACATTATTTTTGGGGACAGGCTCTGCTTCACACGTGTTTTGTAGCTGCCACCCTATCCGGACAGAGTTCTTCAGGACAAGTAGAATAATTGGGTAAAATAAAAGGTTTGCAATTGTTTGTACAACCTCTGTCATAGTGATTCATTTTATAAAACGGTCCTGAGAGATCCTTAGCCACCCTTGTCATCTGAACTTTGCTAGGCCACCACACCTAACTGACCTGTAATTTTCACATCAAAATATTTTTATATCTATTTCCTGGTATATCAGACTGAACTTCAGAACATGCTGGAAGCATCCCAGAAATCATAAGAGAGGTCACAAAGGCAGGGCAGTATTTCTTACAGTGCTTCAGTATGTTTTCAGTTCCAACTAGAATTGAGTGAAAATGAAGTAACAATGAATTTGTCAAAAATTCTGACTTTTTGATTTAGTTTTAATTGTTCTTTATCTGTTAGAGTCTATTCAGTGATTTGCAGAATGGTCTGTGTTTCCTTCACATATGCAGAACAATTCATTTATTCCCAATAGAGTTGTCTGAGCTCAGCTTTTCCTGGCAAATTTAGATAATAAAGTGTTATTTATCTGAAATATATGTGGAAGAGAAAAGAAATATAACTTAAATATTTCCCTTCAAATTCCAGATAGAATTAAATTATTCCTTCTTATTAGAGGAGAAGTGGAGAATAGAAGGACTATAAACATGCCATGAGAAAATGAACTTGTAGTCCACATACATTTATCTCTTTTGTCCCTGACATAAAGTTGAGAGAAACAATCCTTGTATTAGGTCAGAAGTTCTCAGCTGAGTTCTGATCATCCATTTATATTTCTGCTATTCTGAAGTCCAGAATACTGGAAACAGTACAGTCCATAGTTGGTTCATCATCTTTTAAAGGCATAGTATTATCTACTGTAATAAAGAAGAGTCCCCAGGCCAGTGCCTGCTGGGTCTGGAATGGAAGTTGAATGGGGAAAACTATGAAAAAATCTTCCTAGATTCCTCATTCTTTTTCTCGAATAGGTTTTTATGAATAAAACCTAAAAACTGTTTGAGTCATAATCTTGCAATAGTTCTGTTTGGACCGTGTATTCCTCTGGACACAAAGCATGTTCCATGGTGTGTCTGCAGTGCAAAATCCTCTCAAAGGGCAGGGATGGCCTAGGGTGAGGTGTGGGACAGCAGCAGCCACCAGCTTCTACTGATTCCTTTTTTCCTTCAGTCAGAGAGCTGCTATGTTCTGTAGAACATAGTTTGGCAATAAACCATACAAAGCTTACTGTAGCATTTCAGCCTAGGGTAGAGAGCTGCTCCCTGGCACTGAAGCACCTAAACCTCCCAGGCAGCAGGTTAGAGTTGAGTCAGCCTCCTTCATCTTGTGCTTGGCTCTGCAGGATGGGGATGTGTCAGCAAACAGAGACTTTGGCCAGCGTGCAGGGAACATGCCCGGACAGTCGGGCACACTTTGCATTTCCAGTGGATGAGGTGTAGGTGTGCAAACACTGCTTCCATTACAGCAGCAGGCCTGGCCCGCCTCCTTCCTTCCCACGCCTACGAGGCTTGTGACTTAACTGCTGGTGTGCTTTGCTCTGTGCAGCTGGGAAAGATAACTCTGTCTGGAGGCAGAAATTAAAAGTCAGTGTAGCTTTGAGATATGTGTAAGAGCCTTTATGAGTGTAAATCCTGCTGCTGCTGTATTAGTTTGGGACTAGACATGCCCTGGGCATGTTCTCTGAACATCATTCGCTTGAACAAGAGGCTGTCATGGTTGTGCGCATGATAATAAAAGTGAGTATTTAGGAAAGATGTTGCTGACTCATAGACCTGTCAGATAAAAGCAGTATTCAGAGAGGACAAAATAGCTGACCTTTTGCCAGCTTGAATATAAAGTTAACTTTCAGTAGGACTGTGCAGACTGTACTGAAAAGGAAGGCAGAGTATCTTGTGGAGAAAGAAATACGAAGTCTGTAGATAGAGACAAGCTTTAAGTGACCTATGGATTTCTGATAAAACTATTGCTCAGCAAGTAAAGAGTTTGTTTGGAGGATTCTCTATTTGTATTGTTCTGTTTGTCTTTTAATCTAACTGCAAATTCTAAAAATTGTGGATAAAATGTATTAGTACACAGAGCAATTTGACACACAGCACAGGAACTGTTAGCTGAGGCCCATCGTCTCTGTGGTGGAGGGGAAAACACCTGTCCCAAGAAGAGAAAGAGAGCTGGAATCTGAGTCAATGTTATTGCAAAATGAGAGAATAAACATCTCTTCAAACACCAAACCTTATGGAAGATGCTGAAAATTTGCCTAGGTGGTTCTAAAAGCTGTTTTGCAACAGATTAATTAAAGCAGACAAGTTTCATAGAGTCACAGAATATGCTGAGTTGGAAGGGACCCATCAGGATCATTGAGTCCAATTTCTGGCCCTGCAGGGGACCTCCAAGAATCTCCCCATGTCCCTGAGAGCATTGTCCAAACGCTTCTTGAACTCAGACAGGCTTTGTATTTTTTTTCTCTCCTTTTTTTTTTTTCCCCTTTTTTTTTGCTATGGAGGCAAACTATTCTCTTTATAACAGGTTCTGATGTTTCAGACAGCCATTATGACAGGATGAAATACTTCTCTGTATTTAATTATCAAGTTTTTAATTTGGATTTTTCAGGAGACTGGTTGGGTAGAGTGCAAAATTGTCAGGCAAAGGAATCTTCTAAAAATAAAATGTTGTTAGCAAGATACTCAGTGTGCATAAGATGAAGAAATTTATAAATAGATTTGGGAAGAATTGAGCTCATTATAAAATAAATCGAAGATAGATTTTTAGGCATCTGGCCATATCTCAAAGTTATTTTAAAGGAGCCTAAATCTCCACTGTGGAGACTTTGTCTCATTCTTTCTCTGGCACCAGCTATTCTCCAGCCCCAGAATGAAAGGCAATGATAGGAGAGAGCCTGTGTGGCAGGAAGCAGGCACAGAGCTGCCTACAGCAGCAATCAAGGGATCTCATTATTAATGAGCTTTTGTCTCCTCCCACCTCCTTTCTGTTTTTTTTTTGTGTTTTTTTTTTTTTTTTTTTTTTTTTTTTTTTTTTTTTTTTTTTTTTTTTTTTTTTTTTTTTTTTTTGTGGTGATGTTTTTTTGTTAATCCGAAGTGTCATAAGTAGCCTCCCTGGAAAGGAAAGTGCATCCATCAGTGGGAGTGGCTCCCAGGAATCTATTGGCTGCTTTGTGGTTCAGGGCAGGAAGGTTTTGCAATACAAGCTGGTGTGGGAACAAGGAGTAGCATAAAGATGGAGTCAGTGTGAAACCATTTGGTTTTGTGAGGGCTCTGCTTCTGAGCTAATGCTACATTTACTCAAACAAAGTTTACCTTCAAGGAGATGGAGGGGATTCTTTATAAAAATTTTTCCAGATGTACCACCAAGGAAAAGAAAAAAGGAAACAAGCTGTACAAATTATTGTTAGAGGAAAAAAAGGTTTTTCTGTTAATGATAGTTTCTCACAGAATCTCACAGTGCTATGTAATTGTATTGTATCCAATTAATTGCTGCTTATTATATGTTTCAGCCACAGTGTAAAATTTGCTTAGACATTGTAAAAAACGTTAAAGAAAAGAACAAAATTATGTAGATTTGACATATCATGCTTTTAAAAATGGAAGTCCTGCTCAGCCTGGCTGTAAGCCATTCATCTTAGCGATGAGACCTTTTAAAGTTGCTTTTGAATGGAAATATATCTGGAAATAAAATTATTATCTGAATTTAATTGTATTGTTCCAATTTCCATTCCAAGACCCATGATTTACTAATTCCTCATAATTGGAAAGATAAGCCTTATTCTTATGTTCTCAAGCCAATGAGATGATAAGAGAAAGTGCCCGGGCAAACCGTTTGTCTGTGTCATGAGAGGAGAACTGAGGCATTTTGCTTCAATGGGAGTACAAGTGAGATGCAGCTACAAGGTTTTTGTTCAGCACCAGGATGAGTGAACTCGCCAGGAGTGCTCTTTAAAGCAGCCCCCCCAATCTCCCCATGCTTTGGTTTGTACTGGGGAGTGATCTGGGCACACAAAGCAGGCTCCTTACAGCCTGATCCACACCAAAGCCTGTGCTTTCAGAGTCTAGCTGATGTGCTCCAGCTTCCCATGGATCCTCATCGCCAGAACGAGAGTAGAACCAGTCCAGAGTGATTTCCAGCACTCCCCTGCCACAGAGGCCTCTTGTGGGCTTACTTTGGTGTTTAACACCAAATGTCTCACTGCTCAGACCTGCTCTTATTGCACTGTAGGACATCTTGCAGTGACATGATCTCAATGTGATGAATGATGTGCTTATAATCTATAGCAAGATTAATAGCTGCCAGTGAAGAAGAAATAGTAGTTAGAGCAAATACAAAATATTTTAAAGAATAAATAGTAGATTAAATAAAACACACTTCAGCTGTCTTTCTTATATACCATATTCTTTTAGTATTTAAATTTATGCTCTCTTGGAAGCTGAGGGAGGCTGTGGATTGAATATGAAATTCTTTGTACTGTTTTCATATTTGGTCACAATGCTGCATTGGAGGGTGCACCAAAGCAGAAAGAAAACGTGTTTTTATTAATAGAATAGTGGGGTTTTTTTCTTGCTTATCTTATTTGGGGAACTTATTTTCCATCTCAAGTGAGATATTTAATAAAAATTAGTTTTAAACCCAGTGAAGAAGTAAAAAAAAAGAAGGAAATAAATCTCTTTAACTGCTTTCAAATTACCTTGCTGGCATGCCATTTTCTATTACATTCATTCATGTTTTGCTACCGTATTGCAAGCAGCACTGACAGCCTGCCCTTACTTATTTTTTATTTGCAGTTCTATTTGAGAACATGAATACATGAATATTTTATCTGACTACTTCACAAAGCAGGAAACTTCTCAGGGCATTGCATCATTTAGGAACTTGCTTGGGATGTTGAAGCATAGCTTGATTTCAGGGGCCTAGTCTTCATGTAATAATATGTTCAAGAATTGTCTTTCTGCTTTCTGACTTACTGGTCATGACTGGAGATTGTGGGGAATGCCCATATTTTAAAAAACACCTGATTTTAGAAAACACCTAAATTTAAATCTCTTGAGCAAATCTCTTTTTGTCCCCTTCCTCTGATGGGATTATTTCCTTTCCAGGAACAAACTTCATAGAAATGTTGAAGTCACTGAAGTTTGGATTACTTATAATTTTTATGGGATGGAGCAAACTGCCAAAAATCACTGGGCTTGAGCAGATCCAGAAAACCAGAGTGGTCATATAAGAATCATGAATGTAGACTTTTATGTAAAATTTTATCTGTGTTTTTTAAACACTTTTCTTCTGACTGTGGAAAGATACCTTGTTAAGAAAAGATTGTTTTAATTTATAGAGCTATTTGTTTTTGTATAACTCCTAATAGGGAAACTGAAAGTGATCAGAGAGAGACATTATTTTTGTTTTGCAAAGTAAGGAATTGGAACATTTGGTTTTAGTAATAGTGGAAACTGCAAACAATTTTTGCCCTTTAGAATCCTGCTTACCATCTTGTTCCATGATGAGTGTGATAATGATGACCACATTTCTTTGTGTGGTGGCTCATATGTAACTGATGCACACTAGATTACAGTATGTGTCAACGCTGATGAACACAGAAAACTGATTTCTCTAATAGAAAATGTTACAATATAATGTTAAGATTATATTCTTCTGATATAGGAGAGAGATTTTAAAGCATTATTTTAAATATGGCTATCTCAGCATTGTTTTCCTCAGTTTTTCATAGGTGGTAAAGAAGACAAGCTGGTTACATATCTTGACATTAGAGATTAAGTATGAAAAGCAAAGTCTGAAGTTCTTTAATTGTTTGTTTTCTATGTACTTTATAATCCCCTGGTTTTTACCATTGCTTTTACGATACTGACCCTCCCAGTTCACCAGGAGATGTACTGGCTGCCAGGAAATGTCAGGTGAACACAAAAGTGTGCCAAAGCAGATTCTTGTAGGGTGAGATTCCTCCTCTGAGATAACAGCTGTTGTACTAAAGCATATTTAATGTCTTAAACATCTGAGCTGATATATACCAAAAGATATGGAAAAAGTTCAAAGATACAACAGCAATGCATGACTCAATTTAGTCAGAGTGATTTAAAGTGAATAATCCTTATTTCCAGAAATGAAACACTTACCAATACTCATACACCATTTAGCTGAGTTTGGTTGCTTATAAATATGCATTGTAAATTTGATTATTCTCATTTTAAAGTTCTTCAGTGGGCAGGGTGGTACACATGCCTTCTAGTCCTGAAATACCAGAATCACAATCCCTCATGTCACAACAAACAGAGATTTTTGGTTTCAGTTCTCTAATTTTGCACAACTCTTTTGTTGAAACAGGCTGGAAACCATATATAATGTCTCCTAAAATAATCACTGCCCTCATTCTTTGAATGTATCCAGCTCCTATTTATTTAGTAAATAGAATGTCTACATGGATATCCAAGGCATACCAGGACCCTGGTATACTATCAATGCTCAGCAACCTTTACTTGACTTTGTAACCTTATAAATGATTTGTAAATGAACCAACTGGGTTAGAATCGTCACAATGAGTTAGAAAATTATTCTCTTTTCCTTTCTGAGAGTTAACTATAAGTTAGTAGTGTTTGTTTCTGTAGAGAGGTTTGTCTCTGTGAAGGAAAGTGATCCTGATACATTTGACATTAATTTTTGTCATAGTGTTTAAAATGCTTGATTTTACTCAGATGTCCAGAGATTTATTTCCAGAATTCCCATTATCCTAATTAGTTCAGCAGAATGAAACTACTCAATGCACTTCCAGGCAATTACTTCACCCTTCAACGGCTGGCATGTTACTGAAAGAAATAGATCATGCCATTTATGCATTCCCAGAAATACACCTTGTTAGCTGTACCATGGAGTTAGGAAATCAAGTATCTAAGCAATGAAAATGCTACAAATGTGCTTTGTTGAAAATTACGAAAAAATACCGAGGCTCTGTTGTCAGCATCACGTCTCAGTTTGTGGCACTTCCTTTTCAAGAAGTGGATAACACAAATAAAAAAAGCAGTGACCCTGATTCATCTTCATAATGGTACTATTACTGAGCAAGTGCAGGCCAGAATTTTGATGCTATTTGTGTATTTGTTTTAGAGGAAATGCATTGCTGTCTTCAGTGTGACAAAGAAAATTATTCAAGAATGGGATGAGGAGGCTAAAAAGAAGGATTCCAGTTGTCACACTGAATACTCTCATAGTAGCTAGAGGCTCAGGGTTTTTTTGTGTCTAATTGAAAGCAGAAGTAGTAATACTGATCATGCTAAAATTGTGACCATTGTTGTTACTGATGCTTCAGAATTGTGGAGTTCTTCATTAAAATATTGTGTGCTACTTTAAGGAAAAAACCAAAGGGGCTGGCTGACCATTGCAGCCACAAAGCTGATGTGTTGTGTCACGTGCAAGGGACTGATGCACAACACAGGGCCTTACTCCCAGCTCTGTGAGCTGACATTTGGCTGTATGAAAATGTGGGACAGTGCACTGCCAAGTGGAGCTGGTGGGGAAGCTGCAGCCTCTGTGACAGACACGAACTTGAGCCCAGCTCAGAGTGACACAGGCAGCCCCCAATTTGGGTGGTGCTGTCAGCTTTCAGCTGGTGGGTTGCATGTCCAGTTACTGCAGACCTGCCACTTGTCTGTCTGCACTGAGCCTTGGAATTTTCTAAAGCAGTGTTTGTTCTGTGTTTCTCACTCTCTGCTTTTCACTTTGAAAGGAGTGGTAGTTGGAGACACACTTTGCCTATTGTCTTTTAAGGCTTCCAGTTGTATCCAACTTTTTGCCATAGAGGACAGTGACTTGTTTTCAGAGGTGAATCCTTTAGGTTCCTGCACAGGAAGTTCTATGAGAAATATTTGCAATTTATTTTGGATGATATGTTATTCTTTTGACTCCTGTTACAGTTTTGCTTAGTCTTTGTAGAAAATTTATCTCTAAAGGTCATACTGGCAGTAATTTCATAGACCCAAAATAGCTGATTTTAACACATTGCTTTCTCCCCTCTTTCAAATAAATCCTGCAACTGCTCTGAAGCAGTGCTTTTGACTGAGAGCTATTGCCAGGCTTCCCTGTTATGACACTTTGTTAGAAATGTGCCTTACATACAAAAGTGATGGCTCACTGGGCTTTCATCACTTAGCCACTGTCACAATTAGGATCAGTGTTTTATTTGGAGCTCAGTGATTCAGTTCAGATCTCTCTGATTCTTAGGGGAGGCTGCTTACAAGGACAGAAATTAACTTTTCATACAGACTTGTCTTCAAAGTCCATAAAACACTACCTTAAAAGAACGGCACTGTAACTGTGGGGTATAAATTGTCTGTAACCTGGTAGAAAGGTAAAATATAGCACAGCTACATTAAGTAAGACCAGATGTTTTCCTTTTCTGACTAAGAGTCTGTTTAGACATTTGTAGAATTTCTTTGTTTTGGGCCAGTTTCATCATATCACTCCTTCTGTAGATCATTTGGTACACGGATCAGATACAATTTTATCAAAGGCCTATTCACAGGCAATAGAGCAGTCTCGTTTTTCTAAAGAGGAGCAAGTTCTCTGATTTGATGTGAGGAAATTCTGCACCATATTGAGTGCCCTTTGGCTGCAGGTGAAGAATTCAGCAGCTTGTGGGAGTGCTAATTAGTGCTAATAATAACTTCAATGACCTGCCTTGGCTTTAAAATGCCTGACAGAAATTGCCCTGTCCTCGAAGGGCAGAGATTTTGCTTCTGTGTATGTCTGATTAGGGATGCTCATGCCTACATGTTTCTGTGTTTAGTGATCACACACGATTACCAGCTGAGTGCTTGTGTGTGAATAAAAAAGAAGTGTGTGGTGTTGGGGAATCAAGAGGAAAAAAAGGCAAAGAGACCTCCTAAAAATATTACACCAAAATTCTGCTATTAAAGGGATTTCTCTTCTAGTCTAAATAGCCTTATTAAAATTAGAAATAGTAATAGGAAAGCATTCGATTAGGAAGTGGATTATTCAAAATTAAACCTTGTCTCTCTGATTTTGGTACTTTTTCTGTGGTTACTCTGCTGAAATATGTATGGAGGGTCTGAGGAAAATGAAAGCACTAATTTGAGCAAGTACACAAAAAGCTCCAAAGTAAGAAATTTTTATTTCATCTGAAAAATAGGTTGCTGATGGTGCATAAAACAATTGTATTTTCAAGGATATTGCCCTAGACCTTTCTAATATAAATTTTATTAATGCTATCCAGAAAAATGAATTACTTTATGAGCTGAAATGACAAATTATGGGGTTTTCTGATTTCCCTTTCTTTTGCTAAATTTATTTTTGAAAATCAATCAAATTCGAGGAGAGGAAAGGTCTTTAAAATACTAATAGGGGCTTAACTGGATAATAGAAACACTGGTATGGTAGCAATTTATTTATTTTTTAAATGGAGGATAAAAATTTAAAGTTAAAAAAAAAGTGACTCAGTGTCTAGCTCCTAACTAGACCTTTGGCTTCAGTACTGCCCAAGCAACTCTGAGCAGACTTCTTCTGGATCTTGGGCCACCCGCTCACTCCTGACCTCCTGTAGTCCCTTCATTGCCCCAGCACAACTGGTCTCTTAGTTGCTGAGTGACCAAGATCAGGGAGCTTGTCCAGCTAAAAAGTAGCATGACCAAGAAAAAATAGCATTGTTTTTCAACTGGATCAGTTTCCAAGCTGATTGGCTCCAAGAGGAATTGCAGGATCGCTGTATGACTCCAGGGAGCTGTGCTGGCACAGGGGAGAGCCCTCTGAAGTACGGCAGCAGTGGCCAGAGGCAAGGGCTGCCTAAGTCAATAATGTCACCAGGTGGGTCAGGAACTATGATCCTTCCCTTTACATTAAGATGTCTAACATCACTGGACACTGGTGAAGGGCAAAGCACAAAACGTCAAGTATTTGAGGCCTTGCTTTTCCCCACATCTGCAAAGGTGCAGAATGTATTTAGTCTCATTTTGGTTACTGTTAAAGAGTATCCTAGAAATAAAAGAGCAAAGAATATTCACATCTGATTGCTTTATTACAGTCAATTAAGCTTACTCAGTACCACAGATGTGTATTGAGGGACTAACATGCTGCACAGGAAGAGAGAAAATATTGGTTTACTGCATTTTCCATCTACCCACACCATTCCAGAGAGAGCAATATACAACCAGTGTGGAAATACCCAAGGCAGTGTCAGCTCCCAGAAAGTCTTTGGGGAAAGCTACTACATTTTTACGAAATGGAGGGATATCTGAAACAATCAGTCTTCCACCTGGAAATTCTAGGGATCCAGAATGTTCTGTAGTACAACAGTTAAGTTGTGTGGCTGTGTTGACTTTGAAAAACAGAAACACAGGTAGCCAGTAGCTGAATTGTGACTTAAGGTAGGTTACAGAGGAGCTGTGAAATATCCTTCAATCGCTTGTTATAGACACAAGATTAATCTGTTTGGATTGCTCTGGACTTGGTCCAGAATATCTGAAAGGGAGATCAGAAGCAATGAAGTGCTTGGTTTGCAGGGTGCTAAGTGCTGCTCTGATGCCTGTGTTGTGAGAAATCCTTCTCAGCTCAGAGTATACAGGCCCTGAGCAGATGTCTGAGAATTTGGTTCCCTTCTACACATCAGGATTATCATATTCAAAGTAGCCAAAGTGATTTTTTTTTCTAAAGCCAGTTTAAGAACTAGCATTGATACTTCATAGATTGAAAATAACTAATAATTTAAATATTTTTGGTAAGCTCATAAATATTATCAGCTCTTTGATGGTATTCAGAGGAGTAATATTTTATTGAAATGAATAGAAAGAGCCATGTTAAGGCCAAGCAAGTGGAATTAATTGACTAGCACTTGATGTCCTGTAAAGTTGAACATTTTAAATTAATATACACAATCTTCATAACCTAGAATAGAAAGATAGAAAAGGGCATGGGATCATAAGAGAAATCCTAATCCAAGGTGTAAATCCTATGAATTTACTAAAATTCCAGAGGTGGCTTTGGGAGAAGGGATGTGCAAAAATTCCTCTTGGGTGGACTAGTACATCTTACTCCTGGTTTTATTTTTATTCTCTAAGAATCTCACTGGTAGTTGTGCTAATTTCTGCTACGTAAAATTCCAGATAGAGCACAATGTATTCAGTAACTCTTCCCATTGCCACTTTCTGTGAGCTGTGATTTGGGGAGATTAAAATGACAAGCAGCACAAGTGTCTCCTTTGGGAGCTGGATCAAAGACTGTAAGTTTGCTCCAGTTCCAAATCTCCATTACATTCTTTAGGGTGACATTGACACTACCAAGGCAGAAGGTGCTGAGGGACACATTTCTTGGCTGAATTTTCTTACAAAAGCTGCAGTTCCTTTAAATTAACATATTATAGGAAAAGATCACATTATAGTCACAGAGCATGTGAGAAGAGACTAAGGCTATTTAATGGCATACATCAGGATCATGCTGAACTCTCTCTAGGAAACCGTGTGGAGATTGTTCTTGGGATGGAGGTAGAGTTCTGACAGAGAGGGAAGGCACATTAAGTTTTGGGGAAGAGTGAATCCTGAAGATATCTGTGCCCTAAGAAACATGTGGAACCCTCACAGTGCTCTGTGGGGCACACTGCTGTCCTAGTGTAGGATAGAGACTGAAATGTAGTAAGCAGCCCAGACACATTCTGTGTATTTCACTGTGTTTGAAATGCTGTTGCCTTACTGGCTAGAGGAATGCTTTTCGGGGTTCTTTTTTCTCTGCCCCCCTCAGTGTGCCTGGAGAGCAGTAGGTACAGGTCAGCTGGAACAGGGGGAATTGTCTTTGTGGTGCAGGCCCAGCCGCTCTCACTGCTCCGTTGCAGAGCTCTGCAGTCAGCCATGGGGCCTGGGGATAGTGAGGCACTCACTGCCCAGCTGGAGCAGAGATCACTGAATTGCACTGTAGTGGTCAATGAAAACCAGAAGAGTAACTTCAGTACTGCTCACTGAAATGTTTTCTGTGGGAACCTTTTCAGAGCTTTATTGGGATTTCTGATAAAAACACTCATTAATACCTCAGCTTTCATGACCGATTGATGCCACCTACTAAGAAAACAATGATTTATGATATTTGTTACAAAAAACTGTTCCCGATTAAAGGAACAAGCTCTACTTTCTATTCCTGGGTAAGCAGAAGGTAAGCATGATGGATAGAGACCACAGTAGATTTTCAGAAGATGTGCCAGCTGGCTTTCTGTGTAGTTTCTAGTGCTGCAGAGATCCACTCGCTAATGCTTTATGCTGGTACCTGCGGTTTTTGTATTTGAGTATTCTCCATTCTCTTCTTTCTTTCTTTTAGTTCTAGACTCTAATTCTACAGTCCACTCTGCTCATTTCTATACTGACAGAAGAGCAGGCCAGAGAATTAACTGTAATCTAGTCAGAGTTCCCTCCATTTGCTCGGTTTCTTGAAAATACACAGAAACTGCTTTGAAGTTACTTTCAAGTGTTCAGAGAAGACTCAATTTGTCTCCTGGTTGCAGTTGGTCTTTAACTTGGAAAGCAGATTTGGGGAATCCTGCACAGATATAGTCTGTGAAAGTCTCGTTCTGGAGGGTGAACCTCTGCTCTGGGTCATGCTTCATCCAGCTTATTCTCATTTGCATAAATGCATTAAATTCAATTAGGGCTGTCAGGTTTCCTTGTAGTTTAGCTAAGCACTGTGGTGTAGGTGGCAATTTATATGTTGTCATAGACAAGTTATTTTAGTCAGGATCAGTTATGAAATTGTTCAGATATTTGAAAGGTCATAAAGGTGCTGGCTCTAGTGACTCACAGAAGAGTGATACTGAAGCATTAATAGGGACTGGAATCTAGCATGAGACATTAAAAAGGAGTTCAAGTAGATACCAAGGACTTCATTCAATACCTCTAGAAGGTTTTGAGGCATTTTTACATAATGTAATTCAGTAAGAAAGATGAAGCATTTACAGAGATGTATTTGACACAATAAACTGGAAGTTAATTCATTTCCATGTGTCCTAAAAGCACTGCTAATTCATATTGTTATTTCTTCCTCATGGTTCAGGCACTGAAAGTAATACTCTGCTTCAGTAAATAGTAATCAGTTTCAGAAATGCAGTAGCCTTCATGTCTTTCTGAAAAGAATTATAAGGGCTTTTAACAGTATCCAGCATTCTTACATATAATTAAACTTTTTAAACCATTTTTTGAAGATTGTAAACTTTCTGGTTAAAGAATTACCTGGATAATACCATTCAAAAAAATTTTTTGTAGTGAATAAAAAATTGCCCAAACATTTCCTCCTCAAAAAGAAAATCAGAGTTTCTTCCATGTCCCTTCACTTCCTAGTGTGAAACTCTAAAAAGCAAACTTCGGAGGCATTTGTACTGTCATCCTAAGTCAAAAGTACGGCTGACATAAATATGAAAACTAGCAGTACCATTTCACCACAACTCACACAAAAAAAGGAAATATAACAAACCAAAATAATAGCCTCTTCGGTAAGGATATAATTTTCTAACACTTTTTTTTTTTGTCAGAACATCCACATAATTTAATTATTTGTATTTTTATAACAACTCATAGAATTCCAGTCAAAGGTAAGTAAGTTCTGGACAAGTTTTAGTCTCAAGACATGATAATTACCTGGACAGCAATTTTCCTGGTAAATAAATTAGAATGTATTTTGATAGCATATTTATTTATTTATTAAAATACTTATATATCTATATCTATATCATCTATATCTATATCTATATCTATATCTCTATATTAGTACAACTAAGGAACACACATACACACCACTGCCACGTCAATTTGGCAGAATCTCTAATTTGAGTGACTTTTGGAAATGCAGATTGGCAAACATGGAGTTAAACCTTGATTGATGTCCTCCGACATCCATTATGTCCCATTGCTGCTGAAAGGGAGAAGAGTGGTGCTTGAAAGAGTCAGTAAATTCCTTACTCTGACACTATAGATTACTTTGAGCCTGACATGCGTAAAGTAGAGCACAAGTGATCTAGTATAGACAAGATTTTAAAATGAAAAATGTCCTCTCAACAGCGTTTCTATCTAATGGTTTACAATGCTAGCATTAAGATACAGGAGAACATGCCAGTGTAGCAGAATTTTAGGGCAGTTTGTCAACTCCAGACACAAAGCAAAATCAAACATATGTGTATGTTTTTATTTTTGTGCTTGGACCTGCTCTGTCATCATCTCCTCCATGGTTCAGTACCTCCCTCTGTAAGCAATATACAAATTTAGAAAATGCTTTTCAGATCAAATATTTCAAAACAGCAGAAGTTCCAAGGTTTGTCTTATAAAATTTGGGTTTTCAGATTGGACATACTGGCTTTATTCCAGAGCGCATTATGTGTATAAACACCTTGTTTCCTCATATTCAGTATTTCTAAATCTCTTTTTTTTTGTCATTTGTTGCACTTGGAGTGACACCAGGAATTCTGGAGGCCAAATAGGATCCCAAATATAAAGAGTATTATTGATTAAAATTCAAAAGATTTTACTGGACTGGGCAAGCAAACCAGAGAATTTCTGTAATTTTAGCCAGCAACTCCTGTTTGTGCAACCATCTTGTTTTAGAAGCATTTCAGTACCATCAAAAGCTTTTGTTGGCTGACTATAATGGGTATGTGGAAGGGTGTGCAATCCTATGCAGTTAATACTTTCTGAGAATATTAGCAACTGTAACATTTTTTTTAAATATTGAAAGGAACAAATAAGAAAAAGTTACCATAGTAATATAACTTTAAATCCAGTATATTTTTCTAGAAGAAAGGCTACAAAGTGTGAAAGAGGTCATTTTAACTTGGAGCATAGACATTAAACTTTTTTTTTACAAGAGTCATAATTCACATTTGGCCTATGGCCAAAGCAGTGAACTTTATCACCCAGTCTTGGCATGTACAGATAGATGGTCCCTTCTGTCTCTTTTGCCAGTTATTGCTCATGTTGCCAGGAAATCTTAATCATGCTGCTTGGAAGTGGCTGCTGGCCCATCCACCTGCTGCCAAGCTATTCCACTGTGTAAGGAGTCCGACTCAGCTTCAGCAAAGAGGCTCTTAGCTCCATCTAACACAGGAAAAAAGGTCACTGTGCTAAGGCCACCCTAGGGGACCATATGGTGGTAGGACTTACATCATCACTATTGCACTGCTGTTTATGCAACCCTATTAATAACCCTGAAAATTCGCATGGACTTGCCATAACTAGGTTTTCTAAAAGGAAACGTGTAATATAAACCTAGAGTGGACCACAAAATAAGAAGAAAAATGTTCTCTTTAATAATGAGTCATAGAATGGTTAGGATTGGAAGGGAGCTTAAAGATCATCTAGTTCCAACCCTCCTGCCATGGTCAGGGATGGCTCTCATAGGTCAGGCTGCTCAGGGCCCCATCCAACCTGGTCTTGACCTCTTCCAGGGATCAGGCATCCTCAACTAGACAACATCTTCCAGTGCCTCACCATCCTCTGAGTAAAGAATTTATTCCTATATCTAATGTAAAAGTACCCTCTTTCAGTGTAAAACCACTGCCCCTTGTCCTGTCATTATCTGCCCATATAAAAAGTTTCTCTCCCTCCATTTTATAAGCCCTCTTAAGGCACTGAAAGACTGCAATGAAGTCTCCCTGGAGCTCTCTCCAGGCTAAACAGCCCCAACTCTCTCAGCCTGTCTTCATAGGAGAGGTGCTCCAGCCCCCTGATCATCTTTGTGGCCTCTGGAGCCACCCTAACAGGTCCACATCTTCCCTGTGCTGAGGATCCCAGAGCTTGATGCAGTATGTTTTTATTGATATTTATTTTCCACTGAAACTATGTATTTGTATTTGTATTTAAAACTAATTCTAGCCTTCTCTAGTTTGAGAAAAAGGAAGACAACCAGTTAAGCAGTTGATTGCAGTGCCACATTACCAGGAACTGTTCTGTATGTTCAGGTTTTTCTAGTGCCATATGCAAGCACTATTCAGACAGCAATAGTCAGAAGAATATAATGCTCAAGTCATATGAATTCCAATCCACTGGTGAATTTAGGCTCCTCATTAAGATGTTCAGTCACTTGCTTTAGTAGAAATATTGAAAATTGTTTCATGCATGGATAGTTCGTTTGTCAGTTGGGTTCCTGTTATTGTCTCCCTTCATGGGAAAAGCAAAGGGCCTTCTGTTGGTTAAACTATGATTATATCTTGCATCCTGTAGTGAAAAATTATGTCTGAAATTCTATTAATAGATTTTTCCAGATGACAAAAGGAAAAATAACTGGTGTAGATCATAGAAATTTTGGTAGAATTCTAAGACTTTTGGGAGCAATGCAAATCTTAAACACAGCCAGTCAGAAAATGGCAGCAAATGGTTTTGCAGAACTTTTCCTGATAATATCATAACATAGATAATTAGTGTAACTGGTATCTGAACTTTCAAATTCCAGGACTTCTTGGGCCATTATTTTTGTATGTCACAAAATTTAGCTCCTGAATCCCTGTTTAAGTGATCTAACTAGAAGTGATGTGAATTTAAACTTCGGAGGTAATCAATAAGTCCATTGAAGTAAATAAGAAATATTAATGGTTTTTAGACTTGTCTCTATGGGCTAACTTTAGTTCTCTATCTCTGCAGTTTAAATGGCTTTTGAATCTTCTATGCTTTTTGTGTTTCTAATAGTTTTTCCTCTTCAGGTAGAAATTATTATTTTGGTAGTTTTTTGGATCTGATAGGGTATACCCAACATGCTGCATTTTGTTGGGGAATTTTATATAGACTTTGATATATGTTTGCTATACCAAGTATCTCTTGCATCTGTAATCCTCTTGGGCAATAAAGAAAACATAACAACTATTCAGATTTTGATATAATCCATTCCTATGGCCTGTGCATAATACTAAGGTGATAATAGCACTGCAGTACTTAAAACAGCAGAACTGGATGACAGCTGTTACCTTCTCTTTTGGGCAAAAAAAGTGCAGCTCAACTGCCAGCTGTGAGACTGTCAAGTAAGAATTGCCAGCTCAACAGCATGCATTTTCATGTCAACTACTGTATAACTTTGCTCTGCACAAGGAAGTGGAGCAATGGAAAATATTCCCATCTACTTTTATGTTTACAGGAGAAAAATCAAAATAAATAAGAGCTGATGTATTGTTATGAAGAACCAAAATAAATAAGAGCTTATGTATTTTTCACATGCTTGTAGAAAGAATAATCTTGGCTCAGTTTCAGGGATGTTATTTTTAGGTGCTTATTTCTCATTCTGAGATTCTGCTTTTAGATAATGAACCTTTGCCAAAAATGCCGAACTTCTTTCCTGCTATATAAATGTACAAGAAAACCATGGCATTTCAGAAATCCTCTGTGTTTTTTTAAGAATAACCCTGTGTGTGTTTTAAATTTGCTGTTGTCTTTGCTTGGTAATGTACTCCATCTTATTCTACATAATTAAGTATAAAATAAGAACCTACAACATATATTTTTGTACATAACTTGATCAAAAATATTTACATACACTCATGTAAATTGATTTACCTGATGCATTCTAATTCCTGTAAGTTTGGATTTTTAAATGTGATTTCTTTTACTGTGTAGGTGGATACAATGATGCAGAAAAAAATTTGAAGCTGTTGTTTATTTTCTGGATACAAGTGAATGAGTAGGACTTTTACACAGCAGTTGTTCTTCTAGAGAATGGCTCTCTCATAGGTAATTGCTTGTGCTAGAGTTATGTACCAGACACTCATCCCTGAGGAAGCTTTGCACTCCTGATAGTTGTGCTGTTCTGTGCTGTTCCTGCTAAAACAAGAAGAGGCAAGCTCCAAGGCAGAAGGATATCCAGGTAAAACAGATACAGTGCTCACACAAAGCTGTCTCCACTTGACAGCATTAAAAGGCCTCTTATGCAGAGCTAAAAGCTTTGTCCCCTTCCTTAGTGTGAGGTAATGCCTTACTGTCATTTGCATCTGCATTGTGGCAAATGAATCTGCCTCACTGAGAAGTGAAGTGAGGAAAAAGACTCCCTGAGGTTACCAGGTGCAGCCAACACACA
Organism: Rhabdornis inornatus; assembly: GCA_013397075.1. NCBI lineage: Eukaryota > Metazoa > Chordata > Aves > Passeriformes > Rhabdornithidae > Rhabdornis > Rhabdornis inornatus. The sequence goes on along the minus strand of VWZS01008407.1, from coordinate 924,040 downwards.
GAGAACAAGCAGAGCTTTGCTGACAAGTCAAATGGTTACAGAAATAAGGCAAGGTTTTGACAACTGGGAATTACGTTATCTTCTGGCCAAGGTTGGTGTGGCTGAGGTTGGATTGGAGAAGGATACCAAGGGAGTGAAAGATGCAGAAATACACATTAATGCAAATGGACAGTTGGAATTGGACTGATTTAAAAGTGACAAGAGATGAGGGTCTTAGTTCAACACAATGGAATACCAGGGTCTTTAGCCTTGTAACTACCCCCTGTAGCAGATCTAGTTAGGCTGTGGGGAGCGTCTGGAAGAAAATGTAGTAGATTTTTTTGCACTTTTAGAAATAGACCTTCTCTGATTCTGACATCAGTCTCTTGCTTCAACATACTGGAAGCTGAGCATATCTGCTAGTGCCAATATGACATGTGACCTGTTGTTTGTGGCCCACAAGTAAGGTTTTAAACTGCAGAAGCAATGAGCAAACAAGTGAAGTCCATGACACAGGAGTCCTAGGTCACGAGGGGAAAGGGTGATGGAGAGAGTGAGGTGACCAACCTTGCTATAAATGGTGCCCCAGGTCGTGGGGGTAGGAGGACGTGAGCTGCACAGGCAGGACCTGTGGCTGTGAAAGAACGAGGGAACAGTGGCTTCCCCTCTCTGCCTTGTGGATCTATGGGGAACTAAACTTTGACCACACAGTGGAGTCTCAATAGATCTCAGCAAAGATGATGGGAGAAGCCTCAGAATAAACTTAGTGCTCTTATTTTAGGTTCTCTCAAAAATACAGAATTGGTCAATGTTTCTAAATAGCTTTCTAAGGTTCAGCAACTGTGAAGGATGTGCAGCCTTCTCTGGTAAACCAAGCCAAGTTATGGCGTTAATTGAAGTTTCACACAGTGTTTTAATTCAGGGATTTTATATTGTTCAAAGCTGAACCCAAGAGGAAATTTAATGTGCAGAATCAAAGAAAGGTGGCCCTGCCTCCTGTAGATTGAAAGCACAATGCCTATTGCATATAAAGCATTTTTCTAAAACTATTAATATAAATTAACAAAAGTACAAAGCACAGCTGCAGTAAGGGGCCATACTTCTGTGAATGTGCATATCTTGCTTTATTTCCAGCCAAGGAGAAAACTACATTTATCCCTTCCAGACTTAGAGTATTAGAAATGCAGTTAGACAGAAAGGAAAACTAATGCTTGCTTTGTATACATCAATAATGAAGTCAAACATGGCATTGTCTTTGTCAATCACATCTGAGAGGTTTTAAGAAATGCAGTTGTTTGATGCCCTGTCTTACTCAACAGTCGCACAGATACTGACATAATGTGCAATGTCACAAATGCATAGAAAATCGTTGTAAAACCATGCCAATGATAAAGATCCTTCACAGCACTGCTGGACAAAACCTACCACAGATGTCTCTCTTTCACTCAAAGATATTCACCCACTTGAGATGAAAGGCAGTCTGCATTAGGCAACTCAGAAAATGAAAGCTTAAGTACTGTCAGGTAGCTGGAAACTTTGATTCATAGCAGGAGACTAAATCTGTCACACAGAATAATTCCAGCCCAAGAAGATTATAACATTATCAATTCAGTGAATATTTTTAAGTTAATACATTTTAAAATTAGCTTCATCAGAAATTTTGCTAAAGGTCATATTACCTTAATCCTGTAGTCTCAACATGTATGGGTGCTCCCTGGGAAATTCTTGTGGTAATTATGAACAACTACATTTTCTGATAAATACAGACGTAAATAAACGCCATATTTTAGGGAACATAGCACCCAAATCCAACATCCTGGTGACCAGACAGTCAATAGTACTAAATTTTTATAGCATAAACATTTTTTTAAAGTTAATGATCAGTATTTATATTTGATAGTATATTACCTTTTTTCTTTTCTTCATATGTGTTTGCTGAGATGATGATACAAGAAAGCAATAGAAATGAAAGAAGTTGTAAGCTTGTCATTTTTTCTTTCTTTGAATGAGAGTTCTGCTAAATTCTGCCAAGAGATGGGAAAAGAAAAGAATTAGCAATGCTTTGCAAGAAACTGTTTGCCCATTAATCATTAACTTTGATTTCTTCTGTCCCCTGCTCCAGTTTTTCCTTTTATGGAAGGCAAATTGCAATTTGCCTGTCTCCAGCCTCCTAATTTTAATTTTATGCCACTTGTGGCAGAAATAATATGGAGCTGGATCCTCTTACCTTGCTTAACAGTGCTCAGCTCTGAACATAGACTTGAGGGCATTTGTTCTCTGAAATACTGCTAAAGGCCAGGGTAGCCGGCTTGAATTCAGCTGGTCAACAGCTCGGTCTGAACACATTGCAAAATAAGAGCAGGAGCTGAAGGTTAATCTAAATATTTCATTAACATAGACAAATCCCAGCAAGGCAATCATCAAAATTTTACATATATTAAACACTTCTCTTATTTCAGTGGTTCAATCAGTACCAGATTTTGGATAATCACAAAGTTTTTCCTTTCAAATTAAGTGAAAAATTTTTAACACCTAAGACATTTACTAATACAGCACAATTAACCAACATCTCTCTCCACTTCCAATAATAGAATCATAAGAAACTGTAGGTACTAGGTGTAGGAGTAATTTCAGAGGAAAGGTTTCTACTCAAATGGTATTGTTTATACTGGAAATCAGAGCAGAATTTTAGTTACAGCACCGTGTGTACGTATGCAACAATGAGTAAGTACATATTGCAAAACCTGAGAGTACAAAAATTCCTTTTGGATAGGCAGCAGGGCTCACACCCAGCTGGATCTCCCACATGAGCAGGACACCATGGTGGCCTCTACCTTGGTAGCACCAGTCTGCAGCATCACAGTTTTGTCACACCAGTCAATGGTGTTGAGAATGCTCTGGCTCATTTTAAAGGAACAAAGTGCCTGCTAGGATGTAGCCATGGCAGCACAGGCCTTAGCATGGGCTGCAAATCCACCTGCATTTCCACAAGTCACTGGATTGCCAGTTCGTGTGGGCTAATGCTGCACACCTCCGTGGCTACCTGCACACCTGAGCTAAGGTATAATTAGCCAGATACATGTATCATACCTCATTTACATGCTTTGCACCATTGTGGAATTTTCCTCAGAAATAGACACAGGAAACTTTCTCCCGCATTCTGAATCATTAAGAAGCCCTCATGCACAACAATGGGTGATAGAGTAAATTCTTTGCTAAACTTAATTCATTATGGATTTGATGTTAGTAATAGCAATTGAGACAATTTTTCAAGAACTTTAGTTCTATGTCAAATTAAATGACTGAAACAGAGCTTATAAACTTGCAAAAGTATATTTTGAGTATTCAGTGAACCCCATATTTTTTATGAAGTTTCTTATGTTAATTACTAAATGCAGAATACATGAAATTATAGCGATACCATCCCAGCCTGAGGAATTTTTCATTTTTCTGTTGTTTTTATAATCAAGAACTATTTTAAACTGTCCCAGATAGGAGTGGAGAGGACTCTATACCACTGGAGGCTGCAAAAGGCAGGAGGAAAGTGCAGATCGCTTTCTTTCCTTGCTCATTCCAAGGAGCTGTGAGGCCAGGATGCAGCAGACAGCTGGAAGACCCTCAAACAATCTCTAAGGTCATACCAGTCACCACAGCTGGCAGTGATCTTGGCACACAAAACTGAAGCACTGTCAAAATGGATTGATGTGTATGTGAGAAGGTATGCTGAAAAAGAGGAAATACAGAAAAGGAGGTAATAAGATCAAAATTACTTTTGATAAATGAAAAATACTGGTCACAGCAGTATTTTTAGTGAGCAAAAAAAGGAGACAGAAGATAGAACTTGGACAAGAATTTTTAGGCTTTGATACTGGAAATACTGTATTTTAGTGAAGTTAAGAATGGTGGAAATTACTGATGTGATTTAGCACAGCTTTGCAGTGAACTTTGAATAATGTTGGCTGAAGATTATGTGGAGATGAGAGATCTGACTGACAGGTTCAGTGGTGACACTAGGCACAGTAATCGAGAAAGTAGAGAGCATTTAGAGGAGAAAGATTGCAAGCTTCACTTTCTGCAGACAGAAGTTGTTCTGGAACTTGGTGGTAGATCTGTCAGGGACTGAACTGGCTGTTGGATCTTTGTGAAGAGATTACCTCAAAATAAAGTCTGTAGGGATCAATGTTTAGATTTACTTCTCACTTTAGAACCCATGTAGGAAGCCAGGATGACATTATGAGCATTCTATGAAGGATTGCTTAAAGTGAAGGAAAACTGGAAAAAAAAGGTGGAGGAACCTGCCTTCCTTTAGCAGGTTTTATTTTATTTGGCAATTCTGCATCAGTTATTGCTGATATTTATTTGTGTCTTTCCAGTATTCACAGATTGTCAGCAATAATGGTGAGAACACTAAGCAGTGTTGTGGGAATAGTTGTACAGCATTTGAATGAGAGGTTTCATAGTGTATGTTGAGGATGAGTTTGTGTAGCACTAAATTGCCTGCTATGGCACATTAGTCTGCAGAGAGCAGATGTGATTGTGTTCCAGAGGAAGGAGCTGCTCCCCATGGCCTCTACAGCATTGTCACACTGTGTGTTTTCAGAGTGTGGGTTTGAGGTTTTTTTCCTTCTCCATTTGATTTACATGATTTCCAATTACCTTTATTATCTGCTCATAAAGAAAAGAATGGGTCTTCTGCAAGTGTAATGATCATTAGAGGTAGGAAACTCTGGGTAAATAATTTTCCTGTGTATCCAAATATTGAAATGATAACCTTTGCCATTTTCAACATGTTTATCTGGTCATTTGATAACTACTTTGCTTAATATGCTCTTAGATGGGTTAATTGCCATTTGTATTGTTATAGCATATATAATATTCTATGAATATATAACTCAAATCATTTTAGGAATTAGTTACCCTAATGCAAAAAGCATAACAAGGAAGAGTCTTTGGCATGTTATGAGAATAGAAAAAGTGGAGCCAGGTATTTACCAGAAGCAACGTTGCAAGAGCTACTCAGAATTACTGGCATCATGTTGCATCACTTATTAAAATGACCTTTTTTCAGTCACATTTGAATCTGCATGAGGTGTAGTGAGTGGGAGCTGCAATATTCCGGGTGAAAATCACTGCAGAAAAAAAGAGAATCCTCTAGAAAAATGAGGGTGCTCTGGATCTTCTTATTATTCCACTGTTTAATCATAAGAATGGTACCAGAGTGAAACTCAATAGCTCTGAGACACTCCCAGTGTTCTGCCAGAGCCTTATGAGCTGTAAGGCTGCTCTGCTGCAGTCCTGCACCACTGGCAGTGACAAAATGTACAACACAGGTACTAGAAAATCAGGGAACAGACATCTCAGGGACTGTAAAGAAGGCTGGGAGGCTGATGTAAGAAAATGACACCTGGAATATGCAAGCTACACTGTGTCCTGATGTTACTTTCAAGAGTGAGTGGAAAGTTTATTCTTTAGAATTGGATATGTTTGTTACTCATGCTCTGCATAAGGAAAGTGGATAATTTGGTATTTGCAAAAATCTTGGTTCTTAAAAAATGTCTGAAATTAAGTTGTTTAAATTTAAGGTGTAAATATGGTTATGGTTAAATATGTTGCTCTTAAAATTTAAAGGATCCGTTTAAAAAAATCTGTAGGTATTATCTCTCTTTTCCATAATACCCAGTATTTGCTGTTACTTCATTTTCCACATTGAAATCACTCATACCTACTGTAGTGATCTGGATTCCAAATTTAGAAATAGATATTCCAAACTGCTCTCTGTGAAACAGACAGAACACATGTTTTGTATTGCATGAAGGCTACTGCTTTGCCAACTTTACATGAAATAGAATCTTTTCTTAAACATACAGTGGCCAACCCCAAATTTGTAGCTTATGTCGATGTGTTTATATCTAGTTTGCATATACTGTAAAGAGGCTTGAAAACCTCTCTTCTGCTGAGCTGCTGCTTGTACAACATATACCCAGGAGGTAGACTCTCAATCACAGTCCCCATCTGCTTCCTGGCTAATGTTCCAGTTACGGTTAGACCTCTTGCACATATTCACATCTAAAATAAAATTGATGGTTTCACTATTGGGAAGCAGTGTGTGACTAATGATGCATTGTATCATGCAAGTTTTTGCTTGAATATATCTTTCTAATCAAGTTAAAGAAAGTAACACAGAGCAGAAATTTGTCAGCCTTACAGTCCTGCTTTTTTTTCCTGAAACCACACTGTTCATGAAGATGCTTTTCAATCACCTGAAGACCAGTTATATTGTAGTACAAGATGTTCTTTCAGGTTTAGAAGAGATTTGATGGGCCAGAACTTCAGCTAGCATAAATTGGCTTCTGTGCAGCTCTAATGATTTTCACCAGCTGAGGATCCGCCCTGTGTTCCTATAATAACCCTAGCATCTGAAAAAAGATTCATGTGATGGTTATGCTAATATGTCTGAGGTTATAGAGCAAGAAAATTTTTATGTGGTTGACTTTTTAATGCACTTTTTAAATCCAAAATTTATTCTGCCTGTTTTATCTTTTCTAGGGTTTTTTAATATCAAATAACTCTGAAGAGACATTTTTAGATGGACTTTTGTGTGTAGATTCATGGTCTATGTCAAACATACAGCAGCTCTACATGAGTCTGAAACTTCCTTTACAGCAATAGCTATTGAGCCATCAGACTTTTCAGTATTAAATTCTAAATGAAATAGTTGATCAGCAAACTTTGTTTTCTGATATGAAAGAAAACCACTAATTTGCATGAGCATAGTGTTGTGAAATATGAATTTCCCCTGCAAGGTGCATTTCATACTCTGTAGCCCCTGATAAGGTAGTCTTCTTCCATGACTCATCACCCAGAGTATTATCTGACTTTCCCTGGAAGCACATTTGGAACTAGGAATGGCATTCTTGCAATTTCAAGTTTTCCCACAAGTTTAGCAGATGTATATATTGCCTTTCAATAGTTTTTGAAATGTGCTGCACTGTGCAATTACTATAGTAATTCTTACTATAAACAGCTGTAAACAAAGAAGAGAACCCAAATACAATTGCCAAGCATAAATATAATTGTATAATGAGTGGGTCATCTGCTTCTACTTCAAACTTTAAAAAAAGGCATTTTTTGTTTAGTTTGTGGAGTGCTTTTCATAACAATGTAGTACTTGTTTAATTGCCTTAGAAGAATGCTGTTTCTTCTGGGTCTGTCTTTCTCATGCGCACACTGTGTTCATGTGGGGTATGTCTCTGAAAACTGGACAAATCAGAAAAGCACAGAATTGATAAACCAAATAAAAGGGCAGAGCAAATCCCAATACATCTGGACTCCTATGCTCTTCCATTATGGGTAGAATATGGGGTGTTTGCATATTACCCCTGCCTTAAAACAGGTTAGGAGCTGCCCTACTCCCTGCCTCCTGTTACAATTATTCAGTTCTTCAGCAGACAGGACTAAATCTTCTGCATGATGATGCACTACTAGAAGGGGTAGTGCAGCTGCAGACCTTTTATCCACATTCTGTTTTATTTTGGATGTTTGCTGTTGCCAGTGTCCTATTTCAGGGATGATCTGTAAAAGTTTGCATTGAATTTTTTCTTGTTAAAGCATCTTTTACACAGAGCTGTAACACATTGGAAACCTTCCCCAGATCAGTACTGGGGTGTCAATAGATGTAACTGTAAAGAGCAGATGTGCTCTTGGAAACCTCAGTGTGCACGCTGAGGGCATTTCCCTTCACTGGTCTGTGTAAGAAACAGCCAAACACGTGCAGCAAAGCTCATTGGAACACTGAGATCCAGCCCAGCCTCCTTCCTCCTGAGGACTAAGCTTTATGGTTTTAAGCAAAACCAACACAAGAGCAATGCTTTTTGAAGCTGCCTTGCTTTTTCACCTCCCTCACATCAAACAGAAGCATATCTGAAACAGATGAATACAGAGGAAAACCAAAAGTGCTCTCTCCTTGCTTTCAAGCTACTGTATTTAGGAGGAAGAATTTGTGACAACAAATAGAAAGCAGACTTGTTTAAGATATTGATTGATGGCTCTTATGGGTAAAGAAGGCAGCAAGAACAAGACAATTAGGGCTTCTTGTAGGTTACGTATTTGAAGAGGATACACATGAAGGCACTTACACAAAGGCAAAGAACCATGCCAAAGTAAAGAAACTTGAAAGACACTGAACATTCAAAGGCTGATTGATGATGTCTCTTAGAACTTAGCATGCTCACAGGAGCAAAACCTGGATCTCTGCGGAGCTGCTGTCATTAAAATTGAGTCTTCTTGAAAAGGGAAGAACAAACAGACAAGAAAGCCAAAGGAGAGGAACAGGATTAATATATACAGAGTAGATGAGAGGGCAGCAGATTGTTTGAGGTGGTTAATTATCAAACCTAAATGTTTTGTTTGTTCCAGGACCTGACACAGCTCTTGCTAGTCCTAGCAGAACTTAGATACTGGGGTGGGTAGACCCTTGGATCTGATGTACTGTGGCAGTTCCTACATTACTAAAAGATTAGAGGAGATTAAAAGAGAGAAAATTGGCTTAGTTGAGGGATGAAGAAGCCTTAAATACTTTAAGCACCAGTTAAGATAAACATGCATTTAAAATCTTCTTCAAACTTTCTGAAAATCTGGTCTGAAAAACTGCCTGAAAATGTTACAGATTGGTAAAAAGATTGTTGACTTTGTTCACAAAAATAGAAATGAATGTAGCCTACTAGAAAGAATTGAAATAGTGGTTTCTATGTTAGTTCTGGAACTGCAAATCTTCAATGTCTGCATAAACCACAGGATAATTGATTAAATACATTGGTGTTCCAAAATCCAAAGTTGTTGAAATGATTCAGAGCAACCAATTTAACAGTATTAGGTTTGAAGTGACTGTGACCGTGAGTTCAGACAATTTCTTGGTAGTGTCCTGTAAATACTGGTGTTCCACAACTGAAATGGGAAGAGCTACTAAACACTGTATTTAGCACAGATGTTTCCTGTTATAACAGATTAGTAAAATTCCAGTGTTCAGTGGGCCTTTAACACCCACCCTCCATCTGTGGTATTCATTTTTAGCGTTGTGGAATAGGCCAAAAAAGCAGGCATATAATTAAAAAGAAACCCCATCAGGGTGTTTTCTCTAGCTCCACTTTCTTTTTTTTTCCCTAGCTGTGTTCCTTCATTTGTGTGTGGAAACATTTCATGGGTGGCAACATGGATAAGAGAAAGCTAGTTCTCCATCTGGGATCATGCCTATTGCAGCCAAGTGCACTGCAAACAAGCCCTTCAGCATATGCTGCATCCATAAGTGCTAATTGAGAAAGGCTGATTACGTCAGTTGGGTAAGAATAATATTCTTTGCCAAATGACCAGTTTGTGCTTGTGGCTTTTAAGTAGCTGTGGTTCACTGAAGTGCTTTAGAAGTGCCTTTATTTTGAAGGGGAAGCTGAATGAAGGGCTGGAGGCAAGCAGTACTGAGTGACCAGATGAGCACTGTGGGAGTAACAAAGTCAATAACCCAGAGAGCTGTCACAGATCCACTCCAACAAAATGTTGGCAAAGCTCATCTTTGAGTAACTTGCTTACGAGACAAAGAAGGAGAAGGAAGCAAGCATTAAAGTGACTCTGACCATAACATGCACTGCAAAACCACTCCAAATTACGGTGTATACCAACTTCTCAAGTTTCATTCTTGTATGTTTATTTCATGTTGAATGTTCCACAACCTCAACATGGGGCATGTTATTTGTTGAATAACCTGTGGGACAGAGCACAGGTGACAGTCTTGTGAAGTTTCAAGTTAACTCCTGGGTTTGTGGTGGCTGGGGAATAGGTAAGGAGTCTAAAATGTATTTACTGTAGAGAAGAGCAGTGCTATTGCAAGGGCCTCATCCATGGAATGCCACTGCCTGTGGTACATGGATCTGTACCTCCTTATCTGTGTGTGTTCCTTCTCTCTACACTGTGGCATGAAATCCAGGGCAGCCACCACTGGCCTGCATTGCCCTCACACCACCATTAGGAAAAGCAAAGAGGCAGGCAGCTGGCCTTTCCATGGAGATTTAATAACTCCATGTCCTACTCTGTATTCCTTGATTTGCTGTGTTCTAATTATAGTTTCAAAATTATTACTAATTTCTTTTTAATTTCCAAATTCCATTTGGCATCTTACACTGAAATTTCCTGCAGAGAAAGAATTCAAACTATTGGATAGAAATCTTTCTTGTCATATTTCCCCACAGATGGTCCAATCTGTTCTACAGTTCATGCCTGACAGCTAGTTAATCTGGCAGTGCAGGAACGCACATTTAAAAATTCAGGTTCTGGCATCAGCCTCAGGCAAGCACCTCAACTATGTTCTGTACCCTGAAATTAAAGAATTCAGTCTCTGTTCTCCTTAAAGATGTCAAGAGTGTGTTTTCCAGAGATAAGGTATACTGTAGAAGATAACTCTGAAATCAAGATGTAACTAGGAGTGTTTGTGTTGTCACAATACACTCAAAATGTTTTCATACTTACACTATTGGATTAGGGCAATTTCCTAAAGGTGACTGAGAAAAGCAAACCCATTCATGGTAGGTCTGCATTTCTTACTAATGGACTTTCATCTCCTCTAGAAAACAAGAGAAGGAAGTAAAAAGATTGAAAAATGTTGCACTAAACAAAATGTATTTGAAATTTTGGCAAAGCATTGGATAAATGCTTTATGCTATGTATTTGGTAGGTAAAATATTGCTCTCTATCTGGTTAAACCATCTTTGTACAAAATTTAACAAATATTACTGAATCGCATGGATATGTTTCTCGTCATGGGCTCTGGGAAGTCTTATAAAATGTAATAAGAAAGCAGAATATATTGTGGAGTGTTTTGTTAGTGGCACATTATAGAAATACACAATTTGTTATAAATACAGTCATTTCCCTTTGATACAGAAAATACAAAAAATATGCACCTTTGCTCAGGACAATGAATCTGTCAAAAATATATTTAGAAAGCAATTTGTGACTAAAAATTTAGGATCTTTTTCTTTATTTACTACAGGACCATTTTAATCCTCTTAATTTTTTTAGATAAAGTTATTGTGTTTCTGGTGATCACAGGGTTTCTGGTGTTGTATTGAAAAATGTGTCTTCCACTCTGTTTGCTCCAGATTAGTGAAATTACCATGTGAGATTCTACAAAAGTTATTGCACTTTAAATACATCAGTTTTTATTAATGCAAAAGAGATAAAACTGATTTTTCCATTTGCTCTGAAATGGCAGTCTGCAAATGGCAGCAAACAATTTTGCAAAATGCTACTTCTTGTTTTGCCTGTCCATTCTGTATGGTATTTGTCAAGAGATAATGCAAAAATTCGTATCAGTCCTTTACTCAAACTTTAAGACTGAGTAGTACATTTAATATCACATTCCTTTTTGATGCAGAAATGAGAAATCAAGAAATGAGGATGAGATTATATTTTTATAGGTAATATATAATGTCAATTCTTAAATGGGTGCAGAAGTTTTCCATAATTCTTTTTAGCGAAAAAAAAAGTCCGCTTAAAAGCTTTTACAACTGTCCCTAGGGATCCTAGTGAGGTGATGATAATTTTTGTTATGAATTAATCTTAGAAAATTTCACAGTAGAAAAAGTTGTGAACTTTTAAAGAAATAATGCAACTTTAAGAACAGTTTTGAAATATTTCAACCAGCATAACCTAAGGGCTGGCTTTCAAAGAAGTTGCATAGTCCCGATTTTAATTGTCTTCTAATTCATCTCCTCTGAAAAGAATCAATTTCTAATGAAGGAGAGGTTCCCCAGGTAGTTTTTACAAGAATCATTCATTAAGAGGAGCTTTAAGGTCATGCAGAAGCATAGATCATAGAATGATAATACAGTCTGGGTTGGAAGGGCTGTTAAAGACCAGGTGGCTCAGAGCGCCATCTAACCTTGAGCACTTCCAGGGATGGGGCAGCCACAGCTTCTCTTGGCGACCTGTGCCAATGCCCAACCACCCTCATGGCAAAGAATTTCTCCCTAATGTCTAATTTAAATCCTCCCCCTTTCAGTTTGAAGCCATTCCCCCTTGTCCTACCACTCCAGGCCCTTGTCCCTGCAAAGTCCCTCTCCAGCTCTTTAGGAGCCCCTTTAGGCACTGGAAGGTTCTGTAAGGTCCCCCTGAAGCCTTTTCTTCTCCAGGCTGGGCAGTTCAGCTCTCCCTGTCCTTGCAGCAGAGGTGCTCCAGCCCTCTGATCATACTTGGGACCATCCTGTGGACTTGCTCCAGCAGGTCCATGTCCTTGTTATGCTGGGAGCCCCAGAGCTGGATGCAGCATTCCAGGTCTCTCACAAGAGCAGAGCAGAGAGGGAGAATCTCCTCCCTTGACCTGCTGGTCCCACTTCTTTTGGTGCAGCCCAGGATATGATTGTCTTTCACACACTGCCAGCTCATGTCCAGCCTCTCATCCACCAGCACCCCCAAGTCCTCCTCCCCAGAGCTGCCCTCACTCCTCTCTCTGCTCATCCTGTATTTGGGCTTAGGATTGCCCCAGCCCAGGTGCAGGACCTTGCACTTGGCCTTGTGGAACTTTGGGAGGTTTATGCAGACCAACCTCTCAGGCCTGTCAGGGTCCCTCTGGATGCCAATCCTTCCCTCCATTTTTTCTATTTAGACTTAGGCAGGTTGGTCTAAGTCAAAGACTTGGTGTATTTTTTCAGATTATTTTTCTTTTAGCTATAGGTTCTTGATATTATTTTTCCCTTTCTCAAGGCTTTGTTTCATGCATTGTAATACCTGTTCCTTTTGAGAAGAACAAAAGACATAATGAAATTAAGTTCTTACTTGGAATTACAAGAAAAGTGTATAATTTTTCAGATTTCATAGCAAGGGATATCTGAGCTATATCACTGGCAAATCACTTCAGCTGTAGTCCTTAGAGAGCCATTAGCACTGCTATGGAGCATATCCATATAGCCAGTCTTCATCAGGAATTATGACAGCCCAAGGAAGGCAGGTTTTGACATACTATATTTTGCTTGTATTATATTTTGAGCCATGTATCCCTGTATTTTGCTGACAGATTGTCAGGAAAGTGATTAGTCTGGATTACATGGTAATGATTTCATTTTATAAAGCAAAACAAAAAAAGCAAGCAAAAGGGAATTGCTTTTGGCAGAAGATGATCTCATTACTTAGAAGAAAAAATTTATTGATGTTAAATTAAATGCTTATCAAAATGAATATAACAGGATATGACAACAAATAATAGATAATAAGTAGTTAATAACTCTGAAATAAGGATTTAGACAATATTTTCTCTTAATTCAGTGCTAAATCAAAACCATGTAAGCAATATTACATTGATCATGGCTTCATAGAAATAGCTACTGGTAATGAACTACAGGGCCCAGCTACTACAGATGTGACAATAACTGGCACTGTATAATGTTGGCAGTATCCTAATGTGTAAAATATCCATGTATACCATAATTTCTGGAAGGAAGTGCTTCCCTGCAAGGCTGCTTATTTTCATTGAGACCTTTGAATAGGAGTGGTGCTGTTCTGTTAAGGAAGTTGGTTTGGGATTTTGTCCAGGGAAAGTGGGTGCATTGAGACTAGTGGGTGCAGAGAAGGAAACCCCCCAAAAACCTGACTTTTAAAGAGTTGACCCTGTTTCCCAAGGACTAAAGCCAATATGCAGCTGGAGAATTGTGCTGGAATGCCAAAGATGCAGCAGTGCTCCAATATTATTCCTCCTGGGAAGGCAGCTTATGGCACAGCTGGTCCCTGGCTGCACCTCAGGACTGCAGAGCTCTGGTCACCTTCTTTCCAAGCAGCAGCAAAATGCCATTATGATTGTGTTCTGCAACAGGCTGATTTATGAGGAGAAAAACTTTTAGTCCCAGAAGAAAGTAAATAAAATTTCTTAAAAATGTGGGTTGCCAAAAGAGGAGCTACTATAATAAATATAAGCCATAAATCTATTAAAAGTGCATGCGCTGCAATGGTTAGTATAGTGCCTTCTGGAAAAAGGTTTCATTTTCCCATTTCTTTCAAGACTTGTGCTGTTTTGACTGACAGAAGCTCAGATCTATGGGAAATGGAATATTTCCAAAGTAACTATGTTCTTTTCCCTGGACAGGCACTCTTGGTCATGTGAAGGAATACTGATTCTCCTCCTTTGGTGATGACAAATCAGATGGCCTTTAAAAGTATTCCCAATTAATATTTTTGTTACAGACCTACTAGGGAGTTGTTATGGTGTGTTTTCCGGATTACGGTGGTACAACATTCTTAAGAAGAGGCAACATAAACATCGCATCTTTTAACTTCAAATGCTAACTTGAAACCAAAAAGCATCCTTTGAGTACGGCTCTTGGACTTTGTTCAGTCAACCTTTGAAGAAAGAGAATGTGCCTTTTGTATGAATCAGGACCAGACTTAAACACATGGGGCAATTTGCTCACTTAATTTGAAGTTAAAATTTGACATAACAAAGGGTATTACAAGAAACTGTGGTGAAGTTAGAAAAGATCAGTACTGAGCTAAAATTTATTGCCAGTACTGTTCTTGAAGATCAAGGCTATGCTAATGTGGTCTAGGGTTACTTTAATATTTTGCAGCCTCTCATTCCCTCGGTGCATGTTTTAAGCATGCATATCACTCACTTTAATAATAAAATAACTTGATAAAACCTTCTGCTTTGTGCTGGTCTCCTGAGGTAAAAAGTCGCAGATATGTTAAGTCTCACATTGTTTGTTCCAGCTTCATTATGTTTGATGAAAAATATATATATCTTGGTAATGTTTTGTAACATATATTACTTCCTCAGTAACTGGATTGCTGTGAGGAAGGACATTTTTCACCTGAATAATGAAATTGTATCCTAGTTATTTCTCTGGTCTTTTTTGTAAGACACATAGAGGAGATTGACAACGTTAACTACTATTGCACAACATGATGGAAAACTTTTAAAAGACTGTTGTCTTTAGGGATGGATGAGTGGAATCTTTACAGTCTTCTTGAAAGATGTACTGTGCTGCTTTTTATTCTCTGTGCAGGAAGAGGTGTGTGTGTATTCTAAATATAACTGTGGGTTAGAGTGTAAATGTTAGGTTGTGTGAAGCCCATGACTGAAAGCAGACTATTAATTATGTCAGTGGGAGGTTACTGCCAAGATCAGAAGTAATTATAGGCCTGGCTAAGGCTGCCCTCACACGGCTTTGCTGGTGCATCAATGCTGACGTGCTACCCTAGCAAAGAGCATGGCAGTCCTGTGGATGCAGCATATTCTGGTTTGCTGTGAGTGAAACAGGCTCCCTGGAAGAGAAATGCCATCAATATAACTGTCTGTCTGCACTCAGCTTTTCCTGATGCAAATAGCCATGTGTCAGTTTTGTCCATGTTCATGTCCAGAGCACTCACAGCTCTGACTCATGATCAGAGGAGCTTGGCCTTCAGCAGATGAACCAAGAGAGACGAGCCAAGCCCTTGCCCTGCACCAGGGTGAAGGGATTGAATTATCATAAGATTCTCTGTCTAACATGGGACAGGGATAGAAACAATTATTCACCTGGGACAACCACCTGTAATTCTAGGGCATCCAAATTCCCGGTCACGAAGTTAAAATTAAAAAGGACATTTTTCTTTCCAATCTTTGTTTTGGTAAGGAAGCAGAAGAAGCAGAAAAATCAACTCCTAGAAGAAACCTAATTTGGTCTAAAACCATTAGATGGAAAGTTCTTGATTTTCCTCATAGATATAAAAGACAAAGTTATTAGTTTTAAAAATCAAGGCTTTTCAATGTACAAACTACTAAAATTACTCCAGTTTCTTCACTTTGATCTTACTAAATCATGGGGTTTATACTAAGGGATTGCAAAGCACTGAATGTAAAAATACTGAGACATGATGGATGCAGAATCTTTGTTACACAAAGAAGTAGAAAGTATTGATCAAAAAAATGCTCTGAGGCAAACCAATTAGAGACCCATTAACAGCAAAATGACCTGCTCATCCATCTTTCAAATGAAATTTAAAACCTAAGTCCATATTATTTGTGGCCATTTTAAACTCTTGAGCATTTTTACTGAAGTCTGAATGCCGTTAATTTTAGTCTCCTGGCCAAACTCCAAACTGAATAATTATTCTGCTTCTTTCCTAAATTACAGCAGCAGCTTCATTAGGAACAAATGCATTCATAGTTTGCTGACCTAAACTGCTCTTATATTGCTATGCACTATAAACTGTTGCTGCATTTCCAGCCGAGGCTGGCTGCATTTCCGTGATTAAATGACCTCTGAACAAAGCATGTATATCTTTAGCTTGTTTAAAAGGCTGTGGGACAAAAGATGCTGTATATATAAATGCTATCAAAGAAATAATTTTAGGCCCAGAACATGCAGATGTTGAAGTGTGTTCACTGAACTGGGGGAACTGTTCATTCTGTTCATCATTGGCATTCAGTGATGTAGCTGGATGAAAGACAGAGATTATTGGTGTATGGAGGGTGTTTGCTTATGGGTTGGAAAGCTTGTGGCCACTTATTATCATGAAAAAGGCAGTTTCATTGAGAAACATTGAAAAATTACAGAACAAAATGGGAAGCAAAGGGAGAGTGGAGATTTGCCGAAAACAGAGGCTCAGTGCTTTCTGGATATGTGTTTCTGGATAATGAGGTTAGCTGGCAAGGTGCATGTTGGATCTTTTCCAGAAGTAAAAGCCATTAAATTGTTGAGAATAAAATATTCCAGACATTCTATGCATGGTTTCTTAAGGCTCTATATTTTGTTCTAATTATGTTATAGCTTCTTTTTAAAAGGTCCACACTGTCTGAAAGGTGACGGAAACCCTGAAACAGTGTAAGATATGAGTGGGAAGTTTCACAGTCTTTATTCTTCTATTGTGCTGTTTAGCTACAGCATCACCCTTGCTTTTCAGTGCTATCACTGTTGTACAGCACCTGAATTAGTTGCCTAAAATGATTTTAACTACCAGTTTATTGGGAGATGCCCAACTGCACAGCTGTTCCTAAAAAAAACCCCAGAATAGTCGAAACATAAACTGCTAACTACCAATGTTGTTTATGGGAAACTGTTCCAGTTGTGGGAGAGCCACATGTCAAGAAAGCTCTTTAATCCACAGAATGGTTATTAAGGAACAGATTTGAACTCCAAAGTCTTGGCTTTCATTAACCTTTGTCTCTGTGCTGTGAAGTAGAAACATTGTCTGATCCTTTCATGCCTGGAATCAGACTCTACTATAGGGCTGGGCAGTTTTTTTTCTGTAGATGAGTTCAACAAGTACAAAGCAGAGCTGTGCTCCCGTTCTCCTGAGTGTGAGCAGGTTCTTTCACTAGGTAGCAGATTCAAAGTCAGGAAAAATCATAAATTTATGTCCAGCATGAAAGCTATTACTAAAAGGTACTTTTATTGTCTTAGAAGTCAGAGCCTTGGAATAAAGGTGCTATATTTGGTGTGCTCTATGCAGTGTGCTGTATTCAGGTGTTCATGGTAAGCTTGAGCATGACTATTCAGTATCACTTAGTTGTTGTATGACAGGTACCAGAACTCTAAATCCCTACATTTACTCTTTCCTAACAGTGAAACATTTATACATTTATAGAAGTGTTCGGTTCATTAGTTAACTGAAATTATTGTGGTCATGCTTCAATACTTTACTAGGACTTATTCTTAGAGCTGGTAGGATGTATTAGTGCTCTTTCTTTTTTATTTTCTCACTTATGAACTGTATTGAAAGTACAGTAAAGTGTTGTAAAGTGTTCTTTACAAATAAGAAAGTATCTATTCCCTCCAAAATATCAATGTTTGTCATCAAGGAAGAGAAAAAAAGCCAGTTACTGTCATGTACATCACCAATCAAAGTAACTGCTGACCATTGTGGATGGTCTCCTAATATCTCTCAAATGAAGAAAAAGTACATTTAGTGAAACTGAAGCGTCTTTGAACAGTCTGCTATGAGTCAAATGAGTTTGTTTTTGCAACAGATTTTATTTGCTATGAATAATTTGATGAGCTTTATTTAATTGGCAGACACAACAATAACTACTCATATTGCATTTCCCATAGGCTCCAAATCATGTTTGAGCCCTTTTGCACAGTGAAATGGTTACTAGTTTTCTTCTTTCAACATCTGTTTTAGTCAACCTTGCCAAGTATCTATTCATTGCTGTTATAACAAGATGTTAAATATTTCAAATTACAAAACAGCTTTACAAGTGTGCCAGAATATCTTTTAACTGTCTTATTTTGGATTTTGTAACTTTGTAAATAATTTACAGAACTTTCGGAGAAAACACAGGAATCTATTAAAAAAAGGAAAAGGGAAACACAGCGAGTACATCATTAACAGTTTCAGTAGAATTACAGAGTCCCACTTAGGTTTCAGTAGAATATAGACATCTAAAGCACTTAGGAAAATCAGCATTTAAAAAAATCTAAACAGAAACAATCCACAGCTTTCTTCCGCCTTGTGATAGTAGTCCAGTGCAGCAATGTTAATTATATTGGAAAACCTAGTAAAACCCAAATAAAATGTACATGTCTGCATGTCCTTGTTCTGATGTGGTGGATAATAGAAACCAGTACTGCAATATTTGAGTCATAGGATGAGTCAGTTCTTTTTTACTTGAAGGAACCAGCACTGGATATTAAGAATAACAGTAGCTTTCTAAACTTCTCATACAAACCAATTAGTCTTTTCACTAATATTCTCAGTCATAAGCAACAAGAGATCTTATGTTAATTCTAAGCCTTCATTCTAACCCCTCTGTACAAAAGCAGCTTAGTAAAAGACTTCAGTCTGAACAGAATTCAGACCACAATGTACTTCTCATTGTATACAAAAAACATGTGCTTACCCAACTTGGCCTTACTTGATGATATGTCCCAGTTTGGCATAAACTATTTTATAAAATGAAAATTGAAAATAGATGTTAATGAAGATTCCCTCCTTAGAAATAGTGGATAGGTTATATCGCAAGCCAAGAATTCTCAATTTTATACCCCCTTTCACAGAAGGCACAGCTCTGTCACATATTTTGAATGGCTGTTTTTTAAAAATTGGCATGTTCTTCAAAATATTGCTAAATGAGATCCTTGTGTACCGCATTCTTCTGCCAAAATACACAAAATGCACTATATCAGTCACATATGTAGTTAGGCATTCAGGACAAGACTCAGAATTGGCTTTTTTTAACCGTAAATAGCAAGCCTCTATTATGACCTAAATGCTATTCTTTCTGGGAGACAACCATAACAGTTATTTACCCAAACTCAGCAGAATGGCTTCCCTCAAATTATAGCAAACTGTCAGAGACAGAAGAGAAAGACAGAGAAGATTTAGGCCCAGATCATGGGCATTTTTAAATCAAAGGCTGATCTGCCATTCCCTAAGAGAGACCAGTATTTTGCCTGTAATGAGCAGTTACTCTGAAGCTGGCTTTGTGGCTGAATGAAAGAATGAGGAACTGTGTATGAAGGAGATTAGATTTTCTGCTATGACCAAGGATACATAAGCTGGTGTGTAAAAAAAAAAAAAAACGTGCAAAATAGTATTCTACATGCTGGATCTTGAACTAGAACACAGGTCCATGTAATTTGATAGAATTTTGAAGGAAATAGGATTAAAAAATGAAGTCCTAGTGTGGGATTTAATTGATTAGATACACAACAAAATACAAAACCACTGTTCAAGGAAAAGGTTTGTGTGACACCCAGAAGCAGTTACTGGGGTAGTTATCTTACCATTAGCTGTGACTGAGAATATGATAAGTTTATTTTGCAGGATTTCATGAGGGAGTACCCCGAAAAGCAGAATTTTGTGGGAGAAAGTAATACTGGGTTTCAGATAGAAAGGTTTTACCTCATTAATTTTCTTGCTTTCTTCAAGGATACAGTGTCACAGCTGTGGCTGGTGTGAGTGATACAAGGGATGTAATGCCATGCTTGTGGAAATAGAAGGAAGATGTTACTATGCCTTGGTAATAATTGCACAGCAGTAGAAAGAGCATGCAATGAGCAAAAATACATCTTTGGACAGGAGACTGGGGTTATTTAAAAAATTGCATGTTTCCTTAAGGATATGAGAGTGAGCTCTTGTTTATCACTGTGTCTAACTACACAGGATTACAATATTAATTTTAAAGTAATAGCAATATCAATTTTCAAAGAAATCACTGCTTATGAAACCAAAACTGAAGGTAAAGAAATTGCAGAGTAATACAAGTATGTCCTAGGAGAGTTATCTATTTAAGATTATAGAGGAGCTAAAGAATCAGTCAAGCACATTGCAGGCAAACTTAATAATCTCAAGTTTACATAAGTACATATTGCATGTGTTAAGAACATGTTCACAGTAAAACTGAGTTAGAGGATTTTAAGAATTCCCATTGCTTTCATCTTGAAAAAAATCACTTGAGCAACTGTGTCAGAGAGTTAGAGAACTGAACCCTGCAGAGGGTTTGAGGGGAAAAGAGGCTTAGCTAAGAGTTTCTGAAAAATGTATTTCCTAGCCTAGTGAAATAATACAAAAATTATGCTTGTCAAAAGTCAAGGACAGTGGTCTTGTTTGCTTTCCTGGGAGAATTTGCGTTTTGAGTGAGATGAGGGAATCCAGGGGTGTTTAACCACACTTTTGGACATTGCTCCAGTACAAAATGCTCACCTCACTGAACTGCTGGCTTGACTTTCAACATCTCTCACAATTTCCCTTCTGTAAGGAGCCCAATCTTTGTATGTTTGCAGAGCAGAGTGTGCTGAAGTCTCAGCTTCTGAGATACTTCAGAATCACAGCTCTAGGAAAGAGAATATTCACAGCAGTGGTGGAGGAAATAAAGGCAGGAGAAAATACAGTGATAAGAAGAGGCTGAACAGAAGTGTTAAACTTTCCTTTGTAGTTTGTGGGGTAATTGCAGGCCACTCCACTCTGTAGACACAGCTCTACCTCTCCAGATTTCATGAAGAGGCAGGAAAATCAGGCTTAGAATTTAATTTGCATCCCTGAATTTTACTCCCCCCCCTACACTGCCCTCGTGTGGTCTTAGGTTCAGCACAGAAACAGTGCTGGAGGCACAAAAGAATTACACTTGGGGTTTGGAGAAGTGTGAAGTAGTTACATCATAATTTGGACCTGATTCAGGATGCTTTAACCAATCCTATTGTTCTGGACTAAAATCGCATGGTGCAGATGTGAGTCTCTTGTTATTTCATTAGAACTATAGTTTTTAGTCTGATTGTCAGCCCCTGTGCTCTAAGAGCACAATGATCTAAATGCCAGGTTCTTACCTTTTTATTCTCTGAGTTTATGTCTCCTGGTTGTTGTTGTGTGGCTTGTGTGAAATGAGTGAGTGGTTTCAGACCTTTGGACAGGTGGTTATAAAATGAAAATCAGTGTCTTTAAGCAAATGGCATAATTAGCACTATCAGATATTTGGAACAGAGAGGGGAAGGCTTTGGGACTGCACCACTTTCTCTCAGAAGTGACTCCTGCACTCGGGTCACCAGCTAAAGAAATTAAAACTCCCTCTAACTATAGAATGTGCTGGATGTATTTCACTGATCTCTGGAAGAGTTTTGTCTCTAAAGCACGAGTCTTTTCACAGCTCTGAATTGTCTGGAAGCATAAAGGAAATGTGGAAGATGGCAACTGTTCATGGTGGCAGTGCCATCCCAGGGCAATCCTGTGCTCCCCCTCACCCAGCAGTGTCTGAGCAAGGTCTGACTGGAGCCCGTTGGAGCCTGCCTGTGGCTCTGTGCAGGATTACAGACTGTTGTCCTCGCTTAAAAAGACAGCATTGCCTGGCTCTCACAGCCCCCTCTTCTTTCTGCCTTGTGCTCTTGGCTAGGTTGCATTCAAGGGCTGCTGAAGTAAAATCCATGTTTTCCAGGGATCAAGGGCTCACGCTACCTGCAGTATAGGCAAATGTAACTCTAATAGTAGCAATATGCTGTCTCATGCTGAATTGTGGCCTAAATACTTCTACACCAGTGATTTGCTGGGCAGAGTTTTACTTTAGCTTCTGCCTTAACTAATACTAAAATGCAGCATGGAGAGGGCACTCAGCCAGAGCTCTGCGTTCTCTTCCTGGCTTGGCCATGCTCATGCTCCTTCTGATTTGCTGACTGTCACATAGGAATAGTAATACTGAAATTCCCTTGTAAAGTGCTTATATTAATTCTTACCCAGCTACAACCACTGGGTAAGAATTAATTACTATTATTACTGCAGACTTTGGGAGCCAGATTTTGACCTTTCCTTGCACTCATATGTCATCAAGTTGCCATAAGCCTGTCTGAAGAAATAATTTAACCAGCAGGCTGTAGTAGAGCAAGGGCTGCAAAAAAAGGCTAACATCACAGATCCAACTGAAGTCTGTTGTCCTGCTACCAAAGAGAACAGGAGAGATCTAAAACCAGCAGGTCTTAGCAACCATTTCCCACAATCTCTTCTGGGAGAGGTGAACTGATGGAAGATCATTTGTGTGTGATTTGAAGAAAAATCTCAAGAAAAGCAATAGATAAAATAAACAAGAGTTGTGAAACTGAATATGATGAGGCCTGTTGGCCACGTGACCCTGGCTGTCTCTTCGAATCCTTTTCTGCTTGTTAGGGACTGCCCCTTTCCTTCAGTTCAGGCACTCTTCTGTTTAGGCAAACACAAACAACAGCTATGTACTTTTGTCTGAGATAGACAACCAGGAAAGCAGAAAGAACAAAGGTAACTTTTCCGTGAGAAACCACAATCTGATCTTGAACGGGCTGTAGGAATTCAGAGAACAAAGCAACTAATGCCTCTGCAACTAATGCCTCTGTAGAGTTCCTACAGCTTTACAAGAGGAAAAACGCATGGGAACTTTTTGGCAACCCATCCCATGCTCTGACTTCCACATTTAAGAAAAGGCAAAGGGTGCTGGTAGAATATATCAGAGCAATACCTTTAGAAATTCGTAACAGAATGTGGAAAAAATCAGTTTCAGTTGTGAGTCATGATTTCTCAACAGTACATCCATTACTACCCAACATATCCTGATGGGCCTAATTAATCACAGAGGAAACATTTTAACAGTCACAAAAAATGAAGGAACAATTATTTGAATATGACCTGATAATGACTGGTTTGTGGAAAGAAGGTCGGATATTGGCAACTCTTTTCAAAGAGAATTTCATCTGGAAAAAATATGATTTGCAAATAGCCATGATCTGTACATTCCAATTGTATCAGAAAGGAAAGCATCTGAAATACGTGGCTGTGGAAACAGAGGATTTTACGGCTCTTCTAATTGTTCTCCCTAATTTTCTGCAAATTTCACATTATGACCAGTGCTCCCTATTGTTGGCCCCAGGCCATTTTCCCACTAGCACTCTTAGGTGTTCCTTATTGCTTCTTTCATGCTACATTATATGCAGGTTGCCACAGGTTCTTCTAGCATCCTTGATTATCTAGCATCACAGTGACTATCAACAAATAGGAAAGTGGATTAGCAATGGTTAATGATTAATTGGACACAGAAACACATGAAGAGTGCAGGTAGCAGGATGACTTTCCTGCTCGGGGAATCTGTGTGGACGGACGCCTGAGATTTTGCAGCCAAATGAAACCTTCTAAATCATTGCAGAAGGTACATTTCATTCATTAGCTGGGGAAATAATCTGGTGGTAAAATGCCATATATTTTGGTGTTGCCTAGAATTTGTAGATATTTTTGGGTTGGTTTTGTTTTACATTATAGTTTTTTAGGTGATGTGTGTAAATGTGTATGTACTTTCACTCTTTAGAGATGTATTTTTTTTTTCCCTCCTCCTTCCTGCTAGCCACTGTCAGTGAAAATGATCAATTCTACTGCAAGAACTCAACTACCATGTATTAATTTTAGATGGCACTCCTGTGCCAATGTGGAAACTGGAGTCAACAGGGAGCTAACTTCACCTGCAGATGCAGAGTTTCAGCTTCAAACCCTGGGAGATACCTAGCTAGGAGAGAGGACATCTTTTGATATTGTGGTGAGAGAGTAGAAAGAAGAGCTGTCTCATGGGAACTAATATGTTAACCAGTTTGTTACAAATAAGGTGGTGTTCTTGGTCTCAATATATGGTTGGCTGGCTGCCAGCTACAGATATGGTTTTGTTCCTTATCCTCGTAATCAACTGGATCCTGTGCCCTCCACCCCATCTATATACCTCAGTGCTTTCTGGGTTTCGAGGTCTTTGGAAGTTGTCCCTTGTACCATGTGGTTTCTTTGTTTGTTGTTTTTACATTAAAAGTTCTTTGTTTTGGGGCAACTCCATCATTCCCATCTCTCTATATGCCACGGATTCCCTGGCTGACCTGGTTCTGTTGTGGCCACATGTCACATGGTGGTAAAGCCTGGCCTCATTGTATCTGGACACTCTTTTGCTTTAAGACCCCTAACAGCAAAGCTTTTGACTAAATCCACAACGAATCCACTGCTTAACACTCAGCAGTCTGTTCTCCATTATTCAATTGGACTGTTTCTTTGGGCTGTGCCTGGAAGTTTCATTGCAACGATTTAGACCTAAACTAGACATCAGAGTGGAAAGTAGACTTTGGAAAGGAAGAAGGAGCAAAGAAAGATTACTACTTTTATTCATAGCAGAGGCATTTTTGTGTGTGCTCAGAAAGGAAAGGGAGCAATTTTAAATCCAGCTTTTCAAGGTGAAACTTTTCACGTTCTTTCAAATTTGGATCATACTTCAGTGTATTTCTAAGGCAGTTCACCCCTCACTTTTAACAGAACAGTAAATCACTGCATCACATTCTGACTGTGCAGGTGGAAGCTTTTCTGATGCTTTGTCCCAGTCCTACAATAAATCAACAAGGCAGGTCACAAACTCACTTTTAGCTGCAGCCCAGTCATGGTCCCTTCTCCTATCCCCGAAAGCAGATCCTATTGTGAGGTGGAGCTTCGTGCTCTTCAGCATGGACTTGCACTGGCCTGTTTTCCAGCAGTGAGATGATGAACTTGCATGAAAAAAAAAATGTCCCAGTACATTTTACCATTTGGACATGGGTCAAATTTGCCTTGATTTCCCTGGCGTGAGTCAGAAATGGCTCCGTTACATCACTGTAAATTAGATAAGCCTTACTGGTCTCAGTGGAATTACTCGATTTGGCCCGTTGCTTTAATACTGTGCTATTGAAACTGTCAATCTTCTAGTTGCAAGGAATAATATTAAAAAAATAAAGTTTACTTATGTTGGGATGTGCTCTGGATAGCAATGGAGCAAGACAGAATATGTTTTGTGCCACAGTTCTGACAGCATATATGTGGCAGCACTGCAGAAAGAAGCAGCCTCCACATTATTCTCAGTGTGTTTTGCACCACACCAAGGCATCTGGGCAAGGAAACTCCCAGAACTATGTCAGGGCTGGAAAAAAATTGCCTGAAATGAGGTGTAAAGATGAATAAAAAATTATTTCCTTGTTTTAGCTTGAAGAAATGTTGTTGGACTTTTTTTTCCAAAAATGCAGGAAGATAATTTGAAAAGATTTACATCTAATGTGAACAGTTCCATGTATCTTCAATTAACATAAAAAATATATCAAAATTTATGATGAATTATGTGTCTCCTTGGTCCTGTTCGCATTATATGTACATCTGAAGTGGAACCAATGCCATTTATGAATAATTTAATTAAAATAATTACAAGTATTATTTTTGTGTGGAAAATGTAAACATTCATTGACTGAGGCTGAGAATAATGAAATGCTGTGTTAATTACTAGGAACTAGGATAATCAGCTGAGCTGAGGCAAACAGGACAACAAACTTTTTTAGAAAGGCGTTTACGGCTGCTAGGGTGGAGCTAACATCTTGGAAGAGTTAGTGTAGTCAGTACTTTGAAGTGCACAAAATTTTGGAATAAACCATTAAAGCAACATAGGATGCCTTCATTCTGCATCTCCTTTGAATATTCTACAGCCCCTAGAGCTTCTTCTCATATTTTATGTTCCTGTTGTCTGTCAGCCCTAGGGCTTAGCAGTAAATCTCCAAGCCAGCCCTTCTTCACAGTGGCATTTCTGTCCTGTTATCCCTCTCCTAGCTACAACTATCAAGGTCTGCTTAACAATGAATAAAGATTCCTGCATCTTGCACTCTCCTGGGAGGAACTTCTCTGGCTTGCCATGCAGAAACCTTCTTCTGGTTTCCTGACTGTCTGCTACTTTAAGATGGGGACATTTTTTTTCAGCTTCTCTGCCCAGGTTTTACCCCTGACCTTGATGTGTTTAAAGAAAAAAAGAATATTTTTTGTACTATCAAGATAAGAAAAGAAGGTGTTAGAGCCTCCTCTTGTAAGATGGACTCAGCTTTCCCTTGACTATTATTTCTAGTTTGATTTCAGCTTTCTTTAATATTAGTACCAAAACTGTGCAAGCTTTCTCTCTGGCTGTAGAGCAGAATGTTTTTCAAAATGGGTCACCCTCTGCAAGGGTGAACTTTTACTCCAAGTTCAAAGTCAAAAGCATCAGAAAGCTCAAAGTTATCACCCTGAGGATAAAATACAGAGCTTTTAAACCATAACTGCTGTCCATCACAGCATCCTTGTTACTACAGCAGGCCAAAATGACACTGTCTGCATTGCAAGTGACACTGCCTTTTTCTCTGTGTGTTCATTTCTCTGCTTTCAGTCTCCAGTGCCTCATTTCTGACTCATTGTATGAACTGAGCCAAAGAACGGGAACAGAGAGCTCAGCCTTCGTGTTTTCCTTCCATGCTGCCCCTGCACACTGGGAGATAAGTTTCCCAGTTCTCTGAGTCTGTAAATTGCAGCAGACCTACAAAACATGCAAAAATGGGAATTTGGGGGTTTGGGGGGGGCGGGCTAAAATTCTGATCCCAAATTACAAACGTGGCTAAAATTCTGATCCCAAATTACAAAACGTGAAATTTTGACTAATTTACACTTAAGTGGGGTGCTATAATCATAATTTTTTAAGAGTTTGGATTTCTGAATATGGCATAATCATTAAATTAGGTAAAATATTCGCTGGCATCACCATTTTTAAAATTGAAAACGGTTTGAAATGAGAATGAAATGAAGACGTTGTTTGATAAAAGCAATAAAACTCACAGACCAGCCAAAAAAAAATCTTAGTGAGATGCCACCTTGTGCCTGCAGAGAGACATGGCCGAACCTGTGCACTTTAAGGAGTGAGCTGGAGTGGCATCAGCCGGCACATCTGGGCACTCCGGGGCACGTGGAGTGATCAGCTGTTCCCACATTCACTTGCAACGATTGTGCTGCTTCTCTCATCAGTGCACAGAGCAGTAGGATACTGCCAGGAATGGGAATGCTTCCCATCTTTGTAGCCTGCTGAAAAACATTTTCTTCTGGGTATATTAAAAATTAATTTTTATGGTTTTGTTTTTAAAATGTTAGCACAAATTTTGCTGCTCTTGGCATTTTCTGTGTGTGTCAAAGTTTTCCTTCTCTTTTTATTTTGTGATTTGTATTTTCTTGAAAATTAAGTTTTTTCTTTATTGCAATTCCAGCCTCAGGGAATACAAGGAGAGTAGAATTTGGTGACATGAAATGCTGAATTAGTACAAATTTCAGCAATATCTGAAATGTCTGTACTCCTTAGTTTGAACATACAGGATTTTTATTAGGTATTATTTAATTCTATATACATTCATCAGCTCAGAGTCACTTCAGCAATGGCAACTTGCTATTACTAAGTCACATTTGCCAGGACACTGATGTTTGTATGCTGCCAAGAGCAGAAGATGAATATACCAGGACTGTTAAACAACTAAAAGTACGACTATCACTTACTAAATTTTCTGTTCATGTATGACATAACTATGTTTGTCTTGAAGATAGTTTCCATAAGAAAATGTGCTTTTTTTTTCCCCTAGAAAGCAAAATATTATTGAACAACCTTGCATACTAAGGATTACACAAAATTTTCTGGTGGTTGACAGGGTACATCTCTTATTCTCAGAAGTATTATTTCCCACAGTGAGTTTCAGTATTAGTCAGTAAGGTCTGACAGTAAGTTTTAAGGACAGAAAATAGAGTTGTGCCTTTATATGAACAGAGAGCTGATTTCCTGATAGTACTGATGAGCTTGTGTTTGTATAGAATTGATCAGTAATTAAATTGAGACTTTGGCTCAGTTAGAAGTGTTTCATGCAACTATGAATCCGTGGTGTTTTAGAGGTGAGAATGTAGGAATCAGAAAAATACCCACTTTGCAGAAATGAAATTCCAGATTGTGTGGACTTCTGTTTGCAAGTGTGAGTCTAAGAGAGATGTTGGTTTTCCACATCCCCATCCTTCCGCAGCTCCTTCTCTTTCTCTCCATCTGATATTCATCCACTGTCAGATTATAAATGGAAACAAAGGCTTCATGCCTAGTCTAAGCAAATGCCCCAATCCCTGTTCTTCAAGAAGTCTGGGTCAGGATTTTAATTCTTGGCTCTGGCCAATGGTTTCATGTGTTGGGGTGCAAATTGACTCATTCACTTTTAACCAGTGCTATGAATGCAGGGCGAGGGGATCAGTTTGTAAAGACTAGCTATGGAATATGTTATGGTGGTGGCCAGAGAACAATCTAAGGCTGGAAAACACAGAGAAATCACTTCTAGTTTACCATAAGTCTTTTAAATATTGCTATAAAGCAGAAATCCAGTGACTACTGTTTTAAGGACTCAGAGCATGCTGGCAAATGGCCTGATAGGGCAAGTAAGGACATCTCACAATCCAGGCTTCACAATCCGTCTTAAACAAGAGGGAGCAGCAATTTCTTGCATTCTGTCATTTGTCAAATATGCGGTTTTCAGATGTAACAGTACTGAGTATTTTATTGAAACTTTCAGACATCAGCCTGCACTTTCCTTATGTTCAGGGTTTTACAAGCTGTTTCCATGACAAAATGAGATTGATTCTGGAGCCAGATAGTTAATTGTTTAAATCGATTTTATTTACCAAAAAATGTAGGCAAAACACTGTTCTCTTCAATACAGTAGACAGATTCCTTTTTTATGTTTTGAAACCTTATTTTCCAAAAACTACTCTGTTTATAAAGCTTTCTCTGAGGAAGATGGTTCCTTCACTAACTTTTTGTTGTTGTTTGTTGTTCCTGGTTTTCTTTCTTAATTACATTTCATTCATTAGAACAAGAAGATTTTTTTGCCATATAGAACTTCTAAATCCAACCTTTTAAAATGCCTTTTCATTTCTGCTTCTGTAAGAGTGAAACTGCTAGGTAGCCTATATTTTGCATGAGATACTAATCATGGATCAATAGAAAGAATAACGTCCACTGTCTGTATCATTAATGTACATGTTGGAAAGTTGCTATAATCAGGAGAATGTGTTCCTGGTTTTTTGTTGTTTGGTAGTTTTTTTCTTTTTTCCTTCAGGATGAGTAAGACAGAAAAAAATAGTTATCCATCCACTGACCAAGTGGTAAAATAGAATGTGCTTCACAAAGGGATAAGTTTCATCCAGGAGTTTTATGGAGGGAAAAACTGTTTGTAATGAAAGGATCTTTCAATGCAAACAGCTGCAGTTACTCTTCAGAAGCGGAAATTGCTCCATGTATTATTTAGATTGTCATATCTTCATAGATCCACTAAAAGAAATTGTATTTTAGATGTGCAGATAAAGTCCACACATTTTAAATTATGTTAACTGATGCTGGGAGTCAACATTTGAGTCGTTCCCTGAAGTTTTGGTGGCATCAGCTCACGTACATGCCAGCAGAGCCAGTGGAAGAGATCAGTGCAGCTCTCCCAGGGGTCACCCTGCACACACACAGCCTCTGTGTGTGAGGGGCTGCTGCACTGGGGAGCCTTTGGCTTCCAGAAGGCTTGGTGGGCTGTGACACTGCTGCTATTGGTATCCAAAGCAGCTGAGAGAGAACCTGGATTGCAGCTGCTGCAGTCACACCTCTTATGGGCACTCTGGAGGAACAAAGATGGAGCAGCTGCCGCTTACCTGCCCTTCCTAAGCAGCAGTGCTGCATCACAGCCTGATTTTTACAACTGCTGGGACACAGGGACATCAGGTGCAGCAAATTATCATACCTTTGAAGAGCAGTGTTATGTGTGAAAAACCATCTTGTTTCCCATTCCAAAAAAAGAAAGAAATGGGAACTTCCTAATTGGTGAATATTTCTTGTTGGGCAAATCCAAACATAAATCACCCCATTACTGATCACAGTGATGTAATTGCTATTGTGAAGAAGTTAATTTTGGATTCTTTAAAATTGAAATCATCTACCCTCTTTGACTTTCCAGGCTTTATAATCAGCAGACACTGAAGTGAATTTCAGGGAAGTAATGTTTTGCTCAGGCTGTTTTCTGTGAAGCCCAGATCAAAGCCTGCTCTGGAAAGTGGAGTAGGCCAAAACCACAGTACCAGCTAAGGTCTTTTCTCAACCCCTTGTTACAAAGTCTGCTTTGAACACTTTTTTTACCTCATCTATTCAGCGTGTGAGGCACTGGGCCAGGTTTTTCAGAGAAGCTGAGGATCCTCCATCCCTGGAAGTGTTCAAAAGCAGGCTGGATGGAGCTCTGAGCAACCTGGCCTAGTGGAAGGTGCCCCTGCCCATGGCAGGGGGTTGGAACTAGGAGATCTTTGAGGCCATTTCCAACACAAACCATTCTGTGATTCTATGAAATACAGAGCATTATTTTCCTTTCTTGTGAGCAGTGTTCTCTCTTGGAGACTGCCTCTAAAGAATGTCTCCATGAGTTTTGGAGCTATAACTCTGCCCTGCAAAATTTGAAAAAAATAAGTATACTGGTGTTTTTAGTTTTTAAATCAGTACCTGATGCTCCAGGTAATCTAGGTTCTGCATAAGATACTTTTATTTTTTTTCGCTAATTAATAATGGACTGTGATATCTAACTGGCTGTTAGAAATCCATTAATTGAAGTAAAATGGTTACAGACTTGTCTTAAAATTTAGGGAAAAAAGAATGTATTTGTTGGCAGAATTTTAAATTATTTACTCTGTAAAAGAAAAAAGGGAAGACAGAAAGTATAGTCAGTTCTTTAAACTAACCTCTCTTGGAAAGTTCTTTGCATCACCATTCAGCTGATTCGAACTGTGTGGGAAGAAAGTTCTGGTGTAGGAAGGTGTAGCTGAAGGCTCAGTTTATGTGCTGATAGGTGTGTAGTTTTATTGAAGTGAAGGCAACAACCTCTTAGACCACTGTAGCTCATGTTATTTCCCAAAGCCTACAGAAACCCCTTCATCTTCCATCCACTGTGTGCATTACGGAACAAACAGGGAAAGCAAACAAAAAGTGCCTTTGACTGTTCAAATCCTGGCAGTACTTGTTTGCAAGAGATGGCCAGCTCCATGCGTCCCAGGGACAAGGAAGGAGCACCCTGCTCTTCACAGATCTGCCACTGGCTACACTGATAATCTACAGAAGGCCACGCTAGATGAGATTTGCTTGCTCTGTCTTTCTAATTCAAATGGAAAAAAAAAATTGTCATGAATATGGATGTTTCTATGGATTTCAATGGTCTTTAAATTAGGAGCTTGTTGTGTAATCAAATTCAGTGAGGATGAGAAGACACATGGTAAACAGAATGGTTTTGTCTATAGCACAAAGACTGAATTAGATTTGAAAAAGAAAATCTGGTTGGAAGTTAATGTAAGACTATTTTATGATGTTTATTTATGACTTGGGAAAGGAGGAGAGTTTGGCAAGGAAATCTTTTGTCCTAAATCCTGGCAAGCATATCCATATGCCAAAATGCTGTTTTGTCTACTTTTCATTTTTCTGAATTCTGTAGACAGAAAAAAATATCACATGTGGACATTTATTCTGTTGTGACAATGTAGATTCATCATGTGAATATGAAATCAGAGGATTACAAATTAGGTATTGCAGCTATTTCACATGTACATGTTGGAAACTTAAAAGTATTCTCAGTGTGCATTCTGAAGAGAAAAATACACAGTTCAGTAGAAATGCTGCCTTGATTTTTCATTCACTTAGGTGAGTTTTGCATTAGTGCAACCTTAATATGTTCATTGGGCTTACTCCTGGTTTATCACATTGCAAATGGAAACAGCATCAGGTCTCTATGCTTTTGCAGACTTTCACTGATTTTTGATGGGTTGCTGACCTGGTTGCAGAGCCATAATCTTAGGAGAACACCAAGAAAGAAATAACAGGTCCTTCACAAGCAGTGCAAAACTTCATTAGAACATTTGTACTTCACATCTTAACAGTATTTGGGGGATATCATATGTAGGCTAGATAGTTCACAGTGTCTGAGGTCTAAAGAAGCTGACAAGTATCGTTTGAAGATGGTTTTAGTGCATAATACATCTCAACTAAACAGGCTCAGGGCCACAGGAATTTCATGGACTCCTGGCTTCTGCTTCACCATTTGAGTAGCAAGAGCATTTGCAGTGTATTTCATACTGATGGGCAGTGAATAATTCTGTCCTCTGCTGTAGAATTCTGTTTCTAGTAGTGATTTTGTAGCGAGGAATGTTCAACCTTTAGCAGAGCAGTGAAAATGATATGCACAAGTATTTCAACAGCTTGTGTAGCAGCTGGCAAATCATGTGTAGGAAGGTTTGTTCTCTTGTCTGTGTATGTGCTGAATATTTACTGCTCCTCACCTTTTAAATATGAAATACTAAATAATGGAATTTTAAGAAATAGAAGCTCTTTAGGAAAAATGTGGGTTTGTGTAATATGTGCCTCATATATCATTATGCAATGAGGATATGCCTCAAATGTCAAGACAGCACTTAAAAATCATTCTTCACTCTCACACAAGATGTTAACTTGGACTCCATGTGAATCCAAGGGCATTCAAACATATTTTGAAACACATTTTGCTGACCTGCTGTCTATAAATAGCAAAGGAACTGAGTAGCATATCAGTAGTAATAAAATTCCTATAAAATATTTGTATTAATCAACTTTAAACTTCAGCAAGTATAAGAATCCTGCAGCAGAACTGCTAACAATTATTTTCTACCACATAAACAGGAATTATGAAAATAAGTTATAGTTCAAGGTCTAAATATTTTAATAACAGTAAATAAGTAATGTAGCAAACAAGAAAGTACAACTCAAGAAGCCATAACTTTGAATTGAGTTTATGATGAAATAATTTTGTATCAAAGTAAATTCTCATGCGTTTCCAGAGGGAAAAGAAACAGTTTGCCTGCATCCCAATTCTGTAATGGATTATAAATTCTGAAATGAACATTTCAGAATTTCTTGTGTTAAAAATTTAAAGCAATTCATAATTTTATAGAGAATACAGAGTTTCTAATAAGGCTAATTTACAAAACATTGAATGCAGAAATTATTCAACGAGAGTGTTTGCTAATCCCCAAAATGTGCCTGTGTGAGCTATACCTTATAGGTATGCCTGTTTCAAACCCTGTTTCCCGCTGTTCCTGCAAACTCATTGGATTTCCTGGACTGACTTTGGAAACAACTTGCTCCTTGCCTTTGTCTGGCAGTGTCTGGGCTGTTGCTGGAATAGCCACTGTCCCAGCTCTGCTCTGCTGGCCCCAAGAAGCTACCATGGGGCCCAGTCCTGTCTGCACTGTGGTTGCTCAGAGCTTCCTTCACTAAGCATCCTTTCTCTTACTGCTGATAGGAGCTTCTCAGAAAAGACCTAAGGAATTTCCAGAAAGCTGCAAAAAGTAATTGAAAATGGGGAGAGAAGTACTAGAAAGCACCAGGAACATCCCCAGAAAGCAGCATGTGAATTCCTAGAACACTCTAAACCCAGAAAACAGACAGGACCTTCCTAGAAAGTATTAGGATTTCTAAAATGTAAGGGAAGCCCTAGAAAGTAGTGGGAAAATTCCTAGGAAGCAGTGAATGAATTGTTAGAAAGCAGAAGGTGAATTCCTAGAAAGCATCAGGAATAAGGATAAAATGGACTGGTGTAATTACCAGAAAGCACTAGGAGAAATCAAGAGAGTTCTTCCACTGTTAAGGGTTTTGCAGAAAGCTGCAGGAAAAGTGCCAGAAAATACCAGCATTGTTTAAAGATCCAGTTATCCTTATAAATCTTCAGAAAATATATTTTTTATACCTTCAAGCAGCATATCTTTTTTGTTTTGAAAACTTGATGCTTCCTTCTGGCCTTAAACAGTCTTCCTTTTTAATGTCTTATTGCAAATGTTTTCTCTTTCATCATGAGGAACTGCAATTTCACAGTCAGCAGCTTGTGGTTTTAGATGAAGGAGAAGAAACTGGGCTTCAAGAAAAATATAACCTTGCTGTCATCCAAATCTCCTTAATAAATAAAGAACAGGGAAGAAGGAAAAATATAGGCTCTCAGCAGACTCAGTGAGGGTTTTCCATGAGAAGTTACTGGTTTTTAGTGAATCACATGAATCTATTAAAATATACTCTCCCTTTTTCAGTGTATAATACCTTGGCTTGCATGCAAAGTACATCACTAGTCTGATTTGAAAGGGTTTAGGAGGGTGCCAAAAGAGTAGTCGTGTATAGATACATCTCAAGGGGAAGATGAATCTCCGAAATAGTGCCTGCCAAGACCTGAATATTTGTATCTATTTCTATGAAAGTTCATCCCTACTTGTGCTCTCCAAACTCCTGTTGGCTGTAATGTTTTACCCTTTGTCCCTGGGGGATAGCACGACCCAGCAGACTGGGCTCCCTACCCCATCTCTGCTCTTGCTTGTGCTCTTCCAAGCATGAGTTTCCCCGGCTTAGTTGCCCCCTGTGTCTGCTTTCCCTTTTACCCAGAGCTTCCCAACCTCTGTGGAACACTGGGAGATTTAGGAGCCAAAGGCACTGAGTACCTGGGGGGTAACTAAATAGGAGGATACCTCCTTCAGGGAGAAAACTATTTCAATAGATTCTGTACCTGAGCAGGCCCTGCAGGTTATGCAAAAGGGAACGTTTCATAAATACATATTTCTTGGTGAACCCAATACCCATATTTTCATACCAATGACAGATGAAGGCACCTTGGGGCTTGACCTGGCTATAAGCTTTTAAAATATTGGCCACATTGAATAGTTACAAGCATGCATATGAATCTCTTGGGGCATATTCCTTCTAGATAAGAAGTTCTCCATTGTAAATGGTTTAAATGCTTTAAGGCACCAGACTCTGAATTCAGCCTTTATTGCAAATGCATCTGGTTAATGTTGAATTAAAACACCCCAGGAAATCTGTACTTTTCACTTAATTGTTATTTATGTAAATTTTTGGAGAGCATCCATTGCTCTAAAATCAAGTTAATTGGAAACAGAGTAACAGGCATGAACACAGTCCCAGCAGAATATTCTCTGTCTGATGCCGAACTGTTAATTTTTATTATTTTTTCTAAGACATTGTCCAGATTTCCATCCAATGAAATCTTCAGATGCCAGATGAAGGCACAATCTTTTATACTTAATCTCATATTTTTTCTGAAAACTATTCTTATTCAGCAAATACTGTTTGTAAACGTTGTAAGTCAGGTTGACATAAAGCTAAATCTGTGCTCTGGTGACTTAGGGGCTTTGGCCTGCATTTGCAAGGTTTTGGGGACATTCAGAGTTCATCTAAGGCCACAGATCTATGTTGATTCATCCATCTATGGCCCATGGAGAGTGCTTCTCTAAAAAAAGTACAACCCACCAGGCATGTCTGTGGCCTCTCTGTGATGTTTCAGTCATGCTGAATTCTGACACAAGGCTTTGTAGACTGCTCCTGTTGTAAATGAGACAAAAGTCTTGGTATTTAGCAAAATTTAGATTTCTTTATTGGATATAGACAGAGCAAGCAGCGCGCTGGGGAACGTGAGGGGTCACTGCCCACTCCACGCTCCACCGAACCCCGGCCCATGGCCCCTTCTTATACTGTGGTTTCCGCAGTGGTGGTCAAATAAACATCCCTATCCCAATTCACAAATCTCCTGCCATAGTCAGTTGCACAGATAACCATCTGGCCTTTGTAGATAACCACCAGCAAAGTTCTGGGAGTCTGGTCCTTGAGATAGGCAGCATTGATTAGACAAAGGCAGGAAGGGCTATTGGGAAGTCTGATTTTGTATGCTGGTAGTAGATGCAACTTATTTGGAAAACATAACCTAACATAACATGATACAACATAACATGTTATAACATAACATAATATAACATAACAAGGTGATTTTAAACAGAATGATTCTATCATATAATTTCCTTTATCTAGTGTACATGCTTCACTTCAGAGCTTAGTATTCTGGTTTATACAACCCCCAATGCTTTTGTGATTAACACGGATCTTTTATCAATTATCACACTCCCAAGTTTAATAATAGGATGGCTCGCTACATGAGACCATTTTCCCCACTGCAGATTTGTGTAGTTTTGTCAAAACATTTTCCTGCTTGGCTGAAATTTGGCTGAACTTTCAGCAGAATGCAGCCCAACATGTTTGCCCAGAAAACAGCACAGCATGATCAACAGCAGGCCACTGTGTCTAAGGGTACAGAGAATTTGGGAACTATGTCTTGGCTATTTTTTTTCTCCTTTGGCTGAAATGGCTTTTTCTACACTGAAATTCTTTTGCTAGCCTAGTTATATTGGTTTTAAGTCCAACAAATGCAGGTTACCTGGTGGCCAAGAAGGCCAATGGCTCCTGGCCTGGATCAGGGATAGTGTGGCCAGCAGGAGCAGGGAGGTCGTTCTTCCCCTGCACTCAGCACTGGTGAGGTCACACCTTGAGTGCTGTGTCCAGTTCTGGGCCCCTCAGTTTAGGGAGCACCTTGAGACACCTGAGCGTGTCCAGAGGAGGCAACGAGGCTGGTGAGGGGCTTGGAACACAAACCCTGTGAGGAACAGCTGAGGGAGCTGGGGTTGTTTAGTCTGGAGAAAAGGAGACTCAGGGGTGACCTTATCACTCTCTACAACTCCCTGAAAGGTGGCTCTAGCCAGGTGGGGTTGGTCTCTTTCTCCAGGCAGCACTGACAGCACAAGAGGTCACAGTCTTAAGCTGCATCAAGGGAATATAGGCTGGATGTTAGGAAAAAGTTTTTCACAGAAGGAGTGATAAAGTACTGGAATGGTCTGCCCGGGGAGGTGGTGGAGTCACCATCCCTGAATGTGTTTAAAAAACAGACTGGATGTGGCACTCGGTGCCGTGGTTTAGTTGAGATGTCAGGAAACAGGTTGGACTCGATGATCTTGAAGGTCTCTTCCAGTCTTGTGATTCTTGTGATTCTTGTGACCTGCCAGCATAGTGAGGCCAGCTCAGGCTCTAATGTTGTGCACACCTTAAGCACAAAGGTAACCAGCTCTGTGTGCTCAAACTATGACAGGTGCTGTTGTATTTTGCTCAAGGCAAATTCAGGCAGAAGAACAAACCAGTGCCAGGGGTTTTTGGAGACTAAGCTCTCCTATGTGTAATGTGCCACTCAACTAGCAGAATTGGTTAAAAATCTCAAGGTTCTCTGAGATAACAGAAAAGTTGGTTTTAAAGCATCGTAAAGTTTCCCTTTAGTAGGCCATGGTGATGACAGCAAGGGGGGAAGTTTGGCTGTAGGACTCCTGTGGCAGTTTGCAATGTTAATTTGCAGAAAAAGAAGCTTTCATGGCAATGAGATCTATTTGCAGAGAAGGGCTTTTAGTCTCTGATACTGGTTTTGAAATCCTTGCAGGGCTGAGACCTTCCACATGCTGGAGTCCCTCAAGAATTATAAATAGTAGCAACAAGTAATAGGCTTTGTACTTTTTGATGGGAACAGAAAAGTGTATCCTGTGTACCTGCATTCTCAGGACTGCTGAGCCCCCAGCTGGGACAAAAGGTTGGTGTGGGCAGGATGCCAGCAGCTGTTCCTTGGCCAATTAACTGCAGGAACAGGTGAGGCTCATAAGCCCCAGCTGAAACCTTATTAATAAGTCTGTGTAAGTCCTGAGAGCCAAGTTAGTGTCTTCAGCCAGACATGTAAGGAGTGTGGTGTTATCTCTGGAGAACTGTAGCTTTTTTTAGACAGCAAATCCTGCTCATGTGCCTGAGGACACAGGTATGTGCATTCAGCCAAAGGCTTTAGCACTTCCAATTTGAAGAATTTTTGCTCCAAGCTTTCTTCCCTCCCTTTTGGCTATAGCTACATCTTGTTTCCTTTGCCTTTTAGTAAGTATGGCTGGTCAGGCTGAAAAAGCAGAGAGGAGGTCTCTTGATTTCCTCAAACAGCTGCTGGGTCTGATGGGGGTATCTGCTTTGTGTGCCCTGGGTTTGTATGGCCTCACAGCTCTTTCAAAATACATGACAGATTTTGAACTTTTTCTTCAGAACCAATCATAGTTTTAGGGATCCCTCTCTTTCCCTTTAGGTCCTGTGGATTTTACC
Source organism: Rhabdornis inornatus (assembly GCA_013397075.1). NCBI lineage: Eukaryota > Metazoa > Chordata > Aves > Passeriformes > Rhabdornithidae > Rhabdornis > Rhabdornis inornatus. The sequence continues at coordinate 885,750 of VWZS01008407.1, read as the reverse complement.
AGGCACCTGACCTCTTTATATGGCTTGCCTTCTGCAATATGGGCACTCAAACATTGAAGAGACATCTCTATTTTCTTCTCAGCCTTGCTCTTGGATAATGGTTAGGCCTTTTAAAAAATTTCCACGTTACTTCATTTTTAGTCACAGCTTGGGGTAAGCTTTTTATTTCATGTAGAATAGACAGTACTTGATTTGTGGCCTTGACTTTTGAAGAATTCAAGAGCAAACTATAGGCTAGTCTTTAGAAATCAATTCAAACTAGGAAATGAGATATAAATTTGTATTGCTTACATTTCAAAACTGAATTGACGAGATCTCTTGGATTTGAACTCAAAAAGACCTGAAAATTATAATCAATTCATAATCCTGAAACTACTGGTTGGGTATTTTCCCCAATGAGAGAGTGAATGTGTTTTATGAAAGTGTCTTGAAGGCGGTCAAATACGGTTTACATGTATAAGAGGGGTTAAGTAAACTGTGTCGAGATTTTCTGCAACGTGTTTCACTGAGACTAAAACATGTCATCATGTCTTTATGGGCTAATGTTTATAAAAGGTACAAATTACATTCAAGTGAGGGCTATATGCTGAAGGTTCCCTGTTAAAAATGTTTCCCTCTGTTTTCATAATTTTCTAAATCTGGGTTGTCAGTGGAAATGCTGGCAACTACTCCAAGTATTGCACATCTCCAAAGAGTTTGACTGAAGCACACTGTTCTGATGAGTTCTTCAGTGCTGACAGTGTTGGCTATTACTGTGAGATAAACAGATTAAATATTGACTCCATAATTTTAGTTGCCATAATTATAAGTACACAACTACTGAAGTATGCAAGTAATTTATGTAAGTCTAGATCAAAACAAGTTAGTAGGAAAGGAATGATCAATTATCCTTGAAATGTGCAAATACTCAAGAAAATGCAGTTATATCCTAGGAAGTATTAAGATAGAGAAAGTAGGTAGATGTTTTATGTGCACCTGTGGAGAACCTGATTCAAAACTTACTAAAATCAGTGGGCTTGCTTTCAGTGGTCATAAAGTCCTAAGTTATTGCACTGTATCAATTTCTATAGCAAGTATGGGCCTAGTCAGTAAGTTGAGTCTGCAGTTCAAAACCATGACCCTACAGTCAGTTCCAAATGGTTGGGCAGATTTTAGGAAATCTAAACATTCTAAAGTGTGTCTTGAATTTGGGCATATATTCAGTCAATTAGACATGACTCAGGTTTTGGCACTGTTTTTATTTTCTTATGTGAACTTCAAAGCATAAATAAATGTATTTTTGATGATTTGCAGAATTCAGAGAATTTTGGAGTAGGTTTTCATACTCTTCTACGTACTTCATGAATGCTTGCTTTTAATTACTGTTATAAAAGCTAAGGCCAATTTATGACGACTGTGATTTGATTTGAGTTTTAAGTCTTCCTCTGAACGTAAGTGGCAAACCAAAACAAACTTCTGGATCATGAATATGCAGGTTACATTGCACCATTATTTTCAGCTGTCCAGGGAACTCATTAATTTCTCATTATATCTTTTGTCTAAACATAATTTCCTATTGAGTAATTAAGCGATGAGCTTTCAATCCTGTTTCTCATAAGAACATGCTTAAGTGTATATAGAATTCTCTATTGGTAAAGGGGACTGTGGAAATATTGCTCTGATTAAAAATCATGAGCTGATAAAAAAGGAATTAAAGTGATAAGAAACTTGTGGTCCCACAAGATCAAATACCACTTTGTAACATCATTGGGCAATGTGCTAAGGCTATACATTTATATACAGCTTTCGGTATTAGTCTGCACAATTAGGCCACCTTTTCTCATAGTATAGTAAGGTTTTTGAAATTTAATTTTCATAGTGTTCCTAAGATGACAAGGATATAGAACACATGCCTCAAGTGATCTCTTTTTATTGCCTGGTTTACATAATTTTTATTCTCTTTGGTCTCTGGAAGATATTTTCTGGCCATGTGTTACTGTTTAATTCAGTGACTTTTTGCATGGATTTGCTTTGCAGTTCCTGGGTTCCTAGATTTGCTTATTATTGGTGTAACGCCTCTATATAAACTGCCTGGAAACCAGAAGATGTCAATACATTGACATATTTTAAATACTTTGTCCTCCATGATGTAGTGTGCATGTTTTCTCTACTGTTTTAAGACAACAACTTCAATACTGAGAAGATACAGAGTTTGCAAGGCTGGTGGTGAAGCAATTAATAGGGGAAAAGTGTAAAATATCACATGGTGTGCTTTAATTCTATTATCAGAGGCTTAAAAGAAGAAAATTTGATCTCATTACAGTTCTAGTGTTCTTTTTTTGAAGAATTTAACAGGACCATGTCTTGGTTTATTGTGGAGCTTTCTAGTGAATAAAAGAAATATAATTCTGGATGAACACCCAGTTTTAAGCCATCTTTAGCAGAGCCCATAATTTTGGCCTAGCTATCATTTAAGTAGTCATGCTTCCATATACTTCATTCATGCCAGCAGCCTGCTTTATACCTGCTGGTTTGTATTTAGTCTGTTCTGAATATGGGTATTCAGATGAACATCACTCAGGGTTCATAGGAAAGTGTTTTTTCCCAGAACAAATCTTGAGGAGAACACTTGTGTGTAGGTTTCTATAACTTGGCTACCAAATTTGAAATGTCATTGCAATTTGTCTGTGCCCATTAGAAATCCTTATCACAGCTCTGCCTGGTGGCTGTCTCCACCATTTTGTGGAGTACTTTTGTAGTATTATGGATATGTAAATAATTTTAAGGGGCTGTTCTGTTTTTCATGGGCAAACCTTGCTTCTCTAATTTTTGGCCCTTCAACGCTGCAATAGGAAAAAGTAGTTAGTTATCACTTAGGAAAATCTCAGATATTGACCGAGGAGTAAACCATTAGATCAGGTCATTGCTGACTTGAGATATTCTGATGTGCTCTTTCAGTAATGAGCATTTGCTTTGCTGTCAAGATTTTATTAAGGTTCCCAGGAGGACAAAACAACCAATCAGTTTAACAAGGAGCTCCCCAGCTCACTGTGGAGCATTTAGCTCACATTCCAGTATGGGTCACTTTGCCATGTTCTGGCTCCTTCCAGCATAATGGAAGCAGCCTCTTCCCCCACAGCCTCTTGCATAGAAGAGAACAGCTACCTTTGTATCTTTAAAAATACTTAAAAACTGGTGGCCTTTCTTTATATAAGCACAACAAATAACCTAAAAATAGACCTATCGCTGGAATGTGAGCTATTCAACATGAATTAATGTGTTTGTTAAAAGTCTAGGGATTTCTGATGGTCTTGTGAGATACACATGACCTTTTCATGATGCTCCCTAGAGAGACTAGTCATCCTGTCCAAAAGCAGCATGAAGTTTTTCAAGCATGCACAATGTAATTAGGGCACTTTGAGCCTGGTAATGGAGTATGAACATTGTAATCCTGATCAGATGGCCTTTCCAAGTATACCAGTTTTCAAATACTGTGACTATTGGCACAATTAGTACAAGGGTCTTATATCTCTAGATATAACTAAGTTTTGTGCTTCCAGTGTAAAATGTAAAGAATAATTTTCTTCTTTTAGTAAGCTTATACTATGTGCTTCTCCAGGTAAGAAGGAACTGAAACTCTGTGCCTGGAGCACAGTGATCTCAGAAATCCATCCAGTCACCAAAACCAACCTTCACACTCAGCATTAGTTATAAACTATATTATATTAGCATTCTCAGAGAGATCAGAGACTGCACAAATGGTGCAGGTTAATGTATCTCCCTTACAACAGAGGGCTGAGTTCAGGATCAAGGATTATGACAGGGTAGTACAGGAAAGCTTTGGTCATTATCATCCCAGTACTATGGGGCCTCATCACTGTGCTTAGCATCATACAAACACGTAGCAAAAAAATGTCATCACTCAGTCCTTACATCCTAATCATTGTCCCCACCACTTGGACACAGAGGACCTGAATGATCCAAGGGTGGCATTTCCTATGGCATTGCATTTGCTCGCTCCATTTCATACTTACTCTGCTGCTGACTGCAGAAGTCACACCTCTGTGAAAACACAATAGCCCTTCTTCTTACAAATTATTTTTTTTAAGAGCTGTTAAGATTTTCAAAATGTCCTAATTAAGACATTCAAATAAGCAGCCAGATGAATACATAGTCCATGTATTCAAGACTGAGACAGATAAAATGTTCAGAATTAATGTGATCTTGCCATACTCACTACATTTACAATGTAGATTTTATGTCAAAATAATGTTTCTCTAGTGTTTATAGCCCTGTGTCAGTCTTGAAAAAAATATTACAGTAAGTAATGGTGATAAACAACATGCTCTCCAAATGAAACTTAAAACCAGGCTTTGCTTAAAAAAATCTACTAGTGAGTATGGGGCTATTATTAATACTTACAAGTGCTGTGGCTTTTGATACATAACTGACAAAATAATCTAGATGGTGCTGCAGTGTTGATACTCTGAAAAAAGTGTTCTTTAAAGGGCTGCCTTTCACCAGGAACTTTTCTTTGACAGGCAAATGCTTATGGCAACAGCCCAGATAACTTACATTCACCTTTTCTGTATGTGTCTAATACCTGTTGGCCAGAGATGCTCAGTAGACAAGTTACATGCATGAGGTATCTCCTTATGCTTAAATGCTACAATAGACTTCTTTTTTTTTTCCCAGTCTAAGCTTTTATCTGACTCTCAGAACAGCTGGACACCTTTAGTCAGCACTGAACCCCTCCTGGGTGGTCCTCTTCCTTCATAACGATGAAGCTGAGGTGGCACTAGAGCCTTTGTGCTAGGCACTGCTTTTGATAAAGCTGCCCTACAGGATAAAGAATTGTTCTGACAGTGAAAAATTCCCAAGGTCACTGTAAGAGGAAGGTTTGTGGGATGAAACCATCCAGAGCTGGCTCAGCTGCAATTTTTTTAGAAGCCTGGTGTGTAACACTTTGCTCTCCCACAGCCCAACACACCACATGCCTGTGGGGAGAATCACTGTGTATACCAGGGCAGAGGAGGGAGAGATGATCATGAAGGAGGATGTGTTTATTATCAGGTCAAATAAGAGCACACAGGAAAGGACCTCCTTTGTGTTTATTTGAAAATAAATATTGAAGAGTTGGAACAGAGAACACATTCAGGAGCATCAGTGAAAATTATGACAGTAGCAAAGTTCATAGCCAGAGACTGTGACGTTACAAATCTATTAAGAAAAATAAGTTTGAAAGTAAAACAAACTAGTTATTTTTGAGTATGATTGTCTCAGTCATATTAACATTTAAACACCATTAGAGAGGCTCACGTCATAGTTCTTTTACAACTTATCATTTTTCTAAGCTGTAAATAGCTGCTATTTGGGCATGAAGTTAAGTTTCTACATGTGAAGAGAGCTTCTGACACTCCTTGTTCTCCCTGGATAGCTGTACTCTAAAGTTCACTTAATCTTTTAGGAATATATTTGCCTCTGGCTTTCTAATTGCCAATGAAATTACCTGAAGCCAAATGTACAAATAAGAACTTTAAGCCTAAATACTTTCTGTCCCAAATGTGGAAGGCAAGCTGATTGTTACTGATTTATGCATCATATCCTGTAATACAGTATTTCTCAGGGTCAATCTTGTACAACAAATAAAATCCACCAATACATGAACTATGTCTCTTGTTCTAGGATTTCCCTAGCAGGAAATCCAAATCCCGTGTACCATAGATCTGCCCTAGTGAGATAATTAGTGTTCTGCCAGGTTGCTGTAAGCAATACATTCGATCAAAGGCAAGAGAAAATAGTGTCATTGCCATGTGAAGTGTTGGAAGTCCAGTTTACTAGTAGTATATGTTTTGAAATTACATGGAACCACATGTATTTTGAAATCTTTCTCAATATTGATTTTGTCTTCACGTAAATGGAATATTTTGTGTGGGGTCTGATCAGTGGCTGTGAAAGACTTAGGCAAGACAGGAGCCCAGGAGAGAAACAGAGGTTTGCTGCCAGTTGTATCAGAAAAGCAGGTGAAAAGCTTGGAAGAAAAGGCCCACTTTCAGGTATGCTAAATATTTTAGGTAGATTTTAGTTGTTTTAAAATGTATGGTTGATTTCCTGTGTTGAATTTCAAAGAACCACCTGTGATACCAAATGGGGCTTAAAATTACTTCCTTTTTAAGGAAGGGTTTTGTCTTTTTGTATCAGAACAGATTGAAATGTGTGTGTGTGTTCATATCCATATTTTGTTCAGCCATCATATATCTTCTTGGATTAGAAGCCTCTGAGGTGATAATGGTATATGCATATATGTTACATTTGCAAATGCCCTGTGACTTTGAAGCATTCATAGCTGTGAAAACAGTGTGGTTCTGAATCAAAGTTTTTCTGTTATGCTTTCCTCCTCCAAGGCTTGATGGAGGAGCCTTTGCACTTGCTTTATCCCCTTAGATTCCATGGAAATCTGGCAGCTGGATTCAAGTCTTTTTGTGTTTCTGATAGGTGTTCTACAGTGCAAGCATCTTCAGAAACATGTTGATTCTATACCCTGTAAAACATGAACCCCCAGGGGAATACATGTGTATGAGGTGGAATTCTCTCTGCACTGAAGCCTTAGGTGGCAGAATGGTTGTGTAGCAGAAGTCTCCTGCAGAGTGTAGCCATCAGCTGCTAATGTCTTGAACATCTGAGATGGAAATGAAGACAAAACAGTTTTTGTCTTTATATTGTGTGATTTTAATGGAAAGGTCCGTACTACCTGTTTTGAGAAGTTGCAGCAGGGTTCACAGGACTAATAGTTAAGTCACTACTGCACTTTCCCTTTTCTCCACTGAGATTTCCATTCTTCTCCCCTATGCCTCATCCTTGATTTTCCCTCCCTTGTTTCAATAATTTAAAGATGTTCAAATCATCAAATTTTGTTCCTCTGCTATGGAAAACATCACCACCACAATTTAGTCCTTTTATTCTAATACAAATTGGTTTTTTAAGTCTGTCTAAAAGGTGTTAACAAAACACCTGCCTCTTTAATTTAGCGGTGCATGTTGCCAAGTATGTGCTGCTGCTTGGGCCTCATGTTTATCTGATGCCTCGGTCATACTACAGAAAGTGTTGCATCTGTTCAGTTCTGGCTGATTGTTCATTTCCTTCTATTGAGATGCTGACTTTTCAAGTCTTAACATATTGTTTACTTTGCTGCATTTTCATTCACAGCCGTGTTTATAATGGGAAGGCAGGCAAGGTTTCCTGGGAAGAGTTATGCAGTGAAACAAAGTATTGTTATTTCTGAGGGTGTGGAAAGTGTTCTTCACCTATTAGACTATTATGTGCCTGGTGCTGAGGAAATAATGGTATTAATGTGCCCAAACTGGTCCTCTTAATGGTACTGAGAATGTCAGAATTTGCACCCAAGACATATGTGTCTGATAGGTGATCAGAAATCATTGCTGATATAAGCTGCTGGTTATTCATATTCCGTATCTTAGAGATGCCTTTGGAAGGAAGTTGTGATCAGCAAAGAGGGAAAAATTATATAAATGTGTCATGCCCAGCTTAGTACTATATGGATTTCTCTAATATTTGATTCAAATATACAAAGAAACTCCATGGTAAAAATATTTGCCTACTACTTTCTCCTCTAAGACTATGCTATTAGACTGTGCAAACAAGCAAAGGCATTAACACTTACAGAACAATAATTAAAAATATATGTCTACCAAGTTGTAAGTGCAAAATAGAAGACAAAAATCCAAAGTATTAACTGATGGGTGCTGCCCATGGCTCCCTGGATAATCCTGCACTATTTTTAATAGTGGTTTGAAGAAGAAGGCTTTAAAAATTTTGCGTGTTTTAAAGAAGCATTTGCTTATGCAATAACAATTGTACTAAGCAGAAAAAGAGCAGCTGTTACTGAAAGTTACAGTTAATTGTTGTATTTTCCAGCACAAGGTTGTTTGGTGGGAACAGAGGGGAAAAAATGCAAGCAACTGCCAAAAAAACAAGCATGTGAGGTGAAACTTGAATTTGCTCTCATGAGAACTTTCGAAGATTCATAAGTAACTGAGGAAAGCATACACTGTTTAAATCTCTGGAGATGTATTGTGCTGTATGGAGACAGAGCACAGCACACAGTGCTGGCAGAAGGAGGAAAGGAGAACAGAAAGTCACAAAGACTGATAGGCGGGTAAGGCTCATCAGGATGGATAGAGGATAAAATGCCTGCTGCCACCTCATATACTTTTGTTGAGGGTTGTTTGTTTGGGGTTTTTGTTTTGTTTTTTTTTTGTGGTCCTCAGAGTAAATTTGAAGCACCTATCCTTTCCCTTGCTCCCATAGCACAAGTTTTCCTGTGCTTTTTAAATGAAACAAGCAAAGCATGCCCCTGTTACAAATCTGTACAGAAGATGGATAAATTAGCTGGGGCATTTTGTAAGCCCTCCAAGCCAAATCTGATGTGATCTATGTATGCCTAAAAGCAATCTCTAAAGAGGGACTTCAGCAAAATATCCTGCCTGGGCTCTGGCTGTTGTTAGAGCAGTGGGAAAGCTGTGGCAGAAGTGTCCCTGGGCAGGCTGCTGGCAGGAAAGGGAGAAGGGCCAGGGCAGGAGGCCCTGGTTATGTGGGTGCCTCTTGTCCTGGCACTGCCCACTGCTCTGCTCTGGCACTGCTGCTTAGCCACAGAATCTGCCACAGGGGCTGTGCTCTGGGAACCCACCTTAGCTAGTCCATCTGTTCTTCCAGCACAAGGCTATAAAACATTGTAGGTCATAACAGGCAGCTATTTATTTCTTAAGTCCTTAGGTGCCAGAGGGGAGATTTCTTATATATATATAAAAATAGCACTGGAATGCATTTATTAGGAATTGACTATATTTATTTTGAACCACAATATTTGAACATCCAGATCCACAGACAAAACTCCAAGAAAGTACAATGTCTGCCATACTCTGAGCTCGGTTCTCTGATCACTTATCCTTGCCTGTATTGCCACCCATTGTGAATAATTTCACTGACTTCAATAAAACAACATGCAGTAGCCAACTTCTAATTCAGTACTATTTACAGCTTTCCAAATTACTCCAGTACTAAGTTTAGCTCTAAAGAACAAACACATTGCTCCCAAAAAGAAAAACCCAAAATGAAAATTGAGCAATGCCCCGAAATAAGTTTTTTCAACATTAAAATCAAGACTGATTACTATTAACTCATTAATCAAAACATCTTTAAGCTAAAAAAACTTGTTGCCAACTGTTATTATTATTAGTTTAACGTAAGTATGACCACTGAATATCAGTTGATATTAGGAAATTGCATAGTTCATACAAAGTCAAAAGACTTTTTTGTTTTTTATAGAACAGCTAATGTCTGTATAAGTTTATGGAATGAGGTGATTGTTATTGTTCCCATTACATTGTGGAGATACTGGTCGTGGTTTTGTAGTAAAGATTCAGCTGAGGTTTGTCCTGAAAACAGGAATTAATTCCTTGAAATTTAAACTGTAAATCAGAGACAGGTCTATAACACCATGTTACTGAATGAAATTCTAACATTTGTGAATCCAGGATGAATTGTGATATTAATACCATGTGTCCCCAAAGAATTTACAGAATATCAAATGATTAATTAAAATTTAAATTATTTAAGCAAACACAGAATTGACAACAATTTGAGACCATATTTTAAGACATTGTTATGCTATCACACTAGTGTGTCACTGCTTAAGATTTGCATGGTAATAACTTCAGACAAGTAAATGTCACTCATACATAAATTCTGTGCATAGGAATGGCATGTGTAGGAGAAACAAGATTTTATGTTTTATAGACAGAACATATTGTGATCAAAAGGATTTTGAGAAAATGAACAACTTTATGTACCTTGGCCAATGCACAGGCATACAGCGAGTGTGGGCTGGTCCCTGAGTAGGCTGTGTAAATAAACTGTCCCTTTCTCATTTCTCTGTATTCTCCTTTTCCCCATGTTTTCCATGGTGGATTGAAGAAGCAATATAGTGATGCATATGGAGCCTACTGACTATGCAAAATTCTAACAAGTGATAACCTGTCCCTCCCATTTTGGACAAAATTGGTTACGTCTGGTTAATTAGCTGTTTATTTTTATTTTCTGCACAGATATTTCATATTAGATGTTGATGTCAGCAGAAGAGTAAGTGCCTTTCAGAGCTGAGGGTAGCCCTCAGACTGTTTCTACCTCTGTAATCCCTCTCCAGTCACAGATGTTTGGCAGCCACCGGGGTGTGCTCCTGCCCAGGGATTGCCCAGGGGTGAGAGGCAGTGCTCACTGCAAGGGGTGGGGTAAAACAAAGGATAAGTCTGCAACTGCATTTACACCCTGTCCTGCTTCATGTAGTGCAGTTTATCCATGTGCAGGACAGAGGATCTAGCTTGTCTCTGCTGCCGACAAAAGGTCTAAAATTAGGACTAATTTTCACATTTTACTTTTGATTCTTCTCTGCTCCAGCTGAGAACTGTTTCTGTGAGTTCTCCCTTCTTGTTCCTGAGACTCTCCAGCCAGTGACACAAGGATGCAGTCAAATGTGCATGAATGTAGCAGAATTTAACCCACAGCAGAGACACGCTGAATGAAATGAGCATTTACAAAGGGCTGATATGTCTCTGGACAGCCTGAGTTCATTACAGTGATGTACGTTTCCTTAAAAACATAATTACAATTGGAATTATACTCCCCCAAGTATACTGCAATATCTGACTTGGAGCTGCAGCAAGCAGAGCTTTGCTTGACCTGCTATTTCTGTCCCTTTTCTGCCATGAATTTGACATGGCATCACAGGGAGTGTGATCAAGACAAGCAGTGACAAAGACCTGATCAGCCCAAATGCTAAGGCAGGTTTTGACCACAGTATTTTGTAAACATCTTCTGCAGATACTGCACAGAAGTGCACAGGCACTTAGTGGCAACACAAAGGGCTCCTCACTTCAGGAGTGAAATCAGGAATGTAGTGTGGAATTTGAGAGAGCAGAGTTATAGGAATCCAAAGAGAAGAGCACCCTGAAATGAGTGAATTGAACTGGTGCTCTGAAGTTTAGCCATAAAAGTAGCTCAGGAGTATTGCTGAATCAGATGCCTGTTTATTCATGATCACCACCACCAACCATGGATAGATATATGCATAATAGAAATAAACTTTGATTTAACTGAATACATTCAATTCACAATGATTAAGCAGAAATAACTTCATTTTCAAGGCTGGATATTTAGGAAAGGGTATATGTCCAACCACTTCTCTTTAGTGAGAAAGAACCCCCACATCAGAACTCTGATGTGGATCTGGCCTTCCTTGGAGAATTCAGATCTAGGACTAGCTCTGAGACCAGTTTTTAATTTGAATTACTGCTACCACATTAAAAATTGCTCCCACTATGCAGATGAAATCCACCTATATAAATCATCATCAGCAGGACTCTTTAAAGCTTATACAGACATAGGCTTTGTGCTGACCTCTGCACAGCAGCAGCCTCGTGCTGGGCCATCTCCACAGGAATGAATTGTATCCAGAAAGCACAGCGGAAGAGATTCAGATTAGTATTCTACATAAGTCTTTTAATATTGGGTAGCATCAAGGTCAAGTAAATAGTCTAAAAATAACTAAGCATTAATGCTATGAAGAAGTTATCCTTTGTCTCTTTGGTGCTGATCTTACAACAAACGGTTTTTACCTTTTGTGATCATATTGTGAGTTACTAAACCTAATCACTGAGGAGTTGATTTCTTGCTGATCAGTAGTGGCTGCATAAAATTTAGTAAAGTTATTTTAAACTGTTTCAATTGGTATTTAGCCAAATTGGGTATTGTTCTAAATGTTTAGGTGTGCTATCCTTAAAAAGGGAGGGATGCTCTTGCACATTAATTCAGCACTAAATTCATTAACTGGCTATGCATGCAGTTTTGTATCAGTATCTCAACTATTTTCAGTTAATTAGGCAACATGATTATGATCACATGAGTTGAATTAACATGTCAGTGCCTTATCTCACTACAATTGCATGTAGGAGATAATTTGATCTAAGAGCCATAGGAAAAGGACGATTTAGCCTTCCCATTCTCAAGATACCAATTTTTAATGTGATCAGCCCAATGTTTCATGGAAAGGCTTCAATTTTGAACTTATATACAGAATTTCTGTTTGGAAAGGTGAATTTCTAATTGAGGCATATGGATTTCATACAGTGGTCCCAACAACCATTTGCATAAAAACTGCACAACAAAATGACACAGGAAATTCTTCACTTCTTATGCCATATTGGTCAATTCATATTTAGTATGCACCTCATTTTCTTCTCCTGATTGAGGATCTGAGTGATGAATTTCAATAAAAATTATATAGATCATTGCTCCAAGTACACCTCCCAGCAGAGGTGCAACTATAGGAACCCACCACCAATTATTACCAGCCCTGTAAGACAAAAAGAACAAGAATTAGTGTTATTTGTTATTCCAGTGACCACCTTTCTGTGTATTAATCACTGAACAGATCCACTGGTGTGCCACTTGCTGTAGTGTCGACTTTTATATTTTGTATCCCATTTCTGTCAATAGGTGACACCCCCATTTGCCCTACCCAGGCTGGTTCTGATTGAAATGTTACATAGCAAATAAGGCTAAATAAGGCCTTTTTACTACATGTCTGTCTGGGGACAGAGGATGATTTCTCCCTTGTGAAAAGCACTTCTCACTGACTTGCAGTGAAATGAACAGGGACATATTTATTGCCCAGCAGTCTTGACTTGTGCTGTCCCCAGATGCTTGTGAATAGATTTTCAGGATGTTACAAAAGTGGCTTATTTCATCTGCATGGAAACTTGCAAGTTCACACTTGCAATAGTATATACTATCCTCCTGTTGACAAATGTAATAAATCAAACTGAATTTTGAGTATATTTACCTAAAGCAATGTAATAAAACACAGTGACTGTAACATTGATTATCATTGACTAGAGAGTTCGAGATTCAAATTTCATGGTGTAGTATATCTGTGTTTAAAATATGGTGTCTTTCAACAAAAGGCAAGTAAATGCTTAGAAGTTTTATACACCTAAAACTTAATCTTAGGATTTTTTTTATTCACTAAGAAAGTCCAGCATGCTGGTTCCACTGAAATGTTTGCACTTGCACAATTACTAGGATTTAATTTTAAATATGTAGATTTACAGCCATATTTAAAGTAAGAAGTCCACCATTGAACTGTATTAAACAATGAATAACAACCTCTTCATGCAGAAATATTGGGCTGGTGGAATTGCTCTCCTTTTCCTAGAGGTCCACATTCAGACAGTAAATAACTGAGTATCCGTTACAGAGCACGGAGTCTCTTAACTGTACTGATTCATTCAGGTGTTTTGGTTTGATAACATGCTGTATTAATTGAATATGAAAATCCAGCTACCTCAATTTCATGCATATTGAAAATTGAGATTTTTTTTTTTTCTCCCAGAAATACAAAGGGACAAATTAGTCTATGAGAGGAACTTTACAGGAAGCTGCAGGTGAACTTTTAAACTGTCAGGGTTATTATTCAGCACTCAGTTGTATAGATTTATGCAGAAGTGAACTTGTTTGTCACAATGCAAGAATAGAAGTGGGAGAATATCGGTGCCCTGTTGATTATACTATTACTGCTTGCTGTTGATTATACTGTTACTGCTTGTTCAGAAATGCCTTGGAGGTGTATGTTTTACCTTTGGAATTATTTCTATTTTGCCCTGAGGACATAAAATAACTTCTGATGTTGTTTTACTGAGTCTATAAATGTTTATTTTTGAATCATGGATGGTTGTTGAGCTCTTGAATTTCTGGAACAAGCACAAACTAAGGTTTTATTGAATTAATCAGCAGAACAAAAGCTGTATCAAGTACTAGCATGTGTTCTGCGTGATGTGTTTTTATACAAGTGTGTAATGAAGGTGTTTCTTGGCAGATTTCTCTCAGCTTGCTCTATGAACTGGCCTGTGCCTTGTCAGTGTCTGCATGACCTTCTTCACATCCTGGCCTGTTTGCAGCAGCTGCTGTCAGCAGTGCACTGGATACCCTGTGCTGAGGTGCTGGGTGTAAAGCCTTTGGAGAGAGTGCTGCCAAAACTGCAATGGGATCAGGACCCAGCCGAGTAGGAGTTTCCGTGACAGTGCTCTGCCATTGGCACAGGAGCAAGAACTCGCTGTGACAAGCAGAGATCACCAGAAACCCCTGAGTGCCCTCAGCCCTGGCTGCGCCAGGCACAGCTCCGCTGCCAGCCCGGGAGGAGAATGCCCAGCCCAGCCCAGCCTGTGCCATCGCCAGGGGCTCTGGCTCGGCTCTGGGCGGGCACTGCCTGTGCGGGGAGCTGGCAGGACTGGGCTTGGCTGCCGAAATTCCCAGGGAACGACAGCGTCTGAGCTACAGGGACTGGGAACCTGGGCCCATTTAAACTTGCAGATACACCCTTCACTAGCCAGCTGCTGCGGGAACGGGAGATCCCGCTGTTTGTGAGGTAATCCGGGCTGCAGGGCTGCGCTCCGGGAACAATGCTAAATACTTCCGAGGCCTCTTTGCCATCGCAATGCCCGTGAAGGCAGGAGCTGTGCCTCCTGTCCTTTCCCGAAGCGCAGGTTAGTGCAGCGCTGCCGCCTTGTCCCCGGAGCCGGCGGCCACGAGGTGTCAGCGTTACCGCGCCGAGCGGCAGCGAGCCCGCGGCGAGCGGGGCTGAGCTATCCCGGGGCTGCCCCCAGGTGCTGCCACCAAATACTGCTCTGGAGAGCCCTACCTCTCTCTCTCTTAGTGCTGTTTCGTGCTCGGTTTTGATTGTCAAAATCCAGTCTGGTGTTTGGACTCAACGCTCTGGCTGTTTTCTCACTACAGACAATACTTTGCTCCCCAAATTTTTCTTAAGCTTATCCGAATATTAAGTATGTGCTTTAGAAATACTGCTGGTTTTCTGATCGGAGCCTTTAACCAAAACAAACCATTTGCATGGACTAGGGAAACCACACCATAGCTTGTGTCTTCTGGCTTGGTTTTGGGGAAAATGCTCCTTCAGGTGTCTTTGTGCAAAATGTAGTAACAGCAACATTTAGAAAACACCTGCTCAAATGAATTTTTATCTTCTGGACAATTCCATGGTGCAGCAGAAGGGCTCCCCTCCAGTCTAGCTCCCTGCCTGAGAACATGATAAAACCAGCATTTACTTTACCTGCAAGCACAAAGAAGGGTAGAGGGGATTTCTCCACTGTGAGGTAATTATCTCAAGGTTTAGAGCATTTGCTTGGGAACAGTGTAGAAAGTCTTGCTATTGGATCTATTTCTTGCTATCTGATCTATCGGAAAGTGAGGCTTTCCTGGTGGTCCCTGGCTGTTCTGTAGGCAACACTGGAATATTCACTGACAGGGACTCAATTGCATTGGGAGATGCTTCCAACCTCCATCCAAAGAGAGAATGTTCAGTGTCTCCTGAGTATTTCCTACTGCTCAGTTTGTACAGCTCTCCGTCATGTCTCTGTGGAGGTTTCGTGAACAGGTCCCATCTCCTGGATGTGCCTTTACTAGAGAGCTTAAGAATCTGTCTTAAGGTTGTGAATTCCATTTAAGTGAAGATACCCAAGGTTTATTTGACAGCTGTTGCTGCACCCCTTTAAGTTGCCCAGGCACAGCAGAGCATCCGGCAATTTAGGATCCCAACTACAATCATTCAGGCTTTTCCCATGGCTCTTCCAGCTACCTAACAAGGCTCAGGTTCTTCCTAAGTCTTATGTGGATCTGTGCACTAAATAAATAAGAACATATTCCTGTTGTATCATTCCCTTGGACTTGGTTATAGCTGTAGCCTTTTAACTGAAGGCAGGGAGGAAGACTTCTTCCTCAAATTTTCACATCCCTTATATTGTTGTAAGTTTATTCCGGGAAGGATTAGAGATCTTGTATCTTATTTTTTATGGTCACATTTTAAAATTTCTTAACAAGGTCTTTACAGTGGGACTGCATTCCCTCTCTTTATATAAAACCTTACACTATGGTAGGAAAGAGTCCATATTGGTATAGATGTAGAGTTTTCTGGTAGCTTTTTAATGCAAATGAGTACGACCATACTTTTGGAGAGAAGGGGAGTTCACAGGTATTCTGTGACTAGATCACAGTACAATCAGGCTTTCAAACTTTCAGTAATGTAATAGTCAACTTCATAATACATTACTAATGATAGAATGACACCATGGCTAATACCACAGTCAACAACTCCTTGTAATTACACAGATATGATAGGAGAATCCTGAGTGTGGGATGTCACCCTGTGTGTCCTTGTTTTTTAAAAAAGTGCCGTCCCATGGTGCAGTGGTAAGAGCTACTGGGGAGGAAAAATTTGGAGGTCACTGGACCAATGAGCTGATCTCCCACCAGCAGCTCACCAGAGCTGGGCTACATGCAGCCTTGGCTCTGGCCTTTGCTGTGGCTGTGTGCCTGTTTCAGCTATGCCATGCCTGGCTTTTCTGTATGAGCTTTGCTACTGCTTTCCTCAAATAAGGTATGTGATTTGTGTAAATAGAAATCATACTGAATAAATAGAGATTATTTGTGCTTCTTTTATTTCTTGCTACAATAAAATCTCTACTAACCAGAGCTCTCCAGTGCTACAGTACTGCTGGGGATTTCTACTTGTAAATAACTGGGAAAACAAACAATACAAAAATAAACCAAAAGATCTGCTTCCCAATGACAGAATACTCTTACTTAGATACCCCAGAGTGCCTCTTCCCCTGGATGTGTGTGAGATGGGGATCTGATGTGCAGCTAATTAGCTGTGCAGTGGGCCAGCCAAGAGCGTGTGCGTGTGCACATGGGGATTTGAGAGGACTCTGAAATGTGGGAAAAGGAAGGGAGCTTTTTCATTCACTCCTTCGCTCCCAGCCAGGAAGTCAGGCTTTTAGACTGTTATATGTTTCTGCAGTAACTCAGAAGTAATCATAGGCTAAATCAATCTGATATGTCTCTGTTTTTTGCCGCATCCAGTAAATATTTCCTCCTAATTCTCTCCTGGTTTTTTTTGTTGTTTTTTTTTCCCTGAAAGCAGCAGGACTGAAGAAGAAAACACTCATATTTTCAGTGACCTCTAAGAAACTCTAATATTTTGGGAAAGGTCTTCTTGAAACAATGATTGATACTGGAGATTATGCATGTTTGATTTGCCCTAGGAGCAGGAAATCCTTTTTAAAGCCCAGTTCCTAGAGGATATCTGGCTTAAAGTGTATGAATAGCTGCTTCTGGTATGCAAAGAATTACCTGTATGTATATAAAGTATGACTTGGTACCATGTTGAATCAGGATCTTACTTTCCTAGAAACAATCTTAGCCAGGAGCATTTAGCTTCATCTCCAGGCATACTTACGTGAATACTTCCATCCCCCATCCTGCAATGGCTGTGAAGAGCCTTGGGCCAAGATCCCTGGCTGGGTTCATGGCACAGCCACTGTTCATTCCCAAGGAGCAAGTAAGAACAATTATAAGAAGTCCTACTGCAATTGGCTCCAGGCCCTTGGGTACGCTGTTATTTTTGGTGTCAAAAAAAGCAAATATAGCCAGAAGAAGAACAGCTGTTGATATCACCTGGCCAAGGCAAAGAAAAGAATATTGATTAAATGTGTAGATTCTTTCCAATAATGAAAAGAGGGGCTATGGCAGCTCTGTGGATTGGAGTGGCTTAGAGCTGATATTTAGTTTTATTTCACCATACAGAATAGCAACATTTGGAACTCAGTGCCTTTCTACTGCACATTCGTGCGAAGTTTTGATATCTATGCTGAAAGACAAAGACAAGAAATGTGCTGAGAACATTTGGAAAAAAAAATCGGCAGCAACCGGGTGGGGAAAGAACAGGGTATTTAAAAGGCATCTCCTGTGTGAGGTCTGATGCTTTGTTTCCACACTTTTTTTCCTGTCAATTTTACACTTTTATTCACTCAATTTTTGGTAGCTCTGCCACTATAGCAATACAGTCAGTTCCGTTAATATATAAGTGTTTTATGTGACTGTAGTTTATGCTGATAAATTAGACTAGAAATGCGTTTCTTTATCCAGGTATTGCATAACATTAGAAGAAAAAGTGACATCTGCAAAGTCAAAACTGAGCAGCTAAAATTAGGAAGTATCCAAATTAGGGTTGCATTTATGACTATACCATGAACTCTCTATTGCATATGCTAATTGAGCTGATGAAGGAAATTTTCTTGGAATTACTTCAATGCAAGTATAGCTCTGCTTAAATCAAATGCTTTGTCAATGTTGATTTTGCTAATAATTAACTTGACGGGAAAACAGACAAAAGTTTCAGCAATGTCAGAATGTTCAATTTCTATACTGATTTGAAGAAGCTTTAGTTTGAGGGATTTAAAAGTTATTTGTTTTTCGTCTGCTTTTAAGTTTGTTTTGAAACATGCATGGGTAAAAGATATCTTAGGGAAAAATCTGTTGACTGATCCAAAGATCAGAACTGTCTTTCTTACAAAACTCAAAATAATATTTAGATTTTTTTGAAGCCAGATTGCACAATTTTTTACGTAATGAATTTCTGTGTTCGGGCCATCCCTTGTTTTTCATACCTTACTTATGCAGTATTTATTTCATGTATTCCCAAAGAAGATGAGTAAGTTGATTAGAAGTATATAAAAGATATTAAACTTCTTTTTTTTTTTTTGCTGTTGCATAAGTGGAATTAAAGGACACACCTTAGAAATGAAGTTGAGGATTTTTCAGATTCAGTCATTTGAAAAATAAATACAACAAATCTATCTGCAAAAAGAAGGTAAGAGAGGAGGCTTGTGTAAGCAGAAAACTCAGTTGTTCAGGGTATGTTAAACTGTCTGGTTAAGCATTATTTAAGGAATAATAGGTCCACAAAATGGGCTGGATTTTGATGTAAATGGACATGACTCTGCTGAGATTTATGGAGAAACATTGATTTATGCTGAGCAAAACCTCTTACATATATTGCTTTAAAGACATTTTGAGTGCAACAATTAAGATGATGTATGAGAAAAGAACAACTTGAAATTATTTTGCTTGTAAAATATTACTAAAATGTAACCTCCTGCAAACAGCATTGCATTCTTATTGTATTTTACAAGGGGACATCTGGCCGAAATGGTGAGATTTGGCACGCTTTTTAGATCTATATGTTTTTTTACTGCTTGGCTTTACAGGTTTTTTAATGTTTAATTTGTAGAATTAAGACAGCAAGTGCACTTACCTGATCTGCAAATCCATTTACAAGGGACAGATAGGGAGCTGGATATGTTGCAAAGATTTGGGCTGTTGCATTAGGTCCTGTGACTTCAAGTTTTCCACCGCTGTACTCCATAAAGGCATCTATAGAAAAAGCCAATAACTGTTTGCACTTCTCCATAAGCTTTTCTAGGTTTTCTAGGAGTAGAATATACGTGATAGGTCTAAGCACTTCACATTCTTGACTGAAACTGATCTCTAAGGTCCCTTCCAACCCAAAGCATTTGGAGATTCTGTTTTTGTTTTTTTTTTTTCCCTTGGGAGCACCATGATTGGATTTGAAGTGATGTATTCCTCATACCCTCCTGTCTCATCTCTCTCCTGTGCTTGAAGCACTTGTTTTATTTACCACAGCTTTCCAAATGGGGCTGGTTTTCCCTTGCTTATAGCTCCAGACTCAGTGCCAAGGAGCATTTTCTGATTCTGAACACAGATAGGTTATTCTGCAAGAGGTGCTATATTTGTCATGATGACCCAAGAAATGGGCAGCATCCTGATTCTGCATTTATGGATTCCCAGTCACCAGGAATTACTGCTATTCCAATTGACAATTGTGCAGTTTTAGAAATAGGGAGATATTAAGATGGGGTACTCAAATTGTCATAGACAGACATGAGTAACAAACTCTAATCCGTTATTTTATTAGTGAATCTGGTAATGAGATGATACTTGTGAAAAAAGAAATAGTTCCCCATCTCCCAAGGAAGTCAAGGTGGGGGTGATAAGCTCCTCCTGAAGCTAGCAGACAAATCTATTTCTCCTTGTTTCTGTTTTTTCTGGCTTTGCTTAAAGCCACAACATGAGTGCAGAGGATTTTAGTTGTTTACTTTGATCAGGCTCTTATTTGGAGTGTCAGATAGTTCTGTGGTATTTAACTATTATGGGGGGGGGGGGGGAAGGCTGATCTCCTATGTCTGTTTTTCTACCAGTGACTTTTCAGTGGACCTCAAAGAGTACATGGCAGTCCTACAAGTGGCAGGAAGTAAAAGCTACAGAAGAGGTTTGGAAATTGATTAGAGCAAGAGGAGGACTTGATCAGAGATAGGGATATGAGAAAATCCTTTACTCCTGAATATGAGGAAGATGTCCCTAACCTAGACCTAAGCTTCCTGCTTTGGCTTTCTACCCTACTGCTGCCCTTGTAGCAGAATCCTGCTGCTTCCCAGCCACAGCCCTTATTCTCACTATCAGGCTTGAGGAGGACTTAAATTCAGATAGAAATACTGTTCCAGAATTCCAGTTTCCAAATTCTAACAATAACCTTAAATGTAAACAACTCTTCCCAAAACAGTTATGATCGTTCCTAAAGATTTTCCTCTTTGGGATTACTGTGGGTCCTGAGCACTGAGCTGACATACAAGGGGCATTTCCATTTTTGTTTTTCCTCTGTTGCACCTAGACCCGGCATGGTCTGCAGACATAATGCCCACAGGAGAGGGATGTTGAAGGAGATGGGCTGGGTCAGTAGAAGTAGAGTTTTGGAGTAGGAGGTTGAAGCAACTGCTCTGAATGGAGTCAGTCAGACAGCCAGTTACTGTTTTTTCCTTTTGTGGCACATTGTGTAAAAAAACCCCGTGCCTCAAGGATGGGGTAATTTTTTTCTTTTCCCCTGTCAAATATGTGACCCCTTTATCACTGTACCTGGAGTTCATTGCCTTGGAGAGTCACCTCTCAAGGGTGGTCTGAGGTTTGGTCAGGAGGGACTTGATCTCATATCCTGTACCCTCAATGAACGATGATGGTGATTCTTGCCTACAGGCACTTGTAGCAGGTCTTTAATGTTTCTAATTTGCTTGGAAGATGGATAGCCCTATATCCTGGCTATTAAGTAATTTAAAATCCTTACTGGGAAATATATGATCTCAGAGTATCTGATTTCCCATGAATAATTTTTCTAAATATCAGAACACTTCCTGGGGTATTAAGTGTTTCAGTAAATTTGTAGGTACCTGGAATGCTCAAGCCATTGTTTTTCCCTTCAAATTCTTTATGCTCCTTCCTTCCTTTTGTAGTTTTAGCTTCATTCCTGCCATTAGCCCTGTGTGAACAAGAGTCCTCTGCCTGCCTGACATTCATTGAAAAATTGGGGCCTTAGAGACTGCCTGACCTCTAGTTTGTCCTGTGAACATGTCTAAGGTGTACTCACTGTAATAAATCCCAAAGACAGCTGCTGCTCCAACGAATGCTCCCAGGAGTTGTGCTAATATGTAAATTGGTAATTTGGTCCATTTTAATCTTCCAGTCACACACATGGCTAATGAAACAGCTGGGTTTATGTGACCACCTGAAAAATAAATCACAAATTAAGTCATGTGGATGACTCAGATACATAAGAATAGGTGAAGAATTTGTAAAAATGTGGGCACTTTTGAACACCAGAACAGTGCATGCTTTTCTAGATGTTACTTTGTAGTTAAGTGCTGACTGCAATTAAACTGAAACAAGTTGGGTGAAATCAGAGGAGGTAGGGCAAAAGCCACAAAGATCCATCTTTACTCCTGATGCTTGTGGACTGTGCTCTTTATTAGACTGCTGTCCTGCAGTATGTAACTTATAGACAACTTTTCTAGAAAAATAGTAAATCTGCCCTATTGGTTGTGATGGGAGGGTCCTTTCTCTTTCCTCAAGGCCTTTGGCTTTTTATTTTTAGGGGAGAACTAGGGCAGAAGAACATTCCTTTAGTCTCCCAAGCACATATTATGATTAAGGACTGTTACTGGCTTGAGCATATATCTTGAGACAGTTCTGGAGTGCTCTGGATTTAAGTCATGTGTCCCTGTCTTCAACCTGAGGTTACTTAGGAAGTCGGTTTTCATGGAGACAAAATCAAATAATGTTAGGGCTGTCCAGTTTCATGTTAGCTGTTGCTGATCTATGCCTAGATGGGATCGGGGGGCAGCAGTACATAATAGTCCTTCACCATATTTTTATCTAGTTCTTGTGATTTCCAGAAAGGTCCGTGATAAGGAAACTGATAAAGTAGCTGTGCTGAAACAAAGTTCAGTTTTGTGTGAAACTTCCTTCCTTTTTGTTCAGGAGTAGCTACACCTGAACTCATGCACAAGAAAGATTTCAGTAACACTGGAATTCTTTGTGACAATTTTAGTTTCTAAAATACATTTATTATGTCATATGGTCTCTTCCCTCAACATCTTTTGTCAACAAAAGAAGTGGTGTATGCTCATGGAAAATTTCATTGTTTACAGATACACGGTTGCTACTTAAGAAATACAAATTGCCAAATAAATGAACAGGTATTTCTTTGTAATAAATACTGAATAATAAACCTTCCAAATTTTGCAAGACATAGGATCCTTTGCTTATCTTCCAGGTAAGATCTCATTTCAGTCTGTATGAATATCAGAAAAAAATGGCCTTTGTCTTTGGTAAAATAACTGAATGAGCATGTCCTTTATCTGTCAAAGGTTAGTGATGGACAAAGGGCCCCTATGTACAGTTTCTGTGTTTGTTTGCACTTCAGGTCAGTGAATCATTATCTTATGAAATCCAGGCACCTTTGATACATAATGAACTTAATGAACTGACAAACACAGATAACAAACTGGATGAAACCTTCTTTGTATCATTTTCAAAATGCTGACCTAGTTGCACCAGTCTTGAATTAAAAGTTGAATTCCTCACTGTGTTTCAAATTCTTCAGCGCAGAGCAAATAGATGGATGGCACCTAATTTAACAGCCCTTCATGTGAATTTTGAATAATTGTTGTCTTATCTTTTGTTCCTTACTCTGGCTGGAATTAATAATTTTCCTTTCTTTCAACACCTGATTTTATTCCCCACCTGTACATAATACAGGGTGACTATGATGGCCAGGGCAAGTCATAATAATATTACAGAGGGCTGATTAACATTAAATATAGGAAAGTCTAATTGAAGGCTGTCATGCTGATGTAGGGGAGTTACAAGATTCTTGGTTCCTGTGCCACTGGTTTAAAAAAAAAAAGTTCACTTTGGGCAGTGTGTTCCTCATTCTTTTGTAGTTGCAGTGATCACAGTCATGGGTTTGAAATGTTAAGTTGGATAAAATAGTGGGAAATTATCTAGATATTGAGGAAAACTGGATGAAGGAAAATTAAAAAGGGAAATTTTCCTAATAAAAAGCTCAAATTCACTAAGCATGCAGACTATATATTTTGTTACCATTAATTTAGAATTACATAAAGAACTGATGAAAAATATTTTTGCAGTACTTAAATGTGAGACTTTGGCCCAAGAACCACAGAAATTGCTAACAAATTATACATAGGAACTTGTATTCTGAAATGTCCACTAGTAATCATGTGTTGGATAATAACAGCCTGTTGAAATATCTGTTCCTATTTTTTCACAGAAAATGCACTGCATGCAGAATCCTTTGTCATGGGAAAAACACAGGAAGCACAATACTGCAACATCTGCAACTGCTCTGCCCTGCTGGGATTGAACTCTAATTTTCTACATATGATGGAGATGAATATCCCTTAAAGGTGCAAATGTAGGACAGGTCTTCACAGGTTCATTTTCACATTAGAAGAGTTTAGCTGCCTACATGTAAACAAAGAGCTGTAGTTAAAAGTTGTTCAGATTATAGGAATGTGCTGCTGAATTAATTTTGTGTGATATTAAGGAACAGTTCTGGTCTGTATCAATGACAGTGACAAGACTGCCTGTTTTGTAGAACCTGGAGCACTTTCTAAGGTGCGACTTTCTAATGGAAACCTTCTGCATGGTGCCTCTGTAAAAGAATTTGTAAAGAGAAGAGAAATGGCCACAGTAATTTCTGCTACAGCAACTATTTCTGATGCCCTAATTATACCTAAAGACATTTGTCCAGACCAACTTAACCCTCTTTATGAAGGGTAAGAAATGCCTCTATGAGACCTGGAGTACAGGGCACCATTTGCTTTAAAAGCCAATATAAACTCTGCATACAACACAAAGTATTGTGTATTTTCATGCACAGCATTGTTGTTACAACCCATCATTTTCTATTTTAAAGGAAGACTTTAAATGTTAAAAGAAGCTATGCAAATGTTTCTGATCTTAGTTTGGCCAAGTTGAATGGTGGAACTAGGAGACAAGGCAGCATCCAATGTGCCACTTGTGGACACTAGTTAGTTAGCCCAGCTAACTTAGCCCCAGGACTAAAGAGAGACCAGTACATGTTGAGGAAGTGTTACAGGAGAAATAAAGGGGAAAGCATAGTACACTGACAGTGTCATTGAATGTATCTCTGGTACTGAATCTTTCTGCTGTTTCTGCTTTCTATGATCTGCTACTTTTGTGAATAATCAGACAGGAGCAGACTTGCTATTATAGCCTGTCATAGGACGTGAAGAAATAAATTGCACTCTGGAAGGTGAATCCTGTTCATAATATCCATTAGTCATTCTGCTTTCTATGTAGCTGGCCACCATTTTATCTGGTGGCTGCTGGATTGGTCTTCATGGTTATTTCTGTAAACACAGTGCCTGTTCTGCCCAAGATCATCTCTATCGACAGGATTTTCAAAGCAACACCAAGCAGATTTCTGGTTTGCACAGAACATTTTCCATGAAAGCCAAAGGTCTGCCAAGGTTTTCACACTGTAGTTGAGATCAGAATTTGGTGGGACATTTGGTCAAATACCAAGAATAGATGGAAATAAGAACACACAAGGTTTGCTAGCAAAAAACTCCATTGCGGACTCTGCTGTAATGGAGCTTACTGTTGCTAAATTCATGACTGTTTATACCATGAAGTGGAAGCCCTTTAATAAGGGAGCCTTAACACTGTAGCAGTAAATGCTATATAAGAAAAAAAGCCACTTACCAGAAATGCCCCCAGACACGTACACGGCTATGGTGACTGCCATGGCAAATCCCACTGACACCGTCATGGGCCCTCCATGTGCCCCTCGGCTGAGCACTGCCTGTCCCACACAGCCACAGCCAAGAATCTGCATTTGGAAAGAGAAATGTCAAACCACCAGTGCATCTGTCAAATGTTACTGCTTGTGACTTCTGCTGTCCTGGTATAGCTGCAAATGCTATTGAATACTGAAATGGTGCTGGAATTTGTCATGTGTGCCGTTGTTGCCTTTGCTGCAATGCACATTTGCATTTTATTTTCCTCATCTCTGTCACAAGGAAGAATGTCTGCTAATGAGGACCTCTCTCCATACAGAAAACAGTTCTCAGGCACAATGATGGGATACAGATCAGGACTTGGAGCCAGAACAAGATTGCACAGCCTCCCCAACAAAACTCTGCATCCAAAAGTGAAATTAATTCTGTGTGGTAAGTTTTCAGTTCCAGACTGATGTTATAAGTGATAAAAAATTTACTGTAGAAGTTATGGAAGATGGTTGAAAAATTTTGTAAGGTTTAGTGCTCGAACTCTGGATTGAGATAACCTTCTGGCATTTACAGTGTGTGTTATTGTTATGCTGACTTTATATCACATATTGCTCTAGCAAAATATTTCACTGGCTCTGTAGCTT
This sequence comes from Rhabdornis inornatus, assembly GCA_013397075.1. Lineage (NCBI taxonomy): Eukaryota > Metazoa > Chordata > Aves > Passeriformes > Rhabdornithidae > Rhabdornis > Rhabdornis inornatus. The sequence continues at coordinate 860,018 of VWZS01008407.1, read as the reverse complement.
GAACAATTAACTGAAGTGGAGATATCTAAATAATTCACATGGAATAATTCTAAATGGATATAAACTAGTTTTGGATTTTTGTTGGTTCCCCTCAGAATAAAGTTCAGCAACACATTTAAATGTTTGCTTAAGATGGTGCTTATACAGTTCTGAAGCCTCTGCTTACCTTCAAGCATATGTTTAGATGCTATTAAAGATGATAGGAAAGATATTCAAAGGGATAAAAAACTTTTAATTTGAGGTAGACTGTATGATCCATTTCTGTGTCTTTGAAAATCTGCTTTTTAAATAAATGCCTATGTGCTCTGCTGAACAAGGAGCATAATACGCTATGGAAGCTCTGAAATAATTTCTATAGTCTGAAAACTTTTGCTTCTCTGCAGCTATAAGTGATATGAATCATACCATTTCTGCAGTGTGACCAGATTTATCTTGAGCAACTTTAATTGCTTATTTTCAGTTGCAAGGCAGTTGAATTCAGAAACTGCAAAGTAATGGGAAAATCTCTTGCCTTAGAAATAGACTGTACCAAAATGATTTGGTGATCGAGGTTTAACAAGAAAGTCCTGCTAGAATAGATGCAATTTAAACAGGCAAAATCATACTTTTGTATCCATTATTTCCCCAAGGGTTTTAGCTAATACCAAAATGTCACAGAAAAGCTCTCAATAAAATTACACTCTTAACCAGCTTTTTAACGTTTCTAAGTGCCCTGAGACTCTGTCATATACCCAGGTGCAGCTCTTGCCTTGAGGTCATAATCATGTAAGCAAACAAAATACTGACTGGTGCCAGAGTGTTGCAGCTCTGGTTGTGTAAGGGTAGGGTGGTGTTAGATAGCTGCAGTTTATTGGACTGTATAATGAAAAGCTCCAGGACACAGTGCAAGCTGCCGTCAGGTGCTGTGCAATGGATGAGGCACGCGTTAGCCATGCGCTCACCTCGCAGTGCATGTGCTGAGCACAAATGCACTCACAGGTAGCAAACCTAGATAAAACACATTGGGGCTGTTTACAGGTGAAATTACATCATTTTTTAAACTTCATGTGAGAATTCATAACGTGTTTGTATGTGTAATATGGAAAGAATGGCTATGCTGGAACTCATAAGAATCTAGAGGGAGTGGAATTAGCATACTCTAGTCATTACTTTCCAGATTTCTCAAAGGGAGTATTCCAGAAACTACACCAAGCAGGATTTTGGGAAAGATATGGCTCAGATGAGGAGCAAGCTCAGTGGGCTGCTCTAGCTCCTGCACACACTGGGGTGCAGGTTGAATTCAGGTAACCAGCTCAATCTACAAGTATAGTGTGCACTTGTGTTCTGAAATGGCACAGGCAAAGTGTTGCAGATTCAAAGAAAAGGCCATTCTTTTGAAAGCATTACCTCTTTCTGTAAGGATTATGAAAAAAGAGAGCAGAGGTAGAGGAGATGATTATAGAAAAGGATAGAGGATAGCGACATCTGTGTGCATCGACTACAAATTCACACGAGAAGGGAAGGAAATAATGGAGGGGGGCTGTGGCCTCCTTTCCTTATTACCAGAACTGAGGAGAGTCATACAGAAACAGCTGTGTAGTCCTCTTGCATTGTAGCTCCTGCTCTGCAGGTCTTAGGGAAATACACAACTACAGATGCTCCATTTCTGTGCTAACCAGTCTCTCTTCTACAGAGAAGACATGGAGCTGGAACACAGCTGCACTCGGTGGACCTGCTCATGTCCAATGACTAAACACTTCTGCAGCCACAGTCAGTGTGTGCCCATCCAGGGATGGGAAAACTGGGAACTGAGCCTGCAGATCTGAGCTGTGTCACTGTAATACCGTCTCCATTTGCTGACCTTTTAAGAAGGAGAGAAAAAAGTTGCCTCATACCTACTGTAGCTAGGTTGGCGCAACTGGAAACTATCACCTAATCATGTAATTACACAAACAGCAATTTAATACCTTGTAAGTCTTTGCTTGACTAGACCAACTAGGTCATTGAGTTGTAATTAAATATTCTAAGATTTTAGGCCAAGCTCAGCCATCAGTGGCACGCACAAAACTCATTGACTGAAGCGCATGGAGTTAATGGGAGTTTTATTTACAGTAAAATGTAGCCAGATCTCTTTATCTTATCTTGTGTATCTTATGTTACCAGGTTTTCCTCTTATCAGTTGTGTATAGCCTGATCTGCTTAAAATTACTGGAGTATTTTCAGCACTGGCTTTTTTTTTGTTGTTGTTCATAAAGTCATTAGATTACTGTCCTAAAGAATATGCTTGGGTGTGGAATAGCTGTCTGAACCTTCTCTGCCAAAAAACCTTGCTTCATAGCTCATTAGATCGTCCTCTTTGTTTTGGATAACAAGGCTAATGTTAGGAAAGGAAAACAACTGGTTTTCAGTGCGCACAGGGTCCTATTATTGCCTGGAAGCTTGCAAGACTTTCTGTATCCCACGCATCAGAGAGACTAAAGATAATTTTGCCTCCATCTTACTATTTTCAGGATTTTTTCCAAATGCAGTTTTTCAGTGTAAATAGGATTTCTGCAAGAGCTGAAACCACGATTTTAGGGAATCTATTTTTCTATGTAACCAATAAAGTTTTAGGCATCTTAAAGAATGCTTATATAAAAAAGCCCCCTTCTTTTCACAGAGTCCTGGAAGTGGTGTGTATTTATAGCCAGACCCTCTGACATTCCACATTAAAGAGGATGCCAAACTTTTTAGCAGTGTGGAGGCAGTGAGCTGTGCAGTGTTGGACTCTGTACATCCCCAGCTCCAGCTGTGGTGAGACACACCTGCAGTGGGTCCCACAGGTGTCCCTGCAGGCAGAGTGTGGCCTCAATGGCTGCACAGATGATGACGCTGTGCATCAGTACAGGAACTCAATGTGTTATAAGGAATACAGTCAGGAGGTGAAAAAAAAAATTTAATCATAAACTGTTCACTTTCAATCATGAAATGCTATAAAAACAGTGGCTGCATTTGCCCTTCCTTGCAGGTAAGGATCTGTGCCATGAAAACTTTACAGCGTTCTTCATGGTGTGCTGTAGTCTCATGCAGTTCCCCCTACCCAACACTAATATTTCCAAATAGGATTAGCTACTTTATAAAAGTAGTAAATAAGTTTTTCAGTTTGAGGCATGCTAAATTGGTGGTGTCTTCCTAAGGGAGTGTGTTTTAGAACTTGCTTTCATTTCCACCCCTTTTCATTTACAAAGCAAGCCTGCTTAAGAATTTACATATTGAATTTCATAATAAGATGTTTTATAATACTAGAAACTCTTTCCACACAGATGTATTTTTGCTGTGTATTACATAGGATCTTAATTCAGGCAAGGTTCTAAGCATTCTTTCAACAGGGACAGTAATGCTAAAAGCAACAAAAACAGAGACATGTTAGATCTTCTAAAATTCAGGGCATTAGCTCCACAAGAATTCAAGCTACTGGAAAACCCTTTCAGGAAAGACCAGTCCTCATCCAATTTAATGTTTAATATTTGCTATATTTTGTTAAATCAGAGAGTACTTAAGCTTTTAAAGGTGAGATAAAAATACAGCTTACCAGTCAAGTAATTTCTAAATACTTTTAAAGCACACAGCTCTTATTTTACCATTAATGAAATGTTTTGGTGGGGTGGGGAGGATTTCTGTGCATTATGATTTAATCAAGCTTAGAGCAATAAAAAGTCACTATATCCGTTCTCCTGGTGATCTTCTGGGAAACAACCAATATCCTCTTGGGTTCAGATGGATTTTAATTTTTTTTCAGACTTGCTAATAAATAAGGGGTGAAAAAAACCCCAAACCCTTATCATTTAGTTAATTAAATAGTACAGACACAAGCCTTAAAATTATTGCCATTTTGAAAACATTTTCTAGTGACAGAAAGCATTACTACTTGGAGACATGGCTGTAAATTTAATAAAACTTTGGATTATTTTTGTTTATAAAGCCTTTAAAACATATAAATATCAGGTTCAAATTGCTTTGTGGGAAAAAATAGTGAAAATACTGAGGGACAGACTGAGCTGTGTTATATAAACTGAGGCTTTTAAATTTTATTATTGCTTTTGCATGTGCAATAGGAGACAAATAAAAGTTTGAAATCACCTGGAGAGAATGCAAAAGCCTGCATTTTCTCATATTTTATTATGATTAATATTGCACTCTTCATCCTGAAATGCTAAATGTTTTTCTTTTCCTGAATTATAGAGGGCAACTGGTTTGAGTCAGTTTCTTCAGTGAAGACTGTCTTTATTTTCTTACTAATTTTTAGAAATTCAGGAAAGGACATGAAATATGATGTTCAGACACAAACTTTCAGGAGTGAAACATTGCCTGTTGTGTCAGGGCTAGAAAGAAAAGTCCAGGCAAAGGAACAAAATCTTACCTAGCAGCCTCGAAGAGAAAAAGAACCTATTCAGGTGTTGCTTCCCTCCCACCTTACTCATTTGTTCTTGAGCTATGATGCTTTTTTGCCTACCCCAACTGAAAAGCTTTAAATCTTTCTAAACTCCTAAAATATGTTTAGACTCTGCACCAACTCTTGGGGAATTGTAGCACTGAGAAAGCATGCAAGAGTGGGCATTGCAGACTCCAAGAAAGGAGGTTTTCTGTCCTCTCCTTGGAGTATAAGGGTACATGCACCTTTTCTTTTACTTGTTCCTTTGGGTGCAGAAACAGGGGGGCTGGATCTTTGCTGTGCCCTCATGGTTAAAGGCACATGGTTAGGAGTAATTAAAGCCTAAGCTGTTTGCTATTGAAAAAAAAAGAAAGCTGAATGCTTTTAACAGCAAAGAAAACTGTGAGGAATGGGTTAGAGGAACTGAGTCCCGTTTGCCTTTAAACTGGACCGTGGATTAGAGAGCTCCCTAGAATTCACTTTCAACCAGAATGGTTTATTGAACTGTTGAGATCGCAAAGATATAAACTCACTGCATAGCACAAACTCCATTTATTTTCTTTTATTCTGTTCTCCAACTGTTTATGATAGCTTTAAAAAGTTATTACTTTTATTACCTTTCTTTTATTTGGTGAAACTTTTGAAAAAACACCTTGTAAATTTGTGCCTGTAAAACATAAATTCAAGTTTTGCACTCATAGTTGAATGTTGGAAAGATGCAAGACTACTGTAAGTCTCAGGCAGAGGTTCCTACACTTCAGACATATGGATGTAAACTTTCTGGGGAAAAGGGTATCCACAGAAAAAAGTTTTGGGAAGTTAAGTTCAGCTTACTGAAACCTCTTGGTTAAACAATGAGTGCTGAGTTACGTGCTGGGGCTGACATTGCAGAAATGGAGCTAATTTTCTTCAAAGCTTTCATGTAACACAACATCTGAGTCATCTAAATCTTTGAAATGTCATATACTGGGGATCCTAAGTTTGGATGAAAAACAAGATTCCCATGATTTTTCAGAATTATTTGCTGCCATAAATATTTTGGGGTAAAAGAACAGTTAGCTAACCTTCCTTTCAAATTTTTCACACTGCTAAATATTCAGCTGAATTAAAGGATGACTTCTGAAACAGAAGGACTATCTAGAAATAGCCTGATTCTGATAATAATAAGATTATAAAAACAACTCCGGAGTATGTAAGAACACCTCCTTAACTTCAGTACAAATAAGGGTCTTTGTTACCACTTTGTCTTCTGTTTGCAATGCTGATTTTATACAGTTCCAAAAAGAAGAGTTTGTGTATCTTCACCAGAATCATTAGCAAAATGTAATGCCATCAAAATATATGCAGCTATATAACATTAGATTAATGAGTGGCATCTATTATTTATTGGTTGCACTGTATTATTACTGCTAGAGCCCCAAATGTATGCATCTCTGACATAAGAGCTGCTTTTTGAAGTGCAAACACTGCTAAGGCTCATGGTATTTGTAGCATTATCTAATATTTTAAAAGCTGAGTGACAAATCAAAATACCAATTACAAATAAGTTTTAATACCTTCTTATCTAGCTTTGATAAACTTAAGTTCACTAAAAGCTAATTATACAAGGTTTTCTATTCCAGGAAATTCATTGCTGGTGGCAAACAATGCAGCTGTTAGAAGGTGCTGATATTTAGTTTCTTACCTTAGACAAAACTTGCTGTATCCTATAGAAATAAAAGTCTCCCTTCCAAATTTAGAATTTGGAATTTATCTTTGTTTAAAATTTCTAAGTAGTAGTTCTGTGTTAAATGTTAAACACTTATTTAAAGAGCAAAGGATCAAAAGCTATGTTTGCTTTCATGTAATAACATCATGTAATGAGAATTCTAATGAACGTTTAGAATAAGGGATATATGTTATCCTACAGTATTATAATTAACATGCACTGGAATGTAGGGACACAAAGTACATACAGAAAAGTTGTTTCAGTTTTAATCTTATGGACTGAGAAAATCCATGTAATGCCAGTCTTGAAGACTTTTCTGATGAGACTCAACTCTGTAACAGAGCAGGAGTGATAACTTGCATAATGAAGTGGTCAGAATATGAAAACAAGACTAAAATATTTTGATGATAAATAGCCTTCCTCATTAGCTGGACTATTTCAGGGCTGTCATGCGTTCAGTTCATGCTTGTGCCCTGAATCCTCTAAGCACACACAAACATTTGCTTCAATGGGAGTTGCAAGAGGCTCCTCCACCTCCAGTGCAAGACCAGGGCTATGTGCATAGGAATATATATATGTACATATTAGAAGCATATATACTCCCCACTTGTATTTATATGCTAAATGGAAGCCTGTGTTTTGTCTCAGCAAGGAAGTGTATGCTACTCTGGCCTCGGGAAATTCTGGCTCATGTGCAGCTCCTTTCTGGGAAACTCTGTTCACTAAGATGCTCTTGAGGGTGAAAAGGAAATCTAAGCTATGTTAGGTGAGCAGTAGCTGTTAAAGGAAGCCACATGGCCTATTCGGCATCTATTTTTGGAACTGTTTCAATTCAGATATACTTAATGGCATAAGTCGGAGTAAACCCCATTTTGGTTGAGAGCAATGCAGTCAAGCTCCAAAGAGGAAATATGGAGAGAAGCATGATTAAAAGCAGAGAGGCAGTTGGATAGGTGGGTTCCAGGCAGACTCACTAAAAAGCCACATAAACCATCTATCTGATGCAGCATGGCTTCCTGACTCTTTTGTGCTGGCACACAGGTGTTGTCCCCCAGATTAACTCTCAGAAATCCCAAGAGGAAATGTACTGAACCAGGAAACATGATGAACAAAAGCTTCCTAGAGAGCTCTTCCTCAAGGGAGACCTTGAGGACAGTCCCAGCCACAGAAGGCTGAGATTGTTTGAGGCTGGGAAATTTGTGTGTACGCTGGCTCTCAGCCACTGTGGTGCAAAGGCAGATGTTCTCCCTACTCAGGATGCTTCCAGGCTCCTGGAGTCTCGTGTTTCTTGCCAAAATTGGGTGCTTTGCTAACCAGAGAGTGTGGCTCTCTCTGCATGGGCCGTGCCTGTATTATCAAGTTGTGTAATGTGTAAAGCTGTGTAGCCTGAGAACCTGACTGTGGATCTCTCAGGAGGGACTATTTATTGGAGCACCTCCAGTCTGATCCACTGGACTGAGCATCCATTAATGGTCAGCACATTTTGTGTGATTCTCGCCTTCTACTTTATTTTCACCTGGAAAGAATTTTGTCTACGTGCTCTGAGTCCATGCTGCAAGGCAAACTGCAGCATGTTAAGTAGGGCTGACCAGGAGATATTATCCAGGCTATGTGCCCAGTGCCTTTCTCAGGGCTTGTTGTGTCAAATCTGTCCAGCATTGCAGCCACACCCTTCACAGCCTGAGGTGAAGGCTGGGTTTTTGTCTGATGAGTGATTCCACTTTCTAGATTTCCTGTTTGGAAGGTAATGTTGCAAGGCTGAGAGTTACCAAGATGGTAGTTTAGGCTCTTATTAGTTTGTGGCCTGTGATGTTATTCTCCAGAAAAATTAGAAATAGGTGATTTGGAGGGACAGCATTTCACCCAGCTAACTCCCAGCCATGGGTCCCAGATTTAGGTGTGGTCAGTTAGCATTGGTTTCCAGACAGGGCCTGTGGCTAGCATAAATGCTCTCTTAGCCTTGCTTCCTGGCACAGGTGCCCTCCAGTCTCTAAACCCCATCACAGCCATCTGAAATGGCTTTTCAGCAAAGACATGAATCAACTGTGCTGTAGGCCGTGAACTCTCCTCTTGATTTGTAACAGCATTAACACATAGTTTTTACACTATCCTATTACTGTAACTTCTTTTGCATGCATGCTGTCCATGTTTTTCTAGGACTTCTGTCCTCTGACTTACCAGGGTGTCCCTTTCATTAGCTCCAGTTTAAATTAAAGGTGTAACATATATCTGTGCTTTAAGTGCTGACAAGGTACTTTTAAGCTGATAAAGCTTAAAAGCAACAGAATAAACAGAATCACAGAATTACAGAACAAACTAGATTGCAAAAGACCTTTGAGATCGTGAAGTCCAGCTTATCACCTAACAATACCTCAACAACTAAACCATGACACTGAGTGCTATGTCCAATCTTTTTTTAAACACCTCCAGGGACAGTGACTTTCACCACCTCCTTGGGCAGGTGATTCCTGCCCAATCACTCTTTCAGTGAAGAATTTTTTTCCTGATGTGTAACCTAAACTTCCCCTGCGCAGCTTAAGATAACAGCAGAAAAGGCAGTTTCTTCACAAAAAACACTTGGTACTGCTGCTAACTTGTGCAGTCTGAACACAAGCTGAGGTATCCAGGCACTAAGAAAGCTGCAGTTTAATCCAGGTGAGGCTCTTTCTGCTTCAAACCAAGGCTGAAACTGGAAAAGGTAAGAGAAATGAGAAACTCAGATCATCAGCAATAATTTTGTAGCTAGTATACTCATATGGTGAATATACTAGAAAATGGGATCTGGGTTTGCATTTCCTTTCTAGCCTTGCGCAGCAGGACATTAAATAATAGCATTTGCAGTCTAATCTGCACTTTAATATGTTTTCTTCTCTTGCTTAATTTTATTAATGGAAAGAGGAGGAGGATCTTGTGGCGAGGACAGAGTACTGGAAGTCAGGTGATGTGGGTTATATTCAGAGTTCTGCCACAGGCTTCCTGTGCAGGCTGCTGTAATCAGGTTTGCTAATATACAAAATGAAGATAATGACATTTCCCCTCCTTACTAGGGTGTTGTGACACTTAATTCATTAATGTTTGTAAAGTGCTCTGTGCTCCTTGCCTCTAAATGTGGTCCTTACTGTAATAATGTCTTATGGATGGTATTAAATTTGAGAATAATGTTATTTTAGTGCCAGTGCACTTCAGTTGGCAGAAGTGTAGTAAAGACCATAATTTCCAGTATTTTATGAGCTACTGGAATTTTTAGATGACTTACTTGAAATTTAGCTAATATAGTTACAGTTATAAAACCTACATCAGTACTGTGCTAGCTGCTTTTTTTTGGTCTTTTTCACTATGATGAAATATTTAGCAATAAACAAGAGGGCGTTGTCCAGACTAAAAGGAGGAAGAAAGAGTTTGCCATAAATAATCTAGCTTGACTTCTAACTCCGCTACACAGCCTGCTCTCTCTCCTGGTGAGTCACAGTCCCACTGCAAAATGCACAAAAAAACTGAGCAAGAAATTAGGTAAAAAAAATAATTTAAATCTGGGGTTATAAAAATAGGGAATTTAGGTATTTACCTAAGTTGTAGGAGTACTATAGGACCAAGCAACATATGCATAATTTATGTAGTACAGTTAAAAATAAAACAAAAAATGGTTGACTTACAAAATCTCAGAAGGTTTGGCAATGTATCTCCCAATAAATTCACTACAAACCACAAAGATAAATTCCTATATTGCACAGGAAAACAACTCAACTGAATTTTTTAAAACATGCAGTACAATATGTTTGTTAATGTCAACAGAATTTGTGCATAAAATGAACTGCTGAGTTTTTAAAAAACAGGAGAGTATTAACAACATTCATTGTGCATATCTGGATTGTTCAGAACGTGCTCCTTCACTGAAATTCTGCTCCTAGATGAAATCTATGCCAATCAGACAATTCTAATACATAAAACAATCTGGTTTTTATAGGCGGTGATAATTACATGGGGTGAAGAAATAAATTACAAACTTACCGTCATAGGAACAAATCATTCAGGCTGTGCATGGTCAGGCTGTAACCTCGCTGCTGGCACAGTACAAGAAAAACCTACATGTCCCCTTACAAGCACTGTCCAACATTAAATTAGGAGGAAGAGAGGAAAGCAGCTGACACTTACTATCAGTATAAAAGTTCCCAGGAACTCTGAGAGGGCTTCTTTAGCCAGGCTGTTCTTCAAGGAAAATTTCTCCTTTAAACTCCTTTTGCTTTTCCGGCTCATTTTGGCTTCCTCTATTGCTCTGGTGCCCTAGTTACAAATACACACAAAATTTGTTCTGTATTCGTCCGTGCTTCAGCTGAACTTTGACACTTTTACTTAAATATTGAAATATGAGATTTCATCCTGTACAGCCAGTGAAATCATCTGACTGCAGGCATTGGCAGAACCAACTTAACATGCCCTAACAATTCATCATGGGTTTGTCATTCTATGCTTTCTCTGAGTGCACTTCTATTTATACTAGTTAGATAATACCAGTAAGTTCACAATCAGATTTCTTCTTTTTTCTTACAGAATGGATTAATCATTACTGTTCCTATGTTACTTTTATTTTATTTTAATCCTGGTAAGAATGAATAAAATGTTTTTTTCAAAAAGAAAGGCAAAAAGATAAACCACAAAGTAAGGAACCAAAATACAGTTGCAAATTTCTCTCTGACCTAGACTGAGATTTAAACCACACTATTATTGGCTGTCAAAGAAATTTTCAAGGGGAGGTTGTAAAGAGAGTGAATGCTTGGGAGAATGCTGTGCTGTGCCCTGCACACAAAAGCCCTCAACTTCTGAGATATTTCAGTGGCTAATGAGGAATCTTACCTTGGTGGTGTGTGTTGAATTTGCATATTCACTCACAATACTCTTTTTGGACTAAATGTCTTGCTCTCTAGTGAACTTCCCTGTTTACAAAAGAGCAATGAGGCAGAATAAATTAGGAACATTTAATAAAATCTGCTTCAGGCCAGTGGCTCTCTACAAGGCAGAACAGGAAAGTGAAGCACTGAGTGACTGTGTATTTCCTATATGTTTCACTTGAAAGTGCATGGATGCTATAATACGGAGCATTATAATATTCTTTTCCATGGTCTTAAGACTTGAAGTTGCCAAATTTCTCAAAGAACTGCGCCTCCTAGAGAAAAATATTACAACTTTATTTCTTCAGCATCTTGAACAGTTTTATCAGATGTGATGCAGGCTTGACACTGGCTGGTTGATTTACAAGTATTTTCTGCCATTTGACTTGACACCAGAACCTCAGCCTAGTTCTGGTAGATTATTTTGGCATGTATTGTAGCTGCTCAGTGCAGCTGAGGTTTCTATCTGTCCTAAACAGGGCAGAGCCTTATAGGATTAGGGAAATGTGTCACTTCTGTTATCCCATCGGTGTTCTTCCTAGCCTCCAGCTAGGTTCTGATGTGTGTTCCCTGCAGCAGAGGTCACCTTACCACCACCAGCTTCATCCCTTAACCACCCAGTTCTCCCCCACCACCCAATTTTAATCCTTAACTACTTTACTGTGTCCTTTTACTCACCTTTCTCTCCCTCTGCATCCAAACGCCACTGTGCCCTTAGGTGGTTCCAAAATCGCTGGGCTGTGGAGCACCCGGAGCTGATGGAGCAGCAGATGGCAGCGTCTGTGCTGGTGCTGCCTGAGCCGGGGACACCTGGGCAGAGGCGGGGACACTGCTGCAGGACAGCTCCAGTCCTGCTCTTCAGGTCCTGCCTGTGGCACAGACAGCTGGGCCCGCCCTTTGGAAGCCCCCGAGAATAGCCTGTGTATGGCAGCTTGAGAGCCTTTACCCCACACCACTGAGAAACCAACATATTATTCAGGACCTTAATTATCACAGCGTGCTAGAGTATATGTTTGCTATGTCTGTGAGAGAAGTCTTTCAGAGTAATGTATGCATTAGAACTGAGGGAGGATGCCTGGGAGGATGTTCATTACAGCAGGAATGAGATAAACCACTTCCTCTCTTTCAGGAAAATGATAAATATATTTTAAAAACTCGTTTATGAAAGCAATTTTTAGTTGTTTGTCCATAGTCATTCTTTCTCTTATGTAGATGCAAGTCTTGCTCACAAAGTAGTATGTAGATACTTCTAAGTTTGGTCTCATGGCAGGTATGAAGACATTAATGTTATTTTTCCACTAAAAATGGGGTAATAACATGTCAGAGACAGAAATTCATATTCATTTGTTCAGATCATGTTGACTTCCTTATATGAATTTTTTGTCTTTGCAGGGTGGAGAACTGGCACAAATACATCTATTTCATATTTGCTTTTATCAGATTTTCTTCAATACTTTATAAAAATAATATGATTGAACTCCATTAATAAGAACTGTGATGCTAAGTTAGACCAAAGGTTCTCCTCAGCTCCACAATGAGATTCAAGTAGGTGCTCTAAGAAAATATTGAAGAACAGAATACACAGGAGATGACTGCTCCCTTGGTAAATCCTTCTAGCTTTTGACAGGTGGCAATTTAAAGGCATTGCCACACTTTTCAAAGAGAAAAGGGGGCAGCTCAGAACATTTGAATTAAGTTTCTCCTTTTCTTCTATTTAGAAAGAGATTCTAGGACATTTACCAAATTTAACAAATATGTATGTAGCATTTTAAGAAAGACAAAGTGTAAAGATAAACACCATGAAAGCTTTGACTTTAATTACTTCGATTAATTTAATTACTTTGATATTTAATTTGATTAATCTTCTGTTTTACTGCCTTTTAGTTGCATGCAGTGGAACATCTGGTTGAAAAAGGGAAAGAAAATGCACTGTGATTACTGTTTTCTACTGCTCCCTCACCTGGCCCTGCTCCCAGAGCCAGAATGATAAAGATACTTGCAGTGCTACCAATAAATATTGACAACTGTGTCATCTGAGGGAAGAAAATGAAGACATCTTCCAAAAATGGAAGTTATGTAAGTAAGTAAGGAGCATACATTATTAAATGTAGAACCATAAGAAAGCTCACCAGAAAGATTTTAAGGTTTTGCCAAGAATGTGAAAGTAACAGTCTAAATGTTTTCAAATGCCATGTGAGGCTGCAAGTAAAGCCATGGAGTATGGAAGCACAGAAGAAGCATTCAATGTGGCTGTGTCCACAGCAGAAAGAATTATTTGCCTTGCTAGATTTGGTGGGCTGAGTGTGAGCAACTGTTTTAAAATAAATTGTCATCAGGAAACACTTCAAGATAAATTGATAAATTAACCAGTAACTAATTGCTGGAGCTGTGCAGTATTTCCACCAAGGGATTAAAATGCTCAGTTTTTCAAGTGCAAATGCCAGTGGATTGGTGCTTTGCTGATCCTGATCCTAATGTCAGCAAAACAGAACATAGGAAATATACCAGTGGTCTGCTGGTTCTTCAAGAGTTTCTTCAAAGGTGATCATAGGAGCTACAAAACCATCAGTGTGACTTCTGTGCCAGGAAAATTATATGAACTGCTGTAAAAAGTAAAATCAATAGACACACAGATAAAGCTGATGCTCTGTAGAAGCATCAAATGGATTCTGTTAAGGGAGGTTATGCTTCACAAATCTACTGGCATCCTTTAAAGACATCAAAAAGCACATTGATATTATTTTCATGCTTGAATGTGGGATCAGTGTAACCTTAGATTGCAAGACTAAGACTCTTGGGACCCTTACCCCCAAGGCAGTCTGGACTGAACTATTTCTTCTCTTCACCTGGATTCAAGCAGAGCAGGAATTCACATGATGTATATAACCTAACCATTTTTATAGTAATCTTCACTCCTATAGAAATAGCAAAGTAGAGAATAATGCACATAGCTCCCACAGTTTAAATCCCATGGGTAACAATATATAGTGTACTGAATTTTTAATAGCACATTATTCAGAGTATCACATAAATTGTTATTACTGATGTAATAAAACCTAAACCAACACAGCTGGAGAGACCAAGGTTGTAAATACACCATATATTTTTTGTATTGTAATAATATGGGCCAAATTATTTTAAAGTCTGCTGATTTTAGTTGAATTGCACTAACTTTGGATGTGTACCTCTAATTCAGATCCCTGGTCAAATGCCTTTGCCTAATTTATATCTCAATTTTCATACAGAAATGCTGCATGGTACATAAGGGGCATTCTCTGTTTTACAGATTGGTTCTCCTGCTGGGGAAGTCAAAGAAAAAATTCAGGTGAGGAAGATCTGAACACACTGTAATTCAGCATTCAAAGTGTTTTAGTACATAAACCCTCTATTTCTTTTGTTCTTGTATTTTCTGATCACCCCTCTCTCTCTGCTGTAGTCCCTGTGAAAAAGTGCTCAAGGTGAGAAATACCTGTAATGTGCAGCTCAATTTTAGCTAAGCCCACCTTGGAGGAGGGGCAGGGCACGCAAGGAGACCCCTCAAGAATTTGTTCTTCTCTATGACCTCAATGTCCTGATAGAACATTTCTGTCTGTGTCATGAATATGAGATCAAACCCTCACCACATATGTGTGCTTCAAGCTTTGTGCTCAGAATCTTTGCATATATATGTCTGCTGTTGCTAACACTGATTTCAGGGATAACTGAACTGGACTTTCTCTAAAGCAGAACCCAGGGTTTTGCTTTGTTCTTGTCTGTCTGGGCACACCATTTGGCCTCAGTGCATAACTCATGCAAACACACATGATGATACGCACATATATGTTATGTATAGTTGTATAACTGATAGTAAATTTCAAAGCTTGTGTGTGTAACACAGGCCCTGCCTGAGAGCTTCTGAGCCAGTTTAATCTCTCAACAGCTGTGTTGGCACAGAGGGGCACAGATAACATTCCACTGCGGAGGGCCCCATGACAGAGCTGTCAGTGCTGGCACCACATGGAAGTGTCAGGGCAATGCTGGACAGATGCTTATGTGCACCACTGTTATCAGCTGCACTGGGCTGTGCTGCCTTCTCAGCTCTAGGAGGAGCTTATCTGGTAGGTTATGGTATGGGCAAGTCTTTCTGAATGCATCCAGAGAAACTGTTTCAGTATAAGAAGAATTTTGCTTTTAAGGCATAAATCAATTTAGTACAGACAAATGCTTTGTTTTAACCAATTTCCTGCTCTTTTTTTCTGCATATTCCCTTTTCTCAAATAGTTTTGCTGTTAAAGACAAAAAGCATCTTGCTAAATATATTAATGCAGCATGAAGAAAACCTCAAAGTATAGCCAGTGGACTTTGCAGGCATCTAAAGCCTGTGGTTTCTCAACCTGAATGGGATACGTTATCAAAACCTTTCATCATTCTATAGGGCACAGGGCCCCTATAGCAGCCCTGAGACTTATTAAGGCTACTTGTAGGGTGGTGAAGAGGAGGAGATCTGAGCCTACCTTACTGATAAAAGGAATATAACGTGAAAGCCAAAGATAATGACAGATTTTACTCTACTGACACACAAAAGCAAAGTTGTGTGTCTGGCAAATAGATGGAGCTAACTAGGACAGTTGATTCACGGTTCTAAAACCTGATTTCCACTGGGAAAGTGACAGTGTTTCCTGCATCTGACTCACCAACCCACCTACTTTCACCTGTCTCCCACTCTACTTGGCCCTCCAAGGAAGCCATCCAGCCACAATCTGACCCTCTGTTGGAGAAGAATATTCTATAAGAGCTGCTGCTCCCAGTGCTTTGTCTCCTCTCTCCCACAAGAAGAGCATTTGTTTGTTTCGCCTCCACATTCCACTCATCCCTCATCCTTTAGTAGGTGAGTTGTCAGTCTGACTGGTTTTCATTCTTTTAATTCCCTTTCATACAGAATTACTCATATTTAAATCCTCTGTCTTTCCAGATACAAGTTTTGCTTCTGGGATTCCTTTTATGTGTTAAATATTTAGAACATAGATGACACATTTATCTCAGCCCCCTGTGTAAGAATATTAGATTGCCAGGCCCTTTCAATTCCTTTGAAACTCCACAATCAAGAACTTTTAATTAAAAAAAAAAGGTGTTCTGAAGTTCATAGCTGACCCTTTATACGGTGTACTTGGGAGCAGACCCAGCAGCAATCTTTTGTTACTCCTGCATGGTATCCATGTTCATTAAGGTAATGAAGCTATTAATTGAATATGTAAGTTCAGGTAATTAAATACAAGACTTATTTCTTTAGTTTAAAGGGTAATAATAAAAAATTTAAACTTGCAAACTAGATCACACATTTAGTGATGATGAATGTGAGCTGGAAAGTGCAATATTCCAGTATGAATTAGTTAATTGCATCCATTCATTAGGTGATACACATTAGCAGAAGGTCAATCCATTTGAGGCTGAATGTGTTTTACAAATAATAAATTTCAACAGGTAAATTGAAGAGAAATTCAAAACAGAAAGATTTTTTTTGCATTTAAATTCTGAATAAAATCCCTACACCCAAGAACATGTTCCCTGTAAGTTCACAGTTACCAGCGCATGCTCTTCACAGCGCTGCCGAGGTCACTCTGGCCACTGAGGGACAGGTGACATTTCAGCTGCTGGCTTAAACTAAAATGCTAATTTTTGAAACTGACCCAGTTATAAAGTGAGTGAAACACACAGCTTTTTCAAGTATTTTCTGCTTTATCGCTCTCACTGAATTATTTGAAGCTTGCTTAAATCCTTACATTTGCATTTCAGTTTTGGACTAAATTTACTATAAATTTACCAAAATTTTAGCAAGAACTGGTAAATTTACCAATTATATCTGAATCCCTGTTGCTTGAACAAATTATTCTGCCCTTTAGGCCTCTTCCTTTTGCGAATTTTGTAAATTTACCAACTGTTAATTTGCCAGCATTTAACAGTTCTACTGGGTATAAAATGGCCAATATCACAGGTAAGAAAGCTGATCTGTTTGACTCATTTTACTAAAAATCTGTTCGACTCGTTTTACTAAAATGTATCGATTTGACGCATTTTTAGTAAAAAAAAGTGTTAAATCAAGTTTTCTTCATTAGACATTTGTGAATATTCAGTAATAAAAGGGTTGTTCTTGATATCACCATTTTTTCTGGTGTTAAAAGTAATGTAGAAATAAGGAAAGTAAAAGTTGATTTTATTCTGTTTATTTATAACTTAAGATATATCCAGACTCAATAAATTTTTTGATATTGAAACGATTGTTTCACAGAGATACATGAAAAATTCTAAAATAATGTTTTAGAGGATCCTCACAGTATTGTGGGTGTTGCTCTACAGATCATATTGCTTAGGAGTATAACAATACCTTTTTACTTTCTGTGTATAATATAGCTTTGTCTGGAGCAAGGACTGCTCTCATCCTGCACACAGCTCAAGGGCCATAATTCTTAAAGAGATTTCAGCCAGTGAGCCTTTTGCAATGGTCAGGCATAGAGACATTTAGAGAATTGATTCAATTAACCTAGAGGAAAAAAGTGCTATAATGTGTGATTTATGTTTGCAGATAAATTAAAATACAAGTATCTTCTGAATAGCATTTGCTGCTCTCATGGTCAGTAATGAAAATAGCGGGCAATTAAAATAGAACACCTGAGGTTGAAGCTTTAATGTATATATCAGAAAATGAAGTTCAGATTTCGTAAGTGAAAGTCTGAGCTGAAAAATAACTTAGGGGAAGTTTTTATTCAATCTCTACTTTTCTTCCAAAAGCAATTTATAAAGCACACAAGAAATAGGAAAAGACTATTTACTGAAGCAGGAGGCAAAGGGTACAGAGGAGTGGGATCTCTCAATCAATACTGAATTTGTATGAGGAACCAGGAATATCCTTGCTAAATGGTAGTGGAACAGCTGAGAGAAAAAGTTATATATAAAAGAACTTATGGGTCATATTAAAATAATTTTGGGGTAGATTTTGCAGTTGATCTTGAAAGGAATCATTGGAAGTGTCTGATAGAGTGATGTGACTCAGTTCCTTCCTGTGTGTGACTGCTTTCTGGAGCTTGCTCAGGAGCATAAGAAATGTTCATGGATTAGAAATAGTGAGAAGGAAGAGCTCTTGCTTGGAGTGTTTTTGGAGTTGCTGCATCCACTGCCCATTTCAGTGGTGTATCCATATGTGCTTTAGCACAGCTAATCTGCCTAAAAGACATTTTGAGATACAAAGAGTTTCACCTTATCCTCTAGTTCTATGACTTCCTTTAGACAACAGGTACACAGTAACATAGAGCAGAAAAAAAAACAATACTCTGAGAAACCCAGGAATGCCTTAATTACATCTGTATTTTCTTCAACATTGCAACTTTGTCTTTTGCACCCGGTCTAGCTATCACAGGTCCTGTTCCCATCAGATGGTGTTTGTATAAGCCAGCTCCATATCCTCATCTATAAATAATACCAGCTGCTGAGGGTGGCTGGAGAAATTGAGGCTTCTAAATGTAACAAAGGTATATCTTCAAATTATACATTCTGATTGCTCCAAATATAAAAAACAAAACCCTGAAGGAAGGATTTTGATGTTGGCTGTATACTAGCTTAAATTCTAACACTGAAGCAGGAAACAGAGTTACTTGGTTGTTCTTCATTTTATTGACAACCATTTCATCACAAAGTGTGAAGACGGTCATTGCAATCTGAAACAGAACATATTTGTTTCCTGATTTGCTGTCTAAGTAAAAGTTTATTTAAAACCCATTCATGTGAGAGAAAACAAGCCAGTTGGACTTCATTGACAGTTGATTTCGTTTCACTAGTTTACAAAAAATAACAAGCAAACAAATACCCAAAAAACCCTACCAGAAACTACAGCACTGCAATAAGTGGTTTTCTGTTGTACGGAGGTGTTTAGGGACCATTGGACTGAACCCCAACTATTTTTTCTGTTCTTTATTTTCTTTTTTTGGATTCACTTTTTCTTTCACAAATTAATTAATTTCCTTCCCTATTCATTTTTTTATTGAGTTATTGTCCTGGTGTCCAGAGCTGCTCTTGTCCTTGGTGAGAGCCCACCTTGGCCTGGCCACCAAGGCTGAGGCATCGGTGTCTTCCTGGTGGTGGAAGAGGAACTCCAGTCAGTCCCTTGCTGTCCGGAAGAGCAAGAGGACACGTGTGCCATTGTCCTCTGGGGAGCCCTCCGAGGGTGGCTGCACACCAGGAGCCTGTGGAATGGTAAGTGCAGTCCTGTTCTCCATCTGGGAATGCCAACAAGCCCTTGGTCTAAAAGTCTCTGAGGGCTTTCGCAAACCGAATTGCTTTTAGATGTAAGAAGAATGTGGTTTGTACAGAAAGAAGTTGATGAAGGTCACTTAAGCAGCTTGAGATTATGTGGGTTGGAGCTGCATCTTCACACACACTGGAATCCCTTCTCACCAAAATCTCCTGAATTTTATTGATCTAATAATGAAACTGTCATACAGTTTCCTCATTCCTGAAACTTGTTTAAATGCATTCTTTTTTCGAAGGAGCACATCTCCACTCTGATTTATTTTAAAGTGGCTTTTAGAAGGTGTCATCCTTGTGATGAAGTGTTAGGTCTGTGTTGCCAGTGTGCCATTAAAAATTGAATTTCTGACGTTTAAATGTCTCACTCATCCCAAGTGTCACAGTTTGACAGCTCTGCATGTCACATTACAGCAGAGTATTATGAATCCATTTCCTCTGTCAGGTCAAAAAAAAAAAAAGGCTGAAAATGAGAGAAAGCAAAATCTGTAGTCTTCTTCATTAGTGAGACGGAAATTTACAGAAATATACATGTTAACCCTGAAATTACTTAACTGGCACTCTGTACCTTATGCTGCCTGTCTGTGCCCAAGCAATCTTTGTCCCATGCTCCTTTACAAACACTCAGAGAATGCTGGGACAATCTTTTCAATTGTCTGTGAACTTGTCAAAGATGGAGTGAGGAATATAAAGTCCATCAACAAACAAATACTGTAACAAAATCAAAACCTGGCGAGATTCCGTTGTTTAGTCTTGACTATGTCAATGAAAAGGTCATGTGGTGTATTTCTTGTTGCTTTGTTTTGCCACCTTTAGACAGCTGCAGCTTTGGTATCCTTTCTTTGTTCATCTATCTGGCATGTGATAACTTCAAAACATGACATCTGATCAGGTTCAAAACATTGGGAGTGTTTGCATCAGTGAGCAGAACTTCACTGATTTTGCCTAAAGCAATGCAAAAGGCCTCGGCTTTCTATGTTTTTTGCCTAGAAGGTTTGACCAGGGAGCGTGTAGGACTTTGACAATACATTTCTGATGTCTGTCAGCTCGTGTATCTGGCTCCCATTGGCCGCTGCCTTCTCGGTACCCTGCTGTGCGGCATTGCCCAGCCTCTTCTCCTGCACGACCTGGCCTCCCGCTAAGAGGGCTCCCCAAAAATAATCGCTGCCATCAGCTGGCTGTTGCTCGAACAAATTTTTCTGCCCCTTAAGCAGCATCTTCCTTTAGCAGAGAGCTTTGGGGCAAAGCGCGGCCGCGGGGCCTGGCCGGGCCGTGGGGCGCTGCTGTGNGGACGGGCAGCCCGGGACAGCAGCGGGCGGCTGGGCCCGGGCGGGGAGCGAGCGGACACGGACACGCTGCCGCTCAGGCTGCGCCCTGTCCGTGCTCCGGCCCGGGTCCCGCGAGGGGTCGCCCGCCCTGCCCCGTGGGCTCCCGCCCGAGCGCGGCCGCGCTGCTGGGGCACCGTGCCCCGGCCACCCGGCCCGACAGGGCTGCCCTAGTGCAGCCCGGTGTCTCCCCTTAC
>VWZS01008407.1:661040-839193 GCA_013397075.1 Rhabdornis inornatus | reverse complement strand
GCCGGGACTGCCCGGCCTGTGTCGAGCTGGGGCTGCCCGGGCTCCCTGCGGGATGCTGGAGCCAAGACTGGCCTCTCCCGGCCGCGGCGCCTCCCGCCCGGCCCCGGGGAGCAGAAGGGGGAACACGACGGTCCCGGTGACCCCGCTCCCCGCGGCCGCCCCCCGGTGCCGCTCCTGTGGCCGCGGGCAGCGAGTGCTCCGGGTGCTCCCACGGCGACCTGGGAATCCCCGGGACGGGAGAGGACGGGGCGCGGGGCCGGGGGGGCCCGGGGAGGCTGCGCCGCAGTGAGCGGGGCTGTGCCGCTCTCGCCCTAGGTAGGATGGACCTGCCCCCCTGCCTCTGCCCCCATGTCCAATAAGAAGAGACCCGGCTTGACACCTGCCTATATACAGAGGAGGAGAGCAACATCTTCAGCGCTGGGCTTTGGAGGGGGGGACCAACCCAAAACACAACACAGCATCAGGGCAGAGCGGGGGGCTCGGTGGTATTATAAAACCCCCCCAAGACTATGACTTCCAGTAAAATTGAGATGCCAGGGGAGGTGAAGGCAGATCCTGCAGCCCTGATGGCATCTCTGCATCTGCTGCCTTCTCCCACTCTCAACCTTGAAATCAAATACACCAAGGTAAGTTGTGTTCGTTTGTTCTGGCAAAGAAATTCATGGTTTTCTCTCCAAAGGAGGGATTTTGCTTAAAATCAGTTTCGTTCTGCCCTACCCAACCTGAGTACAGAGATGAAAAAACCAAACTGCTAAAAGACTGCCTTGAATCTGTAATAAAAGAAAAAGATTTTTAGCCCTGTAATCATCTGAAAAACCACAGGATAATAGAAAGCAAATTAGATCTGATGGGACTGGCTTTGCCGCTTCTCTTTAAATGTACTGTTTTCTACAGAGCTGTTTGGGTTGATTGTCAGTGCAAAATCAGTAGTTCTTTGGTATGTTTTGGTTGCTTTTGATGTACTTCAGAGGACATTACTATACTTTCCTGTGTATCTCAATCAGAAAATAAAAACATTTTCTTTCTTGAATTACCCTGTGTGCCCAAGGGACTCTTTTACATTTCCTGTAGGACTTTTAATACTACCAGGTTGTTACAGCACTGGAACAGGTCTATGAACTTCCGTGGTTTTTGAACACACCCTTGAACAATATTGCGAGAGGGCATGTTTTTCCTACAAACCTTTAGGAGTGATTTTCATAAAGAAAGGGTTAAGAACAAGCCCACTGAGTCAATGTAGAAAAATCTGCTGGATTTCTGTGGTGTCTTATGAGACAAAATTGGTTTTGTTGATTAAAATGGGCTTTAGAACAGTCATTTGTTTGTAAATGCGTTTTGTATTTTAAAATTCGTTTATATATTTTTAATCTTTAAATCTTCAGTATCTTTAAAGAATGTTTTAATTTCTCTTGTAGAGGTTTCAGATCTATTGTATAAACAGATTACAATGTGTCAGACTTCGTTTCTAATTGCCAAGTAACTTAATAGGAAAATAAGCACATCAGCGCTGGAAAAAGGTGATAACATTTTTATCTACTGGAAATACAACTTCAGGAGCTTTAATGCTGATAGGAGACTCATTTTGGCGATGTGTAATTTTTTCCTCCATATCATCACTTTAAAAGCTTTTCATCTTTTCTCTTTTTTTTAGTGGGTGCCAAAACTAATTTGTCTTCTAATTTGTTACAGCAATTCCTTGTTTTAGAAGAATGTTTCAGAGGAAAGTTCAACTATTTTAAATTTCATTACATTTTAATGCAAACTGCAGTATGCAAATCTGAAAATGCACATGGTTTCTTGCTCATAATTTCTTTTTAAGTAGTTAAATAAGTAAGGATTTAAGTTATTGGATGCTGTATAGTGCTACACCTCGGGAGCAAAAGGTGCAAAGAGTATTTGGCATGAATTTTGTTCATTGCTGGTTTCAGTGTGAACTGTGCTTCAGGAGGGTTTGGGAAATACTTGAGAGTAGTATCACAGCCAGTTTGCATCAGAAATGTACTTGCATTTCTCTGTTCTAAAACTGGAGAACTGTTTCTAAAAATCTTTGAAAAATACAGCAGTCATCAGCAATCATAGCTTTCTTTCTGTGAGAATGTACAGTGACGTTTAATAAATCAATACATGATGCCATCATCTCAGATCTACAGTGTTACACATTTTATACTAATGGAACAATTAAAAGAAAGTTATTTCATTTCAACATTAAGCCAAAAACAACGGCAATGTGTTTCTTCTAAGCTTGGGTTTGAGATATCAGGTGACTCCTGGTTGCTTTTGAGAAAATTTTGGTTTAGGACAGGTATCGAATGTTTCACTTGGCATATCCTCTGTCTCTGTTTTTCTGTCTGTCTTGCTCTTTCCTCCTTTTTCTTTTTCTCTGCAGGAAATTCAAGTGATTTATAGATAATTGGAGTCTTCAGCTTGGAGTTTTGTCTTGGGCAGGACTTTTATCCAGGATCCACTTTCCCACCTATTACAAAGAAAAACAATCAAAAATGAAATAATGGATTGTAACTTGATTCTTTCTTTTGGGGGAGTGGTCACTTCATGTCCTAAATGAGAAACAACTTCCATAAACAATAAATAACATTAGACTAAAGCACTTTGGCAAGGAAAAAAAAAAAGAAAACAACAACCCCAGACCTTGTAAAATCAGACATCTGTAAGCATTCCTAGCAGTCTCTCTCCTGCTTGTTAGCTGGGAATTTTAAATACACAGCCAGAACACAGAATTCTTGAACTCTTTATTACAGGTGTCTACAGTAAAAACTTAACTATTTGGGAGTTAATTCTTTATGAGAAATAGAAGTATCTATGAATATTTAAACTTAGTGAAAAAAATTAAGTATTTTTTGCCAATTAAATTCTATTTCTGTAATTCTCAAGTTGGTAAGTAGACAGGCTCTTTAGGGTAGAACATGCTAAAATTACAGGATTCCGTAAGTGAGTTTTGTTAAAGATTTGTAATATGTACCAGGAAAAATAAAATTATTCATTAATCTTTTAATAACTGCATTCCCCTTGGGGCTGCTATGAAAGCTCCTTCCAACTACATAGATGAAACAAATATCACCTGTGTTATTCTCACTTATTCAATTATTTAGCAGAATTGTTAAAACTCGTGAAATATTTCTCTGGTAAGTTTATTGAAATAAGCAGAAAACTGTATGTGAAATCCTGCCAATCCGTACACCTGACAGAGCACCCAG
Organism: Rhabdornis inornatus; assembly: GCA_013397075.1. Classification (NCBI taxonomy): domain Eukaryota; kingdom Metazoa; phylum Chordata; class Aves; order Passeriformes; family Rhabdornithidae; genus Rhabdornis; species Rhabdornis inornatus. Next base: position 835,981 of record VWZS01008407.1, on the reverse strand, counting down.
AGGCAATGTTAGTTTGGATAGGTCAGAAGAAATAGGATTTAGTGGTGAAAATTACCCAGTGCCATGGTTTTATGTAAGATGTGCAGCAGTAGTTATTGGGACTTCAGTACTGGAAGTCAGCCTATCCTGCTTTAGAAAAACAGTCATTGGAAATATTTTTCCCAGTTTTTTAATACCTTGGCATGGTCTATGAAAAATAAAGTGTTGTAGATGTGTGTAATAAGAACTGGTGAGCAGGATGTGAACCAGACATGCAGGTGAGTGTTCAAGCACACAGGGTTAAGTTTTGTGTGGCTGGCAAGTACTAGAACTGCTACATTCAGGATTGTCTCTCTTTTCACTGTGATGACTCCTTAACCCTTTTTAACATTATCAGCTGGGGAGGGATTGCATCTGCAGAGTAGGGCATCTTGGAGTATTGCATGGGATTAGGTTGTTCCAAAGCCCTGTGGCACAGCAAGCCCTCCTCAGGCTTGTCAGGAGCATACTGGCAGTGATGCCCTCCATATGTAAGGGGGCACGTAGGTAGGAAGGGGACCCAGCCCTCCCCCTGGGAATAAGTCACGCTTCTACAAAAGTCAGCTTTGTGTCAGAAACTCTCCCAGAATGTTGGGCTGTTCCAGAAATATCAGATGTGTGAGAGAAGCAGTAGCATGATGTCTGCTAAGGACATGTATTAGCATGTTTAGTATAGGCAGCACAGCCCAGAGAACCTGACAGTTTCTGAGGGTGGTCAGAGGGTTTGCACTGTTACACTGATACCCCTCTCTTTGAAGCTTTTATGAAACTCCATTTTCCTTCTGGAGTATCTGACACTAGATAGGGAATCAGCCCAATGGATTGAGCCCTTTGCAGCATTTCCCTCCTTCTGTCTTCATTTGAGGAGCTAAAGGTGTTTCTGCAGGATGTGGCTGTCCTTCCTTTGTTATGGCATAATCTGCTTTACAAAATATTTTCTTTGTGGTTTTAATAAATCATGTTGACTCTTTTAAGGACAGCCTGGTATAGAATGAGGACCCCAGGGCTCTGTCCTCTCGCAGCTCTGTCACTCCATCAGGCAGCTGAGTGAATAAATGTTCTCAGTTTGCATCACATTGAGCAAACTAATCGATGTTTTAAGTTTTGTTTCTTGCTTGCCAACTGATTTAAATCTGAGCAAGAGCTGAACAATTTTAGGATAAGGAAAAGCTGGAGAATTGTGGTTTTGAGAGCTTTTTAGAAAGAGGTGCCCTAAAGGGATGAAGTTACAGTGCAGTGGCAGTGAGGAGGTACATGAAACACTTCTCTATTAACAGCCTATGATTTAGCTGACAACCATATCTTCTTTGTCCTGTGTAAGAGGGTTTGCCTCTATTCTTACACCACAGGCTAAAATCTGTCCAGTTTCTACACACAGGCCAGGTGAACTACCCAGCACTGCAACAGAAAGCTGTATGCAGGAATTTGTATGAAGTGCAGGCAAACTGCTTCTGGGTAGATAAAAGCTAACAAATACATCTCAAATGATCATATGATGAGCATCAGGGTTCGAAGTATTTTATTGCTAGGTTTCAGTATATTCATTCACATTGCATTTCCTTGGCATTACCTTTTCCATTAAAATTTCCAGCATATGTTTTCCAGATAAAATTCTAGACTAACCTTATGATAGGAGGTAGGAAATCGATTTTATTTAGATTAATAGGCAGAATCTTTGTTGTTTTTTTGAACAGAAGACGAGCTTTGGCAAAACTCAGGTAAGTGAGGAATACATGCACTTTCCCATCTGTCTTTCCCTGAATGAGCTACTTTAGTGCCTTTTGAAGTCAGATCCACTGAGCGATGCCTGAAAAAAACAGCTTGGCTTTTGGGTCACCTAGGTGAGCACAGTTGTTTTGTAAAAGATGGGGCACAGAAAATTAGAGATGCTTGCATGAAGAGTAGACAAATAGAACAGCTACTTTACCCACTAGGAGGAACGCTTCAGCATCTGATGCTGGCACTAGGGATGCCGCTCTGTATCATTGCATATGATGTTTCGTGTATATACTGTATGCAGATATACTGCTGTTTAAATCTGCAGTTTGAATTCTCTTCCAGTGTATTCATACTTTGTGTTCAGTATTACAATCCATCAACCCAGATAGTGATCGGAAAATATTTATTTTCCTTCCAGTTAGTAGCCTGAATATGGGATTAGTCTTTCCTCCCAAACCTTTACGGTCTTCTTCACAAACCCAATTTACCCAGGTTTTGCATGAGGGAACAAGACACAAGCAGAGCTTTACGTGTATCCAGTCCCTGCCTTTGCTTATTCCAGCCACAGCAGCCACGAGCCTTAAAAACACAGAAAGCACGGGGCTGAACTGGCCTCAGCTAGAGAACTGTGGCAGAGTGCTGTGTTACTGAGAGGTAACTATGGCAGCAGTGACCTCTCACTGTGCTGAGTCTGCAGGGAGAGGCTGGATCTTTAGGGAAAATGCACCCTGGTTTAATGCATCAGTCAGTACAATAATATATTCCTGGCTCTGTCCAGTTGGTATGGTCTGATGATGCACTGAAAGACTTTCTCATTGCTTTTCTCATTGCAAAAAATGTTTAACACTTCAAGTATTCAAACGCAAAAGATCCATGTATTTATTTTCATACCAAAACCAGAAGGCCAATAATAATCAGAGCACTTGCTTGAGTTGAAAGGCAGACAAATTCACACCCCTGCTCTGAAGCAAACAGAGCAGAAACTTCAATATGGTTCTCTAATTTCTGATGGGGGATAGGTCCAAATTTTGCCAACTTTGGCTGTCTTTGGGAAGAATTTCACGTTATCTGCTGTTGGATAATTCACTTCTCAGTATTTATGAGGTCTCAGATATCAGCTTGATAGCCCAGTAGGCGAGACACTAATGAAGGAAAAGTAGGATTCAGGTCTTTGCTTCAAGAATAATCATGATGTTGGACTTTGGACAGAGCAAGGAATAACGCTCATCCTCTTTGACTCTTCCTCATTCTGATTAAAAAAAAAAAAGTCCCTCATTAATTCTCTGTTTCATTTTGTCCTTCAGAAAGAGGTTGATTGCCAATTCTGGTGCATTTCCATATTACATTTCTGTCTTGTAGATCTGCATTTTCTGATAAATCCCACTGTCCAAAAATTCTTGATGCACCTTGTCCATCTTCCTGTCCATGCAAAAAAAATTGTTCCCTGCAGATGGGCTCTGCCAGTTTGAAGTTATTCACTGCCATAAACTGCCTGGGAGGACCACACCATGGAACCACCAGATCCAGTTGTTCTCCTTTCTGTACAATGCACATGAACAGTTCCCTTTAGTGAGCTGTTCATGGACATTGCGAATCAGTGGGCACAGATCAGCATCTAGAAGTTGTCTGAACTCTTCCTTCCAAGAGGCTTGGCTTTGTATTTCCTGCCTTTGGCAAATTTCATCTGCCTTGAGTTGCCCAAATGTGATTTAACTTCAGGCCCAGTAATGTTTTCTACAATACTCTCATTAGCCTGAACATTTTTATCTATAAACTCTGTACCTTACTATTAATGATCTGCAAAGGCAGGTGAGCCAAGATATTGATTGCCAGTCACAGTAATGAAGGGGCACCTTGCTATTAACCTCTTTCTAGGGAGAATTATCAGTTTATTTCCAGTCTTTTTATCTTATCTCTTAACCACTTTTTAATCCATGGCAGGACTTTATCTTTCACCATATGGTTACTAACTTTCCTTAATAGCCTCTTGCTAAGGACTGTATCATCAAAAGCCTTTTTAAAGTCTAAATAAATTGTATCCACTGATTCATCTTGGCTCCTAATTTGACTAACTATCTTCCAAGAAATCTCACACATTTACAGAGATAAATGACAAAAGATGAGTTCAGTGGTCCATATCATAAATTCTTTTTCAGGTCCTGCATAAAGTCATATTTCTTCTTTTACAGTTTTGCAGCTATCTTTTGTAAGGCTGGACTGTAACATTTCTCTGTTTATTTTTTGAAAATTCTTTAATTCTCCCCAGTTCTAAAAAAACCTCACAGCTTTTTATCTGTTTGGGGTTTTTTTAGGAGTAGAACTCATTCCCTGAAACAAGTAACCAATATATCAAATCTAGTTCAGCTGAAAGAAATGACAGACTAAAAATGCAATTAAACAGACAAGATCATAAGGAAACTATGTAAATGTAATGTAAGCACGGAAGTGTAGAGGTTTAAAAAATCTTCAGAAAACTGCAATTCCATGCAGTTCTCTAGTGAGGAGTCCTCAGACAAGGGACAAGACATCCTACTTAAAGCACAGTTAAGTGCATGAATAGCTGTGTGAAGATTTACTACCAAGTATTATGCAGAGAATGATGGACTCTAAACATTGACTGCCATCCAAGGGTTCAATCATTCATTACTGTTGTGTTTAGCAAATGAATTCCTGTTCAAACTGCATATTCCTCTCTGGTTTTCTCCAAAACACAAGTTCTCTATTTCAGAATTTGTCCAAAATCATCTTTCTATTAATCAGTCTTTTCTTGTAAATAGCAATCTACCTTTTGACATGAATGCAACACATCAATGCTAAGTCACACAGTGAACTAAGGTTTAGGAGCACTTCATTACTAAAAGTGTGATATGTGAAGCTGCAATAGTCTCCCAAATGACAAAAGAAAAAAAGAACCTACTCCTTGATTACTTGGAGTCAGTGCCTTTCATAGAGAGCCTAGTAAACTATATCGATGACTCAAAACATAATGTATTCCAGCTTTGTTGCACTGAATTGGGAAAATACTGCAGAGAAGCATCCACATCACATTCTGGGACCCAAGTGAAGATGTTTAAGGTTAGCTCAATCTCAGCTGGCCTCTGCTGGAGGCTAAAACATGGGTGCCACACTGACCACTAGAGTATATAAACCTTAATCTGTGAGGGATTCCTAGGTAATGAAGCATTTGAGTTGAACTCAGAATCTAAGCATATGCTGTGGTACAGCTGTGAGGGGCCTACAGCAGGTGGTGTGGTTACAGAAAGGATATGTTTGCTAATTTCCATGCGGATTTATAGTATGCCCTAATTTAAAATAAGTGAGTTACAAAAAAATCTATTTGGAAAGTCACAAAAATACCAGAAGTGTGGTATAGTAAAACAGGCTGCAGCCCCTTTGCTGAACTTAGAAAGAGGATGCCAGGAGGACACTGTCCTCTTACCATGCTCTGGTCCTGTGGCAATGATTACACTAAATCCACTGGGTTTTACTCAGAAACTATCAGAAAGTGCCTTTCCAGACAGAAATTCCAAACAGGTAAGGTCTTATCTCTAAAGTGAGACTGATTTCTTTCCAAAGCAGAGCTATTTACCATTTGGGGTAAATATAGGTATTTTTATACCAGTCTTAAATAGGCTGATCTTATCCTCTTGTGAATAGGTCAGCATGCCTTAAATTCAGCCCCAAGTGACTAGAGCTGGTTAGAATGTCAGGTGTACATTTCACCTGAGATAGAGCTCTCCAGTTGGAAGATCCTTCCATGTCTGTGCTGTGGCATTGTTCTCTCATGCTTCAGTGGGAAAAATCCACTTAATGCATCATCATCATCCTCATCACCCCCACCATCACTCTGATATACTCTCAGTGGTTTTTATGCAATTCCTGATGCCTTTTGAAAACTGGAAGAACTGATGCAGTAGATTTTAGGTTGCATTAGCATTCAGGATTTCTTTTTATTTCAGGAACTTTATTTCAATTCCTTGCAGCACAATTGGGAGTGAAGCACTGGGCCTGTCCTGGACATAGCCTTAAATGATTTTTGGTATACTGCTGGTGTTAGATTTTTAGTAAAGATGATTCCCCAGAAGTATTTTACCTGTCATTTTCTAGTCTTCCAACTAGTGGCTCTGCTTTTCTAATTTTTGAACAGACATAGAATCTACTTTGGGATGGCCAAATAAGGATCTCCCCAAAATGAGCAGACACCTGTGGAAGTATCTTCAGTCTCCCTTCCATAGCCAGGTTGTTTTCAGAATCCAGTGACTCTCCCACAGCCTGTATCTGCTTATTTATTTATTTATTTATTTAAGGCTTCTCTTGGCTGTTTTATTTGTGTTCCCTTTCCAGTAATTTTCTTCAGGATATTTAGTATGTTTAGTAGCAATCTTTATTTTTTGTGTTTGCAATCTTGGTGGTTTTCAGCCTACTTTTCCTCTCATATATTCCTTCTTTGCCACCCCATTTATTTTCTTGCTTGTGCTTCCCGTTTTTAGCCTTGGGAATGCAAATCTTCTTTGACACTTTCACATTCTTAAGCCTCCATGCTGATTCTATGGATTTTAATTTCCGAGCTTCAAGCAGGGAGTTTCTAAGTTACTTCCTCTTTAAAAAAGTCTGCTTCTTGAAGTTTAGTATCCCAGAGAGCATGGCTTCTTCATGTGTTTCTCTCCTGCAATGAAGCTAGAATTATTTTCATGGTAACCATTTCTCAGGGGTTCAGACACAATTTTTGTCCTTGACAGGACTATGTCAAATGTTGTTTACATTAGGACACAGAAAACTCTGTTCTCTACACACTATTTCAGTGCAGCTTTCACTGAACTAACACGGAATTATTTTGGCACCAGCCTTACTGCCTTCATACTCTTTTCCCTCTTCAGTACCACTTCAATGTCACTTCAGTTGCTCTTATTTAGAAGTCAGTACCTCACTCCTGCTATTATCCTTCACGATCTACACTGCTTCTATATCTGGGGGTCTGCATTTTGTGTTATTTCTCTCCTCCAAGCAGTGCCCACGCAAAGCGTTGCACACAGAGCTGCTCCCCCCTCTGCAGCCCGACTTGTCCTCCCTACACAGCTTACACGTAAAAAGTGTGGAATGCCTCTGATAATTCTCAACCCCTTTGCTCAAAAAATGCTGTTTTTTTCCTCTCTGTGATACAGTCCAGATCACCCATTTTCACACTCAGCTTTCTTAGGCTGGTTTATGGGCACTTGCGCTTTTATATCCCGATTATAAGATGACCTAGATGAAAATTGTGGTCTAGTTTGTTGAAAAACCCTGTAAAGTCTTTTCAGCTCAATTGCAAAAGCACTTCCCATGACACTGCGCCTCACTTTTATTTACCACTCTGCTAGTGCAAAATGTCCTTAAAATAGAATTTAATTTTAAACTGGGTTTAATACTTCTTTATATTATCAAATTGATTTGAGAAGGCATTTATGTAGCTGACAGGTGGATACATAGATTTCTTTTTTTTTTTTAAAGAACCACTTCATTTTGTTGTCTGAAACATATTTGGAGTATATTTTAAACATTCTTTGCCCCTACACATAAAAGCACTGCCCTGATTCCACTGGATATTTTCAAAGCTTACCATAATATATGCATTTTGTATTTGCTTATGTTTCTTTTCAGCTGTAACAGAAATAGTTTATTCTTGAGTTGTTCAAAACTAGAAAGAATTTACCACCTACCTTTCAAATCAAGGGACTTTTTATTTTTTCCAATTTCTTCAGTTGTGACACACTGTGGCAGCAGTCCTGTACCAGAACAGCCTGCATGGGCCTTGAGAAACGAGCACAGTTATTTTTCAGGACATCTGGCTAAGCCTTTACCCCCTTTTCCATCAGTGCCTGAATTTTTGTTGGTCTTCCTCTTTTTGTCCTTATCACACTTTCTTTACCCTGGCTACTTAATGGCCTCTTCTCTTTTGTGATGTTTATTGGATGCTGTTTTCCTGAGAGGTGAAAATCAGCCTCTGCTTTTTTCACTATTCATTTGAAATAGTGATACAAGACTAACAGTGAATGTGCTATAGCTATGCTGATGATGGCCTAGGAGTCTTGGTGGTCCAACCCTTTCATAGTGATTTTTAAATCAGTTTGTTACATTACTAAAGATGTTTTTAGCTGGCATCACTCAACTGCAAGTGTTAATATTCTGCTCCTTCACATCTTTCAGAAGGCATTAATTGATTCAGCCTCACTGTAAACTGTAAAACTGTGACAAGGTTCCTTCACAGATGGGGGAGTTTAAATTTGTGGGAGTGTAACCATGACTAACTCAGACAGTAGGTCAGTGTCAGAGGCAGGATCTCTTGCTAAACCAGCCAGACTACAAGAAGATTGAGCCTCTATTTTTGTACATTATATTTTGGGAAATGGCAATACAGATGAATTTTGGAGCCAGTGTTTACCTGTGGATGCATGTCTGCATTTCTGTATGTTATTAATTGCACACTTTTCTGTGTACTCACTATACATGCACACACGGTGCAGATGAAAAAACCCCTTTCTTTGTGCTCTGTGCTCTCTTTCTGTGTCACTTCATCAGGAATTGTCTCTGTTGTTGTTCCTCTGAATGTTGTCAAGAGAGGCAGTGCCCTCCTTGCTGCAAGATCTGCATAATGAGTTCAGATGAAGCTGGAGCTGGTAATGTTGTTCCCCTCTGTACTTCTCTTTAGGAGGAGGAATATTCCATCAGTGCAAAGCAGTGACAGTACTGGAACTCCAGTTCTGGTATCACTTCTGAAAGGTTTTGTTTTAGTAAGGCACTCCAACACGGAGGGAGAAGGAAGGCCCTCCTCTTTAGATGCCAAGCAAGAGCCCAGTGCAGACCATGCCCGCTGACTGGTGCAGCACAGCTCTTCCTCCCATCAGCCAAGACAATTGTTTTTAATGTCTGGATTCTGCATACAACACGAATGTGTTCATGCTCTTGCTCTCTGTCTCAGTTAATTTCTTTCCTTGAGGGAGCAACAGGACAAATCCTTTGAACTTGTTATCTGGTTAGAAGCCTTTACCTGCTTTCCCAGAGTGGTTCCCTGTGACTGGGAACCTTTATAGTCAGCTCTTCCAGATGTTTGCCTAAATGGTCTTTAGGGAGACTAAAAGCAGTGAACCAGGAATAGCAACATCTGACTTCAGCCAGGTCCCATGGGAATTTAGTTATTACTCACTGGATTGGACTGGCAACATACCTTACACCAGGTACCTGCCAAAGGCTGCACGCCATGAACCTTCACAAACAGCTGTCACTGGTGTGCTCCTTGCAGAAGTGGGGCACCGGATGACATGTTTGCTGTAATTAATACAATGTCTGGGTGAAAAATTTCTCAGACTAAAGTCTTGATAGTGATTTCAGCCATTTAGGGATCATTGTGTTCTCTACAAGCATAGTGTCATTGTTTTCACCACAGGCGCAGGGAACTACAATGACAGTACACTTAAGTGTCCTTGAGTTCACTACAAGCATAAATCCTGTCTTGTAGACAGCAGGGAAACTGATGAGGTTTGCCCATATTCTGGCATCACTACAAGGGGTTCCAGCAGAGAAAAATGGAGTTTGGTTAAAAAAGGGGAAAATAAATATGAATTTTTAAAGGAAATGGGGAGAATGGATCTTGGGACTGAATATATGCGTATTCAAGTCTTTTAAAGAAGGCTCTTTATTGACAAGACTTACAGCATCCTTTGCTCATTTAAGGGAAGCTCGGTATAACCAGGTTTGGTTTTGCCCTAATCCACTTTCTAAATGCTGTATGTGTGGCAAAAGTTTAGAGTCATGTTTTTCATTTACACAGTTGAAGTAATTGGTCTGTTTCTATTTAAAGTTAAATAGAAGAGCTCATTTTTCATGCAGGCCTTCATCTCTATACAGAATAGGTTGCTGGTCATACACAAAAATGTTATTATCTATCAAACACTGGCATTATTTTGGTATATACTCAGGTGTTCTATTTGATTGAGACTGTAATATGTTCTTGCAGGAACACTCCACATCCAATTTTAGCCTTAGCACCACAGTGTACTTTGAGGTGTAAATCTGTCAGATATCCAAGCACAGCAGGATACTTCAAAAGTTTAAACCCAGCTCTCCCCAATCAGCCTTATGAATAATAAAAAGCAGAATGGCCTATTCCACTTTTGTACATGTAAAGGCAATGACTTAATCAACAGAAAGAACTGGAGGAGAAATCAGAACTGAACTGAGGAAAGAGAGTCTAGCGGTTTCTTCTCTCCAGAAGAATATTCTAAAGTAGATAAAAAGTATTTTCCAAGACTTTTTATTGAAAAGAATTTCCAGCCTGAGAGATTTCATTACAGCATTGAATGAGAGGTATCAGGTTCCTTTGCATCTTCTTGAAGAGCAAAAAGAATTTATAAATCAGACTTCTGGGAATTGTTATCTCACAGCTTCTTCTAACAAACACAACAATTTGTTTTAAAGGCTTTCACTGAAGATGTCATAAGTGGTAATCCCTATGTTGTAAGTGGGTACTTAATGTGATTTAACTTAATGCTGATGATGCAAAGGTATTCTCCCTCAAAGCCCATTAAGAACATCCAATTTTCTGGTAGACTAACACTCCTGCTTACTATCCTAGAGATAAGTGACTGTTTAACCAGGACAATAAGGAATACTTTAAAACCAAGGCTGCAAAACAGAGTGGGCAGAAAACTGTTCTCTGTGAGAGTTCAGACTTTGAATATAAATGTCACAAGCTGAGTTTTTTCTTTTTAGGAGTAGTTTGGATTTCTGTATGTACAGAGACATATACATACAGGCACTTTGCATCATCTTAATGGGTGTACTGGTGATTATCATTATTTGTGATATCAGTAGGCATTGTCTAGTAAGAAAAAGGCAAGTGCAAGCCATTTGTGTAAATTAAGTAAAGAAACTACTAAATAATGAGTTTTATTTCACATCTCTCGAAAGCGCAGATAATTCTAACAGTTTATTCAAGATAATGCTTCTCTTACCACATGCTTTTTGTGGATTCTGTACATGCAGAACGGCACAAAAGGAAATGGCTCTGGCATCATTAACAAAATATGCTAACAGTAATATTTGAAATGCTTCAGGATGCAAAGTAGAAGTGAAGGCAAACTTTTCAGGAGCTTAAGGCTGCTCACTTGGGTCTAATATAGACTTAGCACTTTGCAGGTCAGTGGCTCTGCTATTTGTCTCTGACCTAACAGATCTGGAGTTCTTCACATCAAAACCAAGTCTTGCTGAGCTGAGATCAAACGTGTTAAGGTAAGGATCTTGCCAGTGATTTATCGTGCCAGGGAGGGTGATCAGGCCATAAGGGGCCACTGCAAATGAAGCTGACATTCCAGCAATTTCTCATGTGTAGTTATAAGGTAATTTTCTCAGGCAAAGCTTTTAAGTCAAAATAAATTTGATCATTGTATTTTTCTGTGTTGTTTATAATGTCTGAAATCCTAGGAGGAATATTTATTTATGCAGCACAGTAATTTCTAAGTAAGAACTTGTTCCTGGTAATGAACATTTTAAATGGCAGTTACCTACGAGGGAGATTAAATTCTTCCAAATGGCAGAACATGTTTCCCGTGTACAGATAAATAGCTCACACTGTTTTCTGTCACATGTAAAGAGCACACAAGACTTACAATGCACAAACAATGCAAGACACAGGACAACCACATAGAGTAATATGAGTCTTGTTTGTACAAACCCCTCCTCATTCCCACCATTTCAAATAAGTGCTTGTGGAAGGGTTTCCAGGATCAAGTTCTTAATAGCCGCAACTTCATTAAAGCCCAGTGACAGCCCAATAATTGATTATGTAAACAAATACTCCTCCTCTCCACTCCTGATTTAGTAGATTATAAAAAATCTTGCATTATTTCACTTTTTAAGGTGCAATTAATGACATCAGAGATCATACTCCATAAAAACCACTGCCATCCTTACCCAACTCATACAGTGCTGGTTTGTCTGTGTAATTAGTGAAAATGGAAAGCATAGGTAATTTTTTAGTCATCCTGGTTTCACAAACAGTGTTTTCTGATGCAGTTAAAGAGAGTAAATGTTCTTCTCCAGCAATTAAAGAGTCTCACTGATGAAAGGATAAGTAAAGATTGGGAGCTTAGTTTCTTAGGAATACATGAAATATTACCTGAGCTATGTTATTGCTCCTGTATTGTTCTACGAACAGCAGACAGATTCTTCATTAACTGAAAAAAGTAAAAATTTCTTTGAGGAAAGCCTTTATGTGCTGCAATGAAAGTTTCTTCCCACAGGTTTAATAAGGCAGCCAAAAGGAGTAAAATGTTTGTGGTGGGTATAGTTCAACAGACAATACAATCTGAAGTTTCTTCTCTTTAGATTAATTTTCTTGAACAACCAGGCACAAAATAATCCCTTTAATGAGACTGAATTGAAATAACGGATGCTGTATCAGCATGTGGCACAGTGAGAAACTAAAATAGAAAAGGGTATCATCACAGTTTGGCAGCCTGGGTTTTGTGCAGGAAATACTTGGGGGGGAGGAGGAAAGTAAGCACGCTACTGCATGTTGTTAAGACTTATTTAATCTTCTTAACTAATTACTCACACTTCCTAATTCAAAATCATACAAACAAAAATGTTTAGATAAGCTGGGAGTTTTTTCAAATGGGTACCCCCTACAGCTTAGAAAACAAACATGACAGGTTTCCCCTGTCTGATGTGCTGCCATTTGCAGAAGAACAGACCCAACTCCCAGAAAGACAGAAGACTAATTAAGACAGGAAGACAGGCAGGTCAAACATTTGGTGTGAGGGATGTGGGACATAGGAGAGAAAAAATCATGTTACATTCCACTTTCACAGCAGACTGACAGGAGGCTTCTAGCCCTTTCTCTGATTCCATTTGCTGCTCAGAGATCCTGGATTCCACTGGTTTCTTCTCCCATCACACTCCTTTTCTAGCATACATTCCCTAAACCTCTTGTATCTGTGAGCTGGCTCAGTGGGGGACTTGCCTTGTCTGCCTTTAAGCACTTGAACAACATCTAGGTGAGTGGAACAGGGCAGCAGCCCCTGCAGACAGGTCCTGCTTTACCCTCTCCTCGCACCTCTCTGGGACTGAAAAGAGACCGAGCTCCTGCCACCATCAGGGCTCGATCATGAGAATCCTCCTCCAGCTCATGTCAGCCACACTGAAGCCTGACAATTTACACAGGCTGAAATGTCACTGAACCTTGATGTATTCACCTCTTTCAAACACTTGGCTTCTGATCCAAAGTCCACTAGTATGAAGCACTGGCTTTAATTTTGGTAGAGTTGACTCAGGCCTTGCTACTTGGGATTTACACCCAGAGAAGGCAAACACCCTGGTCTTCTCATCAGACACCTACCCTTGGCACAGGACTGGGCTTGCACAAACAAAATTGTACCAGAGCTGGCTGCACTGCTGCACTGACAGCAAACCAGAGCAGCCCCCCTCGCTTCTTGGGCATTTTATTTTTGATTCCACTTTTTTGATCCTCCTGCTGTACTATGTTTGTAAAGGTTTAAAATTCTCCAACCCTCTCAGTACGCTCAAAAGTATGCACTCTAGATTTCTTGAGTGCAATTTCAAGCTTGAATTTATGAAGGAAATTTCTGTACTGTTTCTGGTACACCACATCCAAAAGCTATGGCATTATCCATCAGGCTCTGAGGTCTAAATGAGAGCTTAAAAATGATTAAGCACCCCACAGCACACAGAGCTTTAGAACAGAACTCTTTCTTTTTCAATTTTTTTTAATTTTATTTTTTTTTCTTTCTTTTTTTATTTTTGCTGTGTGGGGGGGGGGTGAGATAAGGAGAGAGGACAACCCAGCAGAGCAGCCAAGGAGGAAAGAGAAAAATCAACATATTCAGGTTTTGTTTGGCCTTTCAGACCTCACAGGCTCTAGAGCATGTGTCAAGTTTCCAGTGAAACTGCTTTGTTTCCCAGTACAAACTTCCCTCTGGAGGCTGTTGCCACTGATTCCTTTTCCTCAACTGGGGCCTGATTCAGCTCCCACTGAAACCAGCTGGATTTTTCCTTTTGTTCTACTCTGGACCTCTTGGGCCTCTTGTGGCTGAAAACCAGCTGTGCCCATGGGAGCTTGCTTGCCTGAATTAAATTTGGTGCAAAGTTGTTCCTGTACAGTTCACTGGTACTCTCATACAATTGCAGTTCCTCCACAGCTGAAAGGCATCTCACTAAAGAACCCAAATCTGGGTAACTTCTGAGGATGATTCTGCTCTGGGGTAAGGAATGACATGACAACCACCTATGCTAGGGTGCCTTGGCTAGTGTAGGGGTGTCCCCTGAAAGCAGCAGAGCCACTGGCACTGCCCAGAGAGGCTCATTCATGGCTCAGAAGCCGGATTCTGTACTGACAGTGCTTGGGGAGGTTGGCCTTGAAGCCCATTACTCACCTTCTTTTGTGAACTGCCAGCAAGATGTGACTCTTGCTGGTCACCTGAGCAGTCCTCTTAAAAATAAAGTTAAATGGCACTGCTGATCCATCGCTGGTCATTCAGTCAGCGGACTGCTGGCATTACCTTTTGCTTTCCTAGTGCCTTCTTATAAACCAGGTTTTTGCTGATTCCATAGCCAGCTGTTGGTTTCAAGTCACTCCCAGGAGTGCCTCACAACACACTCTAGAATGTGAGAGATTTGCTGTATTGAGACAGCCATAAAAGTGAAGGAAAACAAGGCCTGTGAAAATAAACAAGCTGCACCTCTGTTTTGCAATCCCACCTAGTTCATTCCCTTACAATTGTACTAATCATTAGGACTCTTGAAATGTTTCCCAAGGAGAGGAAATGAAGTTGCTGAGATGGGAAAGGATATGAAATTTCCTGACCAGACTGAGGCACAGGTGCCCGGTATCTGGGATGTTATGCACTATTTACCAAGGGAAATGCTGCTGCTGGATTTTTTGCATGCCTCTAAAATTGTTGTCCACCCCCCCTCAAAAAAGAAGTGCCATTATGTACTTCCTAATGCCTCCAGCTCTGAGAAGATGCTGAGGGCCAAGCAGCTGTGATTCTCTTATAAAGTACTTTGGCATCTGATGCCCCCTCCCCCATCCCAGCAGATTTAGTGTCAAAAGCTCTCTAAGGAAAAAGCCACATATGAAAAAAAGATTGTTGATGGAATGAAACTATAACCAGCTACTAAATCAATTGAGTTAGGAAATTCCCATTCCTTCCTCCATTCATCCAGAACCAAATCTCCTGTGGGAAGCCATTATTATTTGGATGTTAAAATCCTCTTCCTGTACCAAAAAACATTTCTGGAGCTGCAACAGCACAAAAACCTTGTTTATTAAATCCATGGGAAAATAATTCCACCTCCAAAGAGCTGAATGCTGGGCCACTGTCTGTGCACTGCCTGAAGTTCTTAGTTAAACAGCTGGGGAGCCTGAAGAAAATGTCTCATGACATCATCACTAAGCAATATCGAATTAAGAATGTAGATCATCATTTCACTCACACATCATTTGAGAACATTTTCAAGAAAGGAAATGAAAAGTTATGTTGTTGCCACCTGTGTTGATTACTCTTATGAATTAAGAGAGCCCAAAATATTTTTTCCCCTGTATGTTTTAAGGAAAGACAATACAAAAAAGAGAGGCAGTGAACATGCAGGAATCCCCAGTGAATGTAAAAACCAGTTCAATTTCTCAAATCCAGGGCTAGCCCCAGGCTCAACAGCAGAGGGAATCTGAAGTGCCATGAAACTAAAGCCCCTTCAACTAAGAGCTGCAAAGCAGATATTAGTTCTGTGCTTTATTTTAATTAATTATATTTATACACAAACTCATGAAGATAGTTGTTTAATACTTCCTTGCCGGTAACTAGTGACAAAACCACAAAATATGTTTTCTCCCTGGTCTAAATTTTGCTATTGCTGCACTCCAGATCAGAATGTCCAGCCTGGGTTTGTACACATCCCTTCCTCTTTGAATACTTGTCACTCCAATTACCTGCATGGTTTAAAATGAAAAATAAGTTGCTAATAATAACTCAGCCAGTGGGGATGGATGGCTACTGAAACAAGAGATTGTAGTTGTTTATTTGCAAAGCTAAATTTGATTTGTGTTATGCTAAAAACATTTACTCTTGGCTTGATTTCAAAACTGACGAGGATCTAAAATGCTATTGAACTCAGTGTCTAATGCTTGTGAAATGCAGGTCTTGTGCAAAATGCAGTGTATGATTTTCGTCCAACTACATGTCAGCATTCCAAGTAACTTGGAATTTTTACATGGTAACTTTGGAGTTTGCTTTTCCTTTATCCTTTTCAGTAAGGTATCTCCAAGGCTCTGAACAGTCATTTGACCTGTAGGATGAGCCAGATTGCTTTCTTGATGAGCCCTGTGAAACTCTGTCAACAGAGGCCATATATAATTAGCCACGGGCAGGATTTGAACCTAGTAAAGACGTGGTGAGACCATTATCCTGCAAAGTTCTAACAAAAGATCTGTGAGGTTCTTGGTTATTGTCAGTACCAGGAGGGATGTGACTGTTCTCTTTAGGAAAATCCATGCCCTCTCTATCTTTCATTTGGAAAGGAAGAGAAATTACCCAGAGACCTGTGTGATGCAATCTCATGAAAATTATGACACTCCAAGGGGCATCATGTTCACAGGGGCAACTGGGAGCTTCCACCCAGGCCTNCCCCCATACCCCAGCACCTGCACCCCCAGCTCCCCTGCTCTGCTGGCCCCTTTGGCATCACTGGGGAACAAACGTTTGGTTTCCTCCTTTGCCCACTGCTGCACACCAACTGCAGCCAGACTCCACTCACAGGAGGCCTTGGCTGCTTTGTCACTTGGGTTTGTTCTTGGCTAAATCACTGCACTGACAGGGACACCTCAGCACAGCGGCAAATTTGGCCTTTTATCTTTGCTCTGGCGTTACTGCCATTACTGCCTCTACTGAGAGTAAATGGCAAACAAAATGTTTGTGTATTCCAAGATTTTTCAAGTGCTCCCTTCTTCCCTTTGCCTTTTGGCACAATGCTATTGATAGCACCCAACAGGCCAGGTTATTTAACTACCACAATACCACATAGCAAATGCATGACACATTATAGACTTTTTCTTCTCCCTACTGCATATCACAAAAGGTAACACTAGGACTCAAACAAAAACAAATTACCTCAGTAACTCCTGGAAAACTCAAGTGGTTAATCAGTTACCTTTTATTTACATATATATGCTTAATGCTGAATTAAGTTGTAAAAACCAAAGGCTGATTTATAGCCACAGTCAGCCTTAATTAACATTGATTCCAGGGGAATAGTAAATGTGAATAGCCTTCACAATTGAGGTTGAACAATGAACTCACTGGGTGTTGTCCAATTTGTAGCATGATTTACATGGAAGCAAGCCCTTCTTTTTCTAAGGTTACCCCTTTTTTATCTGGTGTTTAGGATGGGTTATATATAATCCATAGATAGGAACATTTGCTGTCAAATATTCTCCCTGATTTAGAGTCAGCCTTTACCATGGTCACTATAAATAAGAGAGAAAAAAACCCAATTTGAGGCTTTGCAGGGATTCCTTTTTCTTGCAATGTGTCATCGCTTCTCCATTTCATGGCATTTTTACGAAGTGGCCATAATGAAAGTCAGATTAAATGTACAGGATATATACATTTAATCAACAGCCATTGGAGTCAGTAGTGCTGGAAGAGTTATAAAAGCCCCTGTGAATGCAAATTTATTGCAAAAGAATCTGTGTCTCGGTGGTAGGAATATCTGCTGAATGGTACTACCTGACACAGAACACCTAAAACTTTCAAAAGTGAATTATTTAAGTGTAAGGCTTTGCTTGTAAAGCCGCCAGCTGCTGGATTTCAAGACTTGAAACTGTTCCAAAACATGGGACTAGGTACTTTATTTGTGCACTAGAGTAAATACTCTGATTTTACTGCCAATTTAAATGTGCTCAGTTTACAGTAATGAGCTTGTATAGGCAATACCTTGTTTATAGAAAGTGGAACAGGAAGAAACTAACATTAACCATTAACAGTAGCAATTTCTCTTGCTTTCAGCTCTAACTTTATGCCAAATAGATCCTTCCCATGTCCTATCTGAAATATTTACTATTACTGTTCTTTTTCTAAGTCAGTGGGATAAATGGAGCATTCAATAAAATGATACAGCTTTTCCTTCCAGTCAGCTGGAATTGCAGCACTCTTTTGTAATTTCAAGGCACTATTTCTCATTCTTATGGTGAAATGTATTTCAAGAACAAATATATGTCCTATGTACCAGCAAACCTGATGATAGGTGTTAATCCCAGCAGAATGGAGTTAACATTTTTTAATCTATTTAAAAAAGAACAGACCACTTCTCTAAGGGAAGTGTACTGAATTGTGGCTGCCACGATTTCTCAGGTTCTTGTACTCAACCAAACTGCTTTATTCTTTCAATGCAGCTCACATGAGAAGCCCATGTGTTTATGTACATCCTGTCACCTTAAACAAACATGCTTACATCTTCTCTGGCCATCTGCTCCTGAAGCTGGAAGCTTTTCTCCCTTCCCCTCCCTCCTCAGCACCCCCCAACACACTCACTGGGTGCAGAGTTAACTCTGAAAAAACTCGGTGGAAAGCATGAAGTAAATTCCTTCTTCCACACAGGTCACAGATCTCAGTGTTTCTTCACTTCACTTACAGTCTAAAAGTGACAGTGATACACCAGAGAATTTTGGCTTATGGCGTTGGTCACTAGAGATTGTGCTGGTGATTCTTTCACTGTCTCATTTTGGGTTAGCTCCAGAACATCCCAACAGGGGCGAAGTTTGCCAAGTGCCAAACCCATCACTGAGCAGGAAGACACCAGCACAGTCTGAGGACCTCACAGTCCAAGGACACAAACAGATTCAGGATAAATAGGGCATGCAAGGAAAGCAATGGTAATGGTGTGGTAGGTCCTGTGGTAGGTAACCTCTGAAAAACCTAAACAGAAGGGGCAAAGGGGAGTAAAGAAAGGACAGACTCTGGAATGGATGGAGGGGCACACAGCAGAGGCTGAAGTTTGAGGCACAGGGAAGATCAGGAAACACAACAGAAATGCATCCGTAATTGCAAAAGCACATGGAATTGTTGGTTTCTGTGTACAGTTCTATCAGCAGGGTCTTTTCCAGGCAGGCACAGGTTTCTCCTACACGGCCGCAGAGCAAGACACGAGCGAGCTCTGAAGCAGAAGCTGTGACACTACAGGTACTGTGGCACCAAGCCTGAGCTAATAAGCCCTGCTGAGAGGAACACAGCTACAGGACTTCCATTTGGCTTGGAGAATAGGTTTGAGCAAGCTCATGTCTGGTAACTGAAAACTCTACAGATGTATTTTTTACCTTCATGTGTATAAAGATGGGCCGGCTTCTCTCACCTGAATGTCTTTGATTGGAATGGAGACTCCTCAAGCTTTTAAAGGGTCCCTGTCTTTGTAAGCACAGCCCTGTATGCAAAAAAACCCAAAACCCAGGTGGTGAACATTCCTTCTCTCTGCGTGTGAACTCCTGCTTTCAGTGGAGTCAGGAGTAAAATTCCTGTGTATTTCATCGAGGCCAGGACATCCTCTTACAGATTTAAAGTTGTATTTCATGGAATCCAATAAAAGTACGTTGATATCTGGACTCCAAGGAACCCAAATGGTGTCTAGACTTTTTGAACACTTCCATTCTTAGAAAGATTTAAAAGACAGAAGGAGTCTGAATACCTGGAAAAACTTTTTGCTCAGTCATTTTCATGTAGTGCCTTCTTTAATTCTTGCTAATAAATAATTGCATCCTGTTCTTAAAAGTCATTCAGCAGAAAATAACTGACAAGTATGCAGCTACCAGTAAAAATCTACTTTAAATAAACTCATTTGTCACTACCTTTCTCAAGACAGCTGTTGTCAGCACCATTACCATTTAAATTTGTTTTGCCCCTGACAATTAAAATATCAACACTGAGAGAATGTAACAATTTCCATTGTTCCTAGCAGATAAGCAAGTTCTTTTTGTGCTGCAAGCCGTCACTGTAGCCATAATTAACTGACTGTGTATTGAAGAACTGTGATGTTTGAGATTATTCAGCCTTGACTGGGATGTATCAGTGACTAAATGTTTACTTACTGAACTGAGTGATTACTCCAAATCCTTGTCTTGTCTCCAGCAGTTTCAAGGCTTTTTCTCTGATACAGCTATTTCTTTTTTTATTTTATTTGTTACAGTTTTTGAACCAAATTTGAACATCAACCAATGTTTAGACTTTGATGTTGCTTCTATAATGACACTGCTATAGAATACAGAAAGACAACAGGGGCTGACCTCAGCCTGAACTCTTGAAAACTGTAATTTTCACACGCAAAATTAAGTTTCAGTTCTTTTGTATTAGAATCTGCAACTTTTCTCATAAGTTTGTTGTTATATGCATTACTGTTTGTTCATGCAAGAGACCTGATGACTTTTCTTCGTTTTATAGATTTTCATCAATAATGAGTGGCAGAATTCTGAAAGTGGAAGAATATTCCCAGTATATAATCCAGCAACAGGAGAACAAATCTGTGACATTCAGGAAGCTGACAAGGTAATCTATCCCACGAATGGCTATATGTTTAATGTATAAATTAAATGTATAAAGATAATAGAAATGTATAAGTAGATCAAAGCAACCAGTCCAGAATAGCACTACTGGACAGTTCTTTTATTAATCATATTTCCAAAACCTGTCATGTGACTAAGGTTGTATAACAGCAAATTCCATAAGCCTGCTTGTGTTATTTACCTGTGTCTTCAATTTTCTTCTTCCTTCTTCGCAGGTTGATACGGACAAGGCAGTGAGGGCAGCTCGGCTGGCTTTTTCCCTCGGCTCTGTTTGGAGGAGAATGGATGCCTCGGAAAGAGGCCATCTTTTGGATAAGTTAGCAGACTTGGTCGAAAGGGACAGGGCAATTCTTGCTGTAAGTAGTACATAAAAAATCAGTAGTCAAATTAGTTGTCAGTTTTACGTTCTGAGAGCAAATTTGTTCATAAATGGGTTGATATGAATTGTGCGCGAAAACCACACGGCAGCTTCCTGGCTGAAATGGCTCTGTCTGCTTACAACACGATGCAAAACCCATAAAAGCCAACAAGAGGCTTCCAGTGGGCTCAGATCAGCTTTAAATCGGACATCACACAAAAGCAGGGCTGAGCACATGTGCATGCCTGCCATGCACACCTGTCACTCCTCTAGAATAAGAAATGGCAGGTTGGGATGATTTGTGCAGACAGGAAGGGTGACACGAATTCCGGGTGCGGCTCCGTTTCACTCTCGGATGAAGCCATCGGAACGGTGGCATTGTTAATGTTGTTTTCCGCATGTCAAGTGCTTTGAACTAAGCCCATGAACATCTTAATTCCAGCTTTGTCAACACTTAAATCATCTTACCGCCAGCGGGTACTGTAAAATCGCCATGGGGAGAAGGAAGTGCACAGCAAATCAAGTTTACTCTGCCTGTCATTTAATTTTTATTTCTGGAGCCAAGTTCTTTACTGAGTTGCACTGCAGGCAGTGCCATTAATTGCTCTTGGGGATATAAGTCAGTGCAGAATTAGGCCTCCATTATTCTCTATAGATACTCATTTGATGGTTGGTGTATTACACATGGGCGTCCTTTGCCCATTCTTAATGATTTCTATTAGACAGTTATTGAGAATGAGTTAAGCTAGTCAACATCTTAGGATATTTTATTGGATTTTTTTTTTTCTAAATGATCTTAGGAACCCCTAAGAGGATAGCTTATAAGATACTTTTAAAAATAGGAATATTAACTAAAAAATAAAGACATTTGCTTGTTAATTTATGAGCTTCCCTAGAGGAAAGTTTGTTTATTTGATGGCAATAAATAAACTGGCTGTACAGTATAGATATCTCAGACCTCAGCAGGAGTCTTGGCAACCATATAGAGAAATTTTTATATTCACATCAATTATATAAAGAGGGATGTGTCCATTCTTCTCTTTATGGATTCAGATCATTAATACAGGGTTACAAGGAGCCCCTTCTCAGCTGTTATCATTAACATAACAGAACCCAGTTAGACAGGCATTTTTATCTTGGCTCCTGATTAAAGGAATTCAGCATTTATGGATCTGGACCAAACACAGTGGCTATTAGGTTCAAAGTACACAAAGGCACATGTACATGCGTGTGGATACACACATAAACCCACAAGAAGACAGACAGACAAACACACATAAACACACACATATATTCTTAAAATCATAGCCATTCCAGAATACTCCAGAAGAAACCAGTCTGGGTTTTTCAAGGATAATACTTTTTGTTAACATTTGTGAAAAGAAGTAACAAAGGCGATCAGATAATTGTTCTGAACCTTCTGCGTTAAAATTACACCAAGGTGTAACTGATGGATCTTCATTAAAATCTTCGTCATGGTTCAAGAGCTGTTAAGATGGTGAATACTTAGGTACAATAGTCCAAAAATGTTACTATACTTACATCTCTTTACTTTTTCTTGTCCTTCAGACTATGGAATCACTGAACAGTGGCAAACCGTTCTTGCAAGCTTTCTATGTAGATCTCCAGGGAGTCATAAAAACCTTGAGGTATTATGCTGGTTGGGCAGACAAAATCCATGGAATGACCATTCCTGTAGGTAAGGGGAATTAAAGCACAGCTATGCACCAAAACCTTCTCATGGCCAGACTAAAGTTTAGTAGCTCATAGCTTTGTGGAAAGCAGAGAAGCCTGGGTTGCTCCTACAATGTGTAGTGTGTTGCTGAAGCAGATGTTGGGAAGTCAGCAAGGGCAGGACTGGGTGCCCTGCTCTTGTTCTGCCACACATGCACATGTGAGGAGGGCTTGGTTTCTTTTGCATGTGTCCGTCTGAGAAGGACATAGCTCAATACCTACTGATACACATGTAAAAATGGATGAGGTATAAGCCTGATAAATACCTTGGAACTCATGCAAATAGTGTTGGGTGCCTGTTTAAGAAACGGTGTCATTATGTATAGATCTTGTTTGTATATGTCTTCTTACTGCTTATACCAGTAATTTTACCTTGGACTAACACTGGATCTAACTTAATTTATACTTTTAGAGCATTCTTAATGTTACTATAGAGAACTACATACATATGAGATATATTTTGTTATAAATGCTTCAAATTATTCAGTGGGATGAGTTTTATATGGTATATATGAGATAAACCTTCATGCATGCTAGGAAATTATTATGTTCTTATTCTTTTGCTAAAGAGATATGGAAAAATCCTTACCATTATTTAACAAGTCTCTTCCTCCTGCCCCTCCCTCCCAGCTGTTTAACAAATATAGGCTGCATTGTCTGATGCAAACATATTCATCTGCAATCTGGACTAGATGCACCAAGTGCTACAATTACACAACATGGCAAAATAGCAGAAAATTATTTTATGTATGTGCAGTCATTATGATAAGCGTACTGATCTTTCACCTGCATAAAATAAATCTCTGGAAAAATGTTAAGGACAGCAAACATTCATTATGTGGATTCTTTTTGGCTTCATGGTGCACATGTTCATTGCACATGCAAGTTTATTCCACTTTACTCAGTAAGGCCAGGAGGGCACACTCAGGGGTAAATGCCCCTTGCTGTTGCCCAGCTCTTTCCCTGGTGTTTCACTGTGTGACACAGTATCTGCAGTGCACTCACTCGCCTCTCTACAGCAGATAACCAAACTACCCCAGTGAGGCAAGCAGATAAATCAAAAATGTGCCTCCAAAATTTTCAGAAGGGAAACATCATGTAACTCTTCTTGCAGTGTTACTCATCTTGATGTTTCATCTTATTAAAACTGCAGTGTGCACTGACTGGTGTTTATTTCATTACCTTATTTTCACCAAAGAAATGACGATAATAATATTGCAGGTGTAGACACTCCTGCAAGGACTCAAAGTTTTCCACAGTCATTTAGGCTGAGATTCGTAAGTCCCAGTTTTGCTGTTTGCACTTCACATTTAATCATACAAAAGTGCAGACCACACTATAAATTCATGTATTCAGCAAATTTCCTGTTTCCTAATCTCTTTCTCCCTGGTCAGTGAATGCCTGCTTCTCACTCTTTAGCCCCACAGGTACACAGAAATTAGGTCAGCCACCAAAAGGCACTGCCAGATTAAGGAGAATAAATATTCTCTGATTATTCTTGGTTTCAAGTACCTTATAGGATAAAACCTGATTTTTTTTTCAGTAAAGTGGACTGTGCTGCGCAAAAGGAAGGCACATTTTCAGCATGCCTTACTCAGGGCAAACTTTGTGCTAACACAGTTTTCAGTAGTGTAGAATCATAAGTCCATTCGCAGATCTTCAGGGGATCAATTAGTTCTTTTTCGTTTAACACATCTCTTTATTCTTCTACTTTTCACACTATAAATTTGTCATTCTCATGAAGCTGTTTTAGGGCAAAGCCAGTGTTAAACAGCGGTGCTCTTTATGTTCACTTACCATCAGCTCACCAAAGATAAACAAGACAACAAAACCAAAATACCCCCACTATTAAATCTTATCTTTCAATTCAGTGTGCTAATAAATTTGAAACCTCACAATCTTTTGTTGTTCCTGTTTTTGTTGAAGTTTTCTTTTCCTGTAAAATAAAAATAGGCAATTGATAGACAAGCAGAAGTGTGTTTTACAGTCACATTCCTTTTGGTCCCAGAGCTACAAAGCCTTCAGACTGCCCTTTGCTTGCTCCCATGCGTAAACCCTTGATGATTTAAATTAAAACAGAATGAGGCTAGACCAGAAACTGTTAAACTAATAAACTGAATGCAAGCAGAAATGTATCTCTAAAGCAATATATGCTATGATAGTTTAAAGAACAAATTCAGCTCTCCTCACCCACTTGTTTGCTGTGTCCTGCTGTATGAGGCATGGCTTGTTATGCAAATAAAAAAATCCGTGTTTGAGACTCCTGATGGAAATCTGAGCAAACACATCTGTGGAAGATATTGCTGTCCCAAAGTGAGATCCCTGGATAAATGGGACTTGCTTCCTGATTAAAAATTAAAGTCTTTGGGCCAGGTGCTAAGCAGCTGCAAATTGATCTTGCCCTATTAATATCAGTGAGGATGGAAGAATGTCAGTTTACTTCAGCTGAGTATATTAAAAAAAAGCTTTTAACACAAAATTTCAGATTGGATGTAGGATCACTGTCTGGTCCCTCTCAGGCAATGTTCTTCCGGCGGCCAGCTAGTAAAGGGTAAGAGTAACAATCATCAGCCACAGAATCTTAGAATAAGGATCATTAGCATGACTTAAAACTCTCAAACATTTAAAAAGTCTCCTGTATCATTTCTAAGCACAAGGGACCTTTCTATGCTCATTGTTTAGAATAATGAAATTAAGCTCATTTAATTCTTGAGTTATTTTGTCATGGTAACAGTTTGTTTTACATTATAGACAGGGTGGCTCTTAGATCCACCTTTGGCCTGTCCAGAGACATCCAAGGCTTCTGAATAACTTCAAGTCACATATGTTCCCAAAGATATTGTTAGAAAGCAAACTCAAAAATCCCATCTTGACAGAAAATCTGTGGATGATGAACTTTGGAAGTAGGTGTCAAAAAGGGCAGCTGTCTAGAGACTAGTGGGAGACATCGCTCTGCGGAAAGAACGTTCTGCCTACGCTGGGCAGAATTAACCACCATTTGTCTGCCTTGGCAAGAGGTTCAGGTTATCTATAACTCTGTGTGATGAAGCATGCAGACATGTGGCAGTGATTATGCAGTGACAATCTAAAGTCAGACAGTGCTAATGTAACTGTGTTACTGTTATGTTGCCACCATCCTTCTGGATGAGAACCCACCTCTCACAGTACTACTGAGTACAAGCTGGTATTTTTAGCTGACTCCTCTGTATTCCTCTTGAGCACTTAGACAGTTTTGCTTGTATGTACTTCTCTGTATTTTGACTTCTACTTCGCTTCTGTCAGATCTGATGAATCTTCCTGTGGTCTGCGAACCACTGCTAGCATCTGTGAAAGATAACCTGGAAAACCAAACTGATCATCTTAGTCTGTGACACAAATATTCTCATCTCCACTGGGGAGTTGTCAAACATCTGGAGATCAAAATGTTACAATGACGTTTTATCAATGCAGTGCAAACCAACTGACAAACTATTTTCTTCTGCCTTTTCCTGAATCTCTTTCTCTCTTTCCCTCTCTCCTTTATTTTCTCTGTTATGCCCCTCGTCTTGGTTGCAGACTATTGTTACCTTTCTCATAATTATTTTTTATCTGGCCCCCAGCTGACATATGAGCTACTCTAGCTCAGGTTTCTACTAAGCAAATCCTGTAAAGTAGATGGATAGAAATAAGCAGACCTGACAATAAGTTATTTTTAATCAAATTCAAGTTGAAGTCTTTTCTTAAACCCAAGAAACTTTAAGGATTAACCTGTTTATTGTTACCAGATATATCTTAGAGGATATTGCAGCAGGTTCCCAAAACACACTCTCCATTGTGAAGTCAGGCCCTTCCCCAGTATTGTACAAGGGTGGCTGCAGCTCTGGACTGAACGGGGGAGAGACCGGGGCGGCCACTTGCCAGCCCAGCCTGGGAGGGAAAGCACATACCCTGTGTCAGACAGAACAATGGGGGCAAAAGCCTTGTAATCTCTCCTCCTCCTCCTCTTACTCCTTTCCGCTGTCTAACCTTTTCTTATCCTGGTAAATCATCTCCTGCCATTAAGGCTAGGTAACCTCATCATTGTCACATACTTAGCTGAAATTATTTTCCCAAGTTAAGAGATTTGAGTTTTTCTAGATGACCAAGCACTCACTACAGGCCAAGGGGCAAATTCAGCTCATGCCTTTAGCATAGCCTTCCCTCAGCTGTAGCCTCACTGAAAAATATCTGACCTAAATTCAGAGATAGTTTGAGTCTCGGCTAGTTTATACAGCTACGAGACTCAGTTGAGGTACAAAGGTGCAGTAAATCTACTTTGCACAGATGCAGGCCGAGCACAATAACAAAGCTGCTGATTAGACAGTACCTTAATTGATCCTTTAACTGGTCCCCACACAGCAGGTCCCTTTCTGGCTCTTTGATAACTGGGAAGAAACCTGCATATGTAACCTCAGCATGTGCCCCCAGACCACAGGAAATAAATGATGTTCAGTGACAAAAGTCACAAACTTTCCCTCTTCATTCCACATCTAGAGATTGTAGTACATCATTCCATCACTTCACACTGCCTGTGTCCTCAATGGCAGATGAGTCAGCTGAATGCTACTCTGTTACCCCGCACTGGGTTGTAGATGCACCTTTACATTGCTGTGTTCCACTCATGCCTTTCAGGAAATTGTCTTTGTGACTCTTCACTTCTCTTACCCTTAAATCAGCTGAGGCCAGTAAGTGCTTCCATGATACTGCAATTTTATGTGCAGTATAGCTCTCTGCCAAAGAACAAAGCAGGTTACTTTCTGATGGGAAGCCTGCTTCCTTTGTTCTACAGAAAGAACAATTAGGTTGCTCCTGAACCTAGGTTTCCCGTGCTGGCTCACAAAAAGCCACTTCCATGACTTCTTTATTTCTTTTACTGCCATCAAAGGCTGATCCTTAGAGGTTTTCCCTCCCTCTATTTTAATTTTTTTTTTGTTCTGCCAAGTCAAACTGCACTTGAGAGTAAGCATGCTCATCTGTTTCAGATGGGGATTATTTTACGTTTACAAGACATGAACCCATCGGAGTGTGTGGACAGATCATCCCTGTGAGTATCTCTACTAGTGCTTTCTATTTATTTTCATTTGAACCAGCTCTCTTTAAAGACACATAAAACATGGTCTTCAGCTATGTGTGTTTTCCATTACGAAAAAAGCTGAGCTCATATTGTTGACATATCTTTAACAGCCTCCCTGCAAATGCTTATTTGAACATGCTAATAGGGTTTAGGCTCTGTTATTAGGAGTTAAGTTCTCAAGTCATAGAATTCACATGATTAAAATAAGCAAAGCAAAACACAGTGTTAATATGCTGTCAGTGGTTATGGATGTTCACACAACTTATGGAAAATTGATGCTTTGCTGTGGTAGTCTCTTTATTTATTTAGTTTTTACTGTGATTTAACAGGCTCCTCAGTTCCTGGGAGAATGTGATGTATTTTAATTCCATTCTTTCCTGCTATTTCTTTTACAAGGCTGGAGGAGAAAAGGAAACTCCAGGAGACATATCATTACAATTAACATTGTGTAGCTAATAGAAGACATGAAATGTTTGTTTAATTTGTTGTGAGAGAGAAACAGATCATTTAATCAAATCCAATACTCCCCCTACACCCCAGCAGACACCCTCATAATAAAATCTTGCTGAACACTACATGGGAATTGCACTGAAAGGGTAACTTTTTCAGAAGAGCCAGTTAACCAGCTTTGGCAGAAATTTCAATGGGAGGCTCACATATAGCTATTAAAATATTGTGTGGAAGCTTTTTTGCTTGACAAAACACTGGGGGACTAATCAGGCCATTCTCTGAAATTTTTATTGATGTTGATTTTTTATTTTGTTCACATTACCACAAAGCCACTAAACAGAAACACGGAGCAATTCCATTACAAAAGGAGCAGCCAGAAAAGATTACTTTAACAACATTAAGCCCTTTTCCCCTATTTATATTTGTTGCTATTTCAAGTCTTTGTTAAGGGGTGGCCTTTGTGTTTGGCACCCAGCAGAAACCCAGAGAAATGTGCAATGATTCAGAGAGTCTGTGGCTACAGCAGTCCTGTGAACACCTACACACTCTCCTAACTTGGTCCTTATGAATGAAAGATTCCACAGCTCTGTCCCTGTTCCTCAGCCAGGCACATGGATAAGCATTTACTAAATGACAACCCCAACATCCAACCCCAGCATTGCTGGACATCTCTTACGTTTGTTTCACTGAGCTTAACTGACAGACCTGCTGAAGAAGCTTGGCCACAGGCTGAGGATCATGGCAAAAGTCAGGGTACCCAGCCATCTACCATACATGTTTGTTCCTCCCTCAGTTTTGTCCTCCGAAGCCTGAAGATGGCTGTCATACCCATCTATTCTAACACCACTGCTGATCTGTTCTGTATTTCCTCCACGCTACCAGTCCCAGAAGACAGCCCAGGCCACTGCATGTGCTTGGCCATTGCCTGAGCAAATGCATTATTCAAAAATAAAATTAAACAGCAAGTCTAACACTGAACTCCTCATCCTCTTTCACATCCCAGTTTCCATCAAAACATGTGCTCTTTGGCAGTGCTGTAGCATAAACAGGGCTATATAGTACCCTATAAAACTGCTGTGAGCTCTCCTTGCAATGCCATTAGAAGTGCAGGCTGTTAGCACACTGCTGGCCCGACAGCTCCCCTCCCAGGTTTATGTACTGGAGATGGAATTAAAACATCACTTTGTCTCCGGAGTTTATAAACAACAGAGGGAGTAAAAAATTGGGTGTTCGCTGAAGGAAAGACAGTTGTGTATTTTTTCAAGCTAGCCAGGGGCTAGAGAGATGTCTGAGAGTGGCAGCTGATATGCATCAGGCAGCAACACATTCTGGCCAGTGGCTGACTCTGTGACTGATATTTTCTATTCTCCTTCTAAAAGAGACTGTTGCATGCATTTGTAAGAGTGATTGTGAAAACACAGTTATTTTATTACTCTGACATTTTCACTAAAATCAGCAGGACTATCCACTTAACCTGCTAGGATCAGGCCTTGGTGCAAAAGGCTTGTTACTTTTATCTTTATCCAAGGCATGTTTTGTGCATCGAATTAATATAATTCCTTATATCATCTGCTGCAGTTCAATGAAGTTATAATGAATGACAATACAAAATTTTACAGCAGCAAAGAGTTTCTCAACTTGTTTTTTACTGTCCTTTTAACATCTTCCATATAGATTTCTCTAAGACTCTAAGTAAGAAGTCTTCAAGAAAAATAAATGCTTTGATTGAACATTGACATTTATGGAATTTTTATTGTAATTCCATCAATGAAAGATTATATAATTTAAAAGTATAAATTTTACATCTTAAGATGTATTCAGGGATATGAAATTTACATCCAAAACTGCTTCAACATGAGCAAACGGTTCTTTCCAAATGTATCAGAAGCAAGACCTATTTTCATGGGGCAATTAAAAGTGCCAATAGCAAAACAGTAAATGAAATAAGAAGTTGTGACTTGAAGAATTAACAGATAACAGAATTTTTTTTTAAATAGAGATTGCAGGTGGGGGTTGTATTTCTTTGAACAGGAGAGAAAGAACTAAGAAGTCACTGTTGTTGCTTTCTTAATGGCAGTAATTTTAAAAAAAGTCCTTGCTTTGTGCTGGGAAAGATTTATGTTGAGGATCAGCCTGAGAAATAAGTGAGGTATCAGCTTGACATCTTGAAAACAAAACACCACGGCAATATTTTTCCATCTATCATCTTTTTTTTTCCTACAGTGGAACTTCCCCCTGCTGATGTTTGCATGGAAGATTGCTCCAGCTCTGTGCTGTGGCAATACAGTAGTTATTAAGCCAGCAGAACAGACACCACTCAGTGCTCTCTATATGGGTGCCCTTATCAAAGAGGTAAGAATAATTGGGGGGAGTGATGTCTGTCTCTCCTTGTAAGGAGGGAACCACCAGCACATGCCTGCTTTAATGTGCTTTAACAGTTCTCATAAGTCATGCTTACCTTCATTCATTCCTATTTTGACAGGCTGGCTTTCCACCAGGAGTTGTCAATATTTTGCCAGGATTTGGTCCAATTGTTGGTGCAGCCATAGCCTCTCATGTTGGCATTGATAAAATTGCTTTCACTGGATCTACTGAGGTAAGAGGATTCACACATTACTGTAAAATGTGAATGAATACTTCAGTCCTTGTGCTACATTTCTTATTGTCACTGAGTAAAAGAGTTACATCTAAACAACAGTGCTCTGTGCTTCCCAGCTAAACTTATGTACCACAGGATTTCCCAAGCACAAGCAGCTCCTTTCCTCCAGCCCCTGCTGTGCTCGGCACCTCAGCACAGGAGATATGCCTGGAAAAATATTACTGGGATTTCCTGTGGGCTTATGAGGATGTGAATCACATGCAAGTAGGCAGAACATCCCGTGTATATCATAGCACACATAAGTGCTGCTTTAACATCCATAATTTGTGTATCCTGCTGTACTTGGGGAAAAGGGAGAGGAAGGGGGAGCAAATTGTGCAAATACACTTCAACTTTGATGCTGCATTCAAGTATATTGAGGATGAGGAGGAGGCCTAAGAAGGAAAGAATGCAGGAAGAAAATGAGATTGTCCAAGGTGTCGTTCCCAAAATGATGGAAAGAAGCTGGCCAGAGAATGAAGGGAGTCAGTTGTCTCCTGGATGACAAAATGTCTTGTTATGAGTCTATGCTGCAGATGTTAGAGAGGAGGCTCTCTGAAGATGCAGGCTGCAATCTATAGCAAGACTAACCCCCAAAACTCTCATCACATCTTGCTCTCAAATATGTGCCAAGCTGGCTGTTATCAGGGTTGGGGTGGAGATGACAGAGGTACTCCAGACTGAAGTCACAGGAGAAGGGGCCTTATCTCATCGTCTGAAGGCAGACAGAAAGGAATCTCTGTGGGAGTTTCAGGGCTGGTTATATTTAGAGAGTGCTAAACCCAGCCCTTTTCAATTCAAAATCTGACAAACTATTGTATGGAGGGAGCTAAACCCCAGGGATCCAGTCTCTCTTTGGTATGTTTCACTCCCACTCGTGACAGTGGAATGCATCCCAGGGATACTGCTCTTCACAGTGACACAATTTGTTTTTTGATTTGTGTCGATAAATTCACTGATCAGGCAGCTCTACTAGATATGTGTGGGTATCTCCCTGGTGGGCCCAAGAATTGCAGAGATCTGCTCAATTATTTAAAATAAATTATTCTAGTGGAATTATTCTGTAATTGAGTTTGCAAGTCACACAGAAACCTAAATTACCAGTAAAATGTAGCTGCAGTTGTATGCCTAATTTGCACACACAGGTGTTTTGTAATTACTATACTATATTCCTGTACATGATTTTTTAATGACAACTTCAGATTCTAATATACACAGGTTACATTCTAAGTCAACAGCTACATCAGATTTCGGATTATTCTATGGAATTACTCTAGTCATTACATCTCCTGTATCCAATTAAGATTAGTATCCTGGAATACTGAAAATTTTAATATGAGCTGATTACCCCCCATAAATTAAGTTGAAACAATTGTTTTCATAAAGATATGTGGTCTCTGTTTAAGATAAATATTCTATTATACAGGATGTTGCACTGTTTGGAAGAGGAAAAATACAGATGGGTTAGGTTTCAAAGTTGTCTCTTGTAGCCAAAATAAATTTTTATTGTAGTTCCAGACAGCTTTAGTTTTAATAGGCGTTTAAACTCAAAAGCTGTGGGTTTTATACTAACTCAGTGCCTACCTTTAAGAGCCTTACTAATAGGAAGTGAAAAGCATTACAGAGATGAAAAAGCAATTCTCTAAACCTAAAGCAAGAACAGATGGATCGTTTTAATGCAGAGTTAGTGTAAACTATTCCATATTGTTTCTGATTTCCTGTAACACTGAATTTTTGTAACAGCAAGTCAACATTGTAACATTTTAAACACCATATTCTGATATGAGCCGGACTGTAGTCTCTGACTCCTCCAAAGCAGATCTCAATTTCTAGTGAAATAATAGTGGAAATATTTTGTCTCTCTGGTACTTGTCTGAAACGTATCAACTGTACACTCCAGTGATGGGAATTTCCAATAGCCATTAGGTATTAACTCCATTCCTCCATTCTGTCCATGTGCTAGTTAAGGCAGTTCATGATGGGCAAGTTAATGATAAAACCTATCAGTACAAATGGAAAGATCTTAAAATTGGGATTCTGAAGCACAGGTTTTTCTCAAGTTTTCACCATGAGATTCTTTTATATAAGTTCTTTACCTTTGAAGTATACTTATAGTAGATGAAAACTCCCCATTTGCCCATTTGTAAAAATCACAAAAATGGACTATTATTATCTTTTTCCTGCAGCATTCTTGAAAGGCAGAAAACAGGCTGCTCCTCCTACCAAACCCCCCCCCCCCAAAAAAACAAAAAAAACAAAAAACAAAACAAAACAAAAGAATGCTAATGTGTTCCAATATTTGTAGAACCCAATCCATAGAAACAGGAGCCAAAAGGCCAAGTTCACAACCTTAACTCAATAAAGCCTGACACAGCCACACCACAGAGCCCTCCGGCCTCGCACCTTATCTTGCAACAGGACCAGTACCAGATGCTCACAGAAGAGAGCATGTGTAGAGTGATCCTTTCCTTGCTGCAGCCTCACAGCTTCTGCCAATCAACAACTTACACACTTCCTGAGCCCAGAGGTGCATGTGGACACTTGTATTCCATGTGGCAATGACCTTGTCACCCGTGCATTAGTCCAGTACCTTGTGACAGTCCTGGTGACTGGAGGCCTCAAGCCCACGCCCATGCAATGACAACACAGAAACAACTTCCAACTTCTGCTTCTGATTTCTAGTTTAGAGCTATTCAGTGTGCACTCTCTTCCTCTGGGTTTTAGATTCTCAAGTACTCTGAATTTTTTTAAAATACTGCTATTTACTTTTCACACACACAAAATAATGCATGAAAAAAGCATAAAGAGCTCTTTTTCTCTGATGCACTTACTGTTTGATTTCACTTCTCTCCATCTTTCCTGCTGCCCCTCCTTTTATGGGTTAGTCTGCATACATTAAAAGAATAGTCTGCCAACTCTTTCATCCCTCAGCCTATCTGCTTGTTATGAAACACTCCCATGGATTCTCTTCCTTTCCCAATTTCCTAGTACATGGATCTCAAAACTCTTCCCTCCACAGCTCACTTGGAAAGGGAAGGGTTCTACAAACACCTGGCAGGCTATAGATTTCACTCTGAAAACTGTCACAGTGAAAGGAATAAAATCATACTGAGTATGAGAGCCCACCTAAAATACTATGCCTCCTTAGATTCCAGTAGCTTTCTTGGCTTCTCTGCTTGCTTTGGTTCGCTCTTCAGCAGCCTGTTTGGTATGGACATTTTAACCAAAATGTTTATTTTTACTGTGTTGGTTTTAGTGAACCAGGGCTAATCCATGATCCTCCTTAATTACAGCAATCTCCTCTCAGGCTTCACTGACACATTTTTTCCTCATCTTCCATGACCAGGTGAAATTTAAACTGCCACAACCAAACTTTCTTCCAGTCAATACGACCATGTTAACAGTTGCTCCTATCCTTTTCCTACCTTTCCTTGAAAGTTCATAATCAACTTACATATCTCATTACATCCTACTGAATTTCTCCTTGATCCTTCTTGTCCCAAGCTGCAGGGTGACACTCCCACTCACTGGGAGCATGGGAGAGGCACTGTAAAGCTCAGCTGTGTCCCACTATCCCTGTTGTTTACTGTACATGCCTTTTCCTTTTGCACTGCCCCTCTCTGCCTCAGCTTCTTCATTGTTCCACATATTCTTGTCAGAGTTCCTTTTAAAAAATTATTAGGAACTATTTAATTAAAACTAGCCATTTACAATTTCTGAGTTTAAGAACAGGTCCAAACTCAGGATGTCTGGCATTACCATGTGTCTGCTGTTAGGCTGATGTGCTCAGAAGTACAGGAGATGTTCTACGAGTCTCTTGCCCAGTGAAATAACAGTAGGCTTTATGTATTTCCAAGACAAATGCTGATGAGGGGACAATTTTTACACATACCACAAATGCAAAGAGTTTCTTCATATTGCTTTCTTATTCTCTGAAAGAACTTTTGCAATGCAAAAAAGGTGAGAGACCTTCAAATATCAGAGAAAAGCAGTCATCAGAAGCAGGTTTACTCTTAATTTGCCTTTATTTCCATTCAAATCTGTGAACTCAGTTAAGGCTTTGCAAATACAGCGATTTTCCTGCTGTGAGCTGTCTGCCCAAGTTGCTACCTGTGTGCTCCATCTGATCTGGAACTGGTGTTGGGATGGTGTACCCTTAAGTTCCTGGTGCTCAGGGAATAGTTGAGGGGAGTATGTTCTGAGTTTAAAATTACATATGATTATGGAGAGTAAGACATTACCAATATTTTAAAATGCAGATTTAAAGCCCTGCCTAGGATAAAAATTGTGGTTTGATTGTTGCAAAAGTTTAATGAGTTCTAATAACTTCTGTTTAAAACCAAATGTGTAACCTCTAAATCAGACTGGCTTACAGCTCCCTCCAGTTGTTAAATGCTCTCAAGATGAGAATTATAGATAGCACAGAAAACATTTGAAGTTCTGGCCAACAAGAAATGTATCCTAAGTGGCTGGTTTCCACTTTGTTCAAACTACGACCCATTAAAATGCAGACAGATTTAAGATAGGATTCAGGTCTGTGTTCAGGCAGTTCTGTGGAGTAACCCAAATAAATATCCAACAAATTGGTTTGGATGCCTGTGTAAACAAAAGGTCTATAAACAACTGCAATAAACCCCAGCAAAAGAGACTGCATTTTGCTTGGCAGAATGTTTTCTTTATGCACTTAGATTAACAAACCATGATCTCATCATTAGTCAACAAGATACTAGAGAGACCATCAAAGCAAACTACGGGAGAGTAGGGATTGATTCATGCCAAACAAATGTTTGTAGCTAACAGCTGTATTACCACTGATTCTAATTTACTCAGCAGGATTCTCCTTTCATTTCTAAAGTGAGATAAATGTCCCAATGCATGATGTAGACAGAATGTCTTCCTACTGCACGGGCACTGAGTTGTGTGAGTTCTCCTGGATCACACATCTCTTGCTGGTTTTAGGCTTCATGAAGAATTGCAACCTGACATTTTCCACCTTAGCAGTAAGAATCCTAAAGGTGATCTGACCTGTTCTGAGAAGTCTGTGAGCCTATAATGCTAGACACATGCCCTGTGTAAGGATTTAGGGAGGCTACATTAGCATTTGTTCCTGCTCCTGCAGAATCTTTTGGATCCTATCTTGGACAGCTTGTGACTCCTGAATGAGAAGTTGTTGTTTCCCTTTTCCTTTCTTTGTGTTTTTGGTAGCATTTAGGAAGCTGTCCCTGGGCAACTGTTGTGCCTCTTTGCCTATGAAAGATGCACATCAAAAAGAATCACCTTCTTAAACCCAAGACAAATAGGATGGTGTATCAGTCCTATCAATGTCAGCAGGAGTTTAGCCACAGACTTCCATGGGGCCAGGATTTAACCTATGGAACAAATGAGCCATTTATAGCTTAGGATTCTCTCCAGGAATTTGTGTTTGGGTTTGCCTTTTCACTTGGTGCTGCACTATTCAGTATGCTCTTTTCAGGGCTGCTCCTCACACAGGGCATTGCAGTCAAATAAAGCTGCTCTTCTTTGTGCCAGTATTTCAAATTTGCTTGGCCTTACAGGAGACACACCCTGAATGTGCCAGGAGGCTCTAAAATGCTTGTCAGAAAGATTTAGCATATAATCTGGAATTCATATAATAAATAAGGCAGACTGAGTGAGCAACAGCATGGGTTTGAGGGTTTTGCCAAAACAATGACATCCAGTGTCTCAACAGCTGGAGAGAAAACTGTACTTCCAGAAAACATTGAAAATTTCTGTCTGACCACACCATCTCCCCAAAACTTAATCAATCTCTTGTAACTTAAACCACTTACTGTTCTTCAGATATTCTCTCTATATCCCAAGAAAGTATAGAGGATATTATTTAAAATGCCTAACTAACAGATGACATATATCTCCTCTGTCAAATTTTGCATTGTTCATGGAATCTTTTAATCCATACATTTCCCTGTCCAATTCTTCCCTTCACTGTCTTGTCTGTGGCAGTATCAAGAAAATGACCTGCTGTTCAGCTAGACTGCAGTTCCCCTATATTCAGGTGTTCCCTGATGATTTACTGTTTATCTGTGAGCAAAGGAAGGTTCCGAGCAAAGGAGAACCCAGACATTCCAAATGACAGAGCTGAAGAGGAAGTATCACAAACCTTGGAGGTTTGCTTTTGACTCATGAGACTTTGAGTGCTCTAACAGTAACAGACAAACCCACCTGTACCCTTTAGAAATACAGATTTCTGTCTGAAAACAGAAAATTAAGAGAACATGAAAGGCAACAAATGTTTTAATTTCTGCACGAAGTATTTAAAATGCGACTGCTTAAGCCTCCTCTTGAAAGAGAGATTAAACTTCCATATAGAGAAGACATAAATAAACAACAATCAAATGTCTTAGATCATGATACATTCTCACTGCCCAATGTCACACCATTGACAGTCCAGAAATAGACCCTTCCAGGACTATCCTTCAAATGGCTTTGTTGCACAAGAGCGCCTCAAACTACTTTTTAAATCTTTGTTGTTGTTGGTC
This sequence comes from Rhabdornis inornatus, assembly GCA_013397075.1. NCBI lineage: Eukaryota > Metazoa > Chordata > Aves > Passeriformes > Rhabdornithidae > Rhabdornis > Rhabdornis inornatus. The sequence continues at coordinate 798,856 of VWZS01008407.1, read as the reverse complement.
TGCATAACAAATTGTTTTCTTTGAGATGGACCAAATTACGTCTGCCTCACCCTCCATGCAGCTTACAAGGTTATGGTGCTTCACAAGCTATCCGGGGATACTCCTGATATCAATCTTGAAGCCTATTCAAAACAAGGATGGGGAGTCAGGGCTTTCTCTGCCAACATTCCTGCTGAATAATCACACAGCTCCATTATCTGTGGGGGAGTCCTCTCTTCCAGCCTTCCCTCTCCAGGCTGTGCTGCCTATTGGGAGCTCAGGGATAGAGCTGAGAGACACTGCGGGAAGCGTGTCCTGAAAGCCCATGCAGATTGCAACACTATCACTTATCCCTTTCATGCTGTCTTTCTCCATAAAGAGAGGGTCAGTCACAAAAGGCCGCCTTTGTCACTAAATAACCACAGTGCTGGTGCCTTCCCTAAGACTTTTCTCAACTTGTAAGTGTACAGGGCACAACGGGAGCACAGTGAACAAAAATGCTGAGCAGCATGAGCCCCACCATCCTGATGTCTTCACTGATCACTAACATGAAAGACACAGTGAAGCCTTCTATTAAGTTTTTACTTGGAAACTTGACAACAGCTTCCCTGCATTAAAAATACCTCAGACTACACTTTTCCAAATTAACACCACTGTCTCAAAGCCCTTTGGACTTGAATATTTGCCATATACACCATGCTTGGACTTGCATGCTTGTCAATCACTTGTTTGCATGGAATCCTTTCAAAATCTTTACTTACTTGTACAAAAGTGTTTTGACATTAAAGTAGAATGGAAGGCAGAGAGATGAGGGCTGGACACATTGCTCTGGCTTCCTTGGTCTGTCCTGCTCTTTGTGAATTTTTGAGGGGAAATAGCTTGTTGTTGTTCTTTGAGAGAGGGAGGTTCAAGGCAGTGAGGGTGTCAATGGCATTGGCTGGCACGGGCTATAAATACAGAACTCTGGTTTCCAGTGTACATTTGCAGCACAGTTTGAGAGGCTGGAATTTCCAGATGACGTGCTCGATGTATGTGGTGGGGGTGGAAGGCAGAAAGGATCCTTTTTTTTCAGGTTCACTTCTGGCTGTCAGTCAAACATAGCAATAAAATCAGCTCCAATTAAGGGGATATGCAAGGAATTTCATGATAATGTCAACACTCCATTCTATCAATACAGGGGTAAAAAAAAAAAAAGCTTTTTCTTTTTTCTTTTTAAAGAAAAAACCTCAGGCACACTCAACTGTGGTATCACCAGATAAACAGTTAATCACAAAGGTACATGAAGTGGTTCACAATTCCTTCATTATCCTGTGGGGTTTTTCCTTTGTTTTTTTTTCTTTGGGGGCCCTGGTTTCTGTTTCATTTGCTTTCTGATTACTCCAGTGCTGACTTAACTTTCTCTAGCAGACTGCCTTCAATTCTCTAAGAGGTTCAGCTTCTCATCCATTAACCCCTTGCTGCAGGGAATCTCACTCACATAACCTTAGAAATAGAAAACAGATAGAGAGACCAGAGTACTACATGGAGAAAAAAGCCCAGCTCTGGACTCCTCCCATCTCCCTTCACCTCTAACTTTCTGTGTGACATTAAAACATGTCTCAGTTAAAATAAAGCACTTACCAAGGTTCTTAGGCTTCTCAATATTCAATGGGTACTTTTAATCCTGTTTTTCACCATGTAGGAGCCTAAATCTATTTGTGATTACTTCCTTAGCTGCAAAATGGTGACAGTTACACTGCAACCATACAAAAGCTGATCTATTTTGGATTTGTTGATCCAGGGAGAGGAAAATTTCCAGGGAGCACAGCTGCCCCTCCAACTGTACTGATGTGGAAGCACATCAGATCTGTAGCTGTCAGATTGTTACTCCATTTAACCTACTCTCATGCTCACTGGTGAGATCTGCAATTTGTGGCTGCTCCAGCTGGCCCCACAATCTACAAAGATGTTTTGGAGGTGATTTTGACCTCCTCAACCCACATTAAGATTATCTGTGGTGCAGCTGTGGGTCAGGTCTGGGATGGTACTTTTGTAACTTCTTGCCTACTTGATGTATTGAGCCTTGTGAACATGTCAATGGTTTGGACAGAAGTAGTTGTAGTTACATCCATTTCAAATTTCTAATTCAGCCCTCCTAAAATGCCCTAAAAGAAAGCCCCAAGCCATTTTAGCATAGCTGCATAGGGGTGAATGGTACACAAACTTAGTGCTGTGCCTTATCCTCTCTCAATTTTTAGAAAAAAAAAAAAAAAAAAAAAAAAAAGAAAGCTGTCCACTGCTGATGAGAATATGTTTGGAACGAAGAACCTGCTGGATTATTTAAAGCTCTGCTCTACTGATAGCCAACCCTGGCTGTTAAAATGAGCTGTGTGACTACATTCCCTGTAAAATGTGTGTCCATTTCCTTTCAGGTTGGGAAGCTGATCCAAGAAGCAGCTGGAAGGAGTAATTTGAAGAGAGTTACACTGGAGCTGGGTGGGAAAAGCCCAAACATTATTTTCGCAGATGCTGATTGTAAGTCAGCACTTCCATATTTTTGCTAAAAACATGATTGTGTGATGTCTTTTTTCTATTTTTCTTTTTCTTCTTTTTTAAAAACTAATTTTAGGGCACATCTTTCATATAAAATGAAGCAATATAGCTGTATCTAATGGCACTTTTCAATCTTACAGAAGCAACCTAAGGTGTGCTATCTCTTATAAAATACAACTTTTGAACCCACAGATTCAAAGTCAACAAGAGAGCAGAAAAAAAGGTTACAACCAAGCATATAGACAGTTTTTCACAGTTAGTCCCATACACATTTGCCATCCTATGCTATGCAGCAAGGTGATTTGGTGCTTTAAATCTGGAAATTCTGTTATTTTTTTGGTTCAAAGAAATTATAAAAAGGGAGGACTTTTATGTACACTTGACTTGCTAATCTACTCAGTGTAGTATTCCTTTGTTAAGTAGCTGTAAAGGGAGATTATTCCATTCTTTTAATTTTCACAACTAAAGAATTGTGTATTGAAATATCCTGACTGCCACTGTCAGCAGGGAGCTGAAAATTTTGGCAGATGTATGATGTTGTGCAGCTGAGATTTCTGGCACCTGAGAAGGTACAGGACAGCTGTTTAGGACAGGATATAAACACAAACTGGAAGTTTCTGCTTAAATGATCAGCCACGAAATAGTTACAATGTTGATATCTAAATTGTCAGCAGGAGGTTTTGAAGTTAACACCCCCTTAAGATGAATGAGATGGTTCACACCATCTCTCTAAGCTCTTGTTTCAGGCTGGGTGTAGGCACACTGTACTCAATGCCCTTTCTGAGAACTTTGCAACCCCAATAAATAGACACATAAGGATTTGATCTTCTCATTTAAAAGGGGGAAGTGAATAGAATGATTTTGAATTTCGTGGATTACAAGAGATGGTTACAATCCTGTATCCATTTTCAAAACTTACCAATAAGTTTTGAAAAACTAGGGAAAGCTTGACAACTTCCAGCATATTTCTACATAGAAATGCTTTACCAAGTTGAGGATTGAAATTTCAGCCACAGTCTTCCTGGTAAGCTAAAAAAGCTCTTGTCAGCTGGAGCCAGACACAGATACTGCAGCCTTCTACCCCAATTACTCATCTCCACCTCTCACCAGATATCACCACACCTCATATGTCCCTCACCTGCTAACTAAGACTTGAACACCTAAACATTTCTAGTAGAGTGGCATGTGCCAGGGGCAGGTCTGTGTTGCGATCTTCCACAGGGGAAGGACAACTGCTCTCTGGTCTTTCCACAGTTACAACCTCCAGCACTTGACCTAAGATTTAAACTTCAAAGATATGATTATTTAAAAACAGCAATTGGCTCACTGTTCCAAAGGAGTTGTTTGTTCTGCTTGAGGAACACTGTGTGCCAAAAGTTTAGCAGAAAGCATGATAAAGCTGTTGAAGGTTTAGTGCACCAAACAGAGAAGAATGGTTAGAGCCCCTCATGGTGAAAACTGTTAACAATAGAGGAAGAAACATTAGTTAATCACAGCTATCCACTAGTACTTTCAATCTCCATGGAGCTGCCAGGGAAAATTTGAATGTGGCCCAGGGAACATATAATTTTTCTAAAGACCACACTGAGGGCATAAAAAGACATTTCTGTTAGACAGAGTTTCTAGAATGTGTTGAAAGTAAAGCACAGTTGCTTTGTTTAGTCCCTAAAAGATTATACTTTAAGCAATGTTCCAAAGGGCTACAACTGGTAACAGAGGTATTACGGTGCTGTAGGGCATTACTGTTTAGGGATTAATTCATTATTCTTGTCTAGTCAGTTATTACACCCAAAGTAAGAACGTGGCCTTGAATGTCTAAATATGACCAGATCCTCTCTCCTGCTTGGACAGAACACGTTAGTTGTATCTCCAAGGAAGTTAGAGAAGAAATCGAGGGTTGATTGTTCTATAACAGGCCTATAATGTTAAAGCCTTACCCAGTCATCTGCATGGGCAAAGAGGAAATTTCTATGTTGCAGAAAAAGAATCTGGCTTTTTGGGAAGGACAGGTCTTGCCATTATCAAAGTCAAATTCTCCCATGTGTTTGGTTTGCTGTAATCCTCACACATGAAGTATTAAACCCAGTGCCACATTGGGATCACAGGCAAATTTGCCTTTCCTGTAGTGATCCAGTCAGATGTGTTTATGTGGGGCACATCCTGCTTCTGAAGCTCCCTTAAGAGTTTTACTTGGTAAATGATATGTTGCTGGATATAAGACACTGTTGAAGTTGCATATCTTACTCCTGTTGACTGCTAAAGCACTGTCTTAACTTTTTCAGTGGGAATCATCCTCATTTCTGACCTGACACAACTAAAGGATGTCTTGATTTAGTTTTATTTAACCAAATGCTACTACTGAAGTTTCAGGAATGTGGCACTGTGTAATACACACAGCACTGCTGCAAAGGCAGATTTGCCCATGGTGTTGCAGTGCAACATGTGCTGTCTTGGTTTTCAGTGGACTACGCTGTGGAACAAGCTCACCAAGGAGTCTTCTTCAATCAAGGTCAATGCTGCACTGCAGGCTCACGGATTTATGTGGAAGAATCAATCTATGAAGAGTTTGTTAGAAGAAGTGTAGAACGTGCAAAGAGGAGAGTTGTGGGGAGTCCTTTTGACCCAACTACAGAGCAAGGTCCACAGGTAAAGTAGTAGGGCTTTGGCTCTACAGCCCAGGAGGTGCCTGGAAGTATTTAAACTCCACTAGGGCAGAGGTCAGTCAGTGCACACTCACTCAAGGTCCAAGACAGCTGACACAATACATGCTTTAAAGATTAAAATTTTAAAGGAGTAAATAAGCTGTGCAGCTCTGAGTTGTATTCTTGTTAAATAAAAAAATCTCAGTTTAAATATCAATGTTTGCCTCCCAGTTTCAAAAGCAAGATTCGGCCCTTCAGCCCCCAAAATACAGGTGTAAACTGTGAGAAGCGCTTAAAAGTCTATGTGAGCACTTAACTGTCAAGAACTGTCTACAACCATAACTATGCTTGGAGATCCAGGAATTCTAAGAAGATGGGCATAATCAGAAATAAATCCTAAGAAAATGTTCCTCCCACTAATAACCAGCTGGGTTTATAACATTTTCAGGAAGTTAATCTGAGACAAAAACTAATGATCTGCTTTTTTTTGTGCTTGTAAACTAGGTTGTTTAGCAAGAGCATGGGTTAAGCCACAAACAAAAGGTGACACATCTTATGAAGTCTGAGCCCGAGGTTACAGTCAGCACCTGCTTGTAGATCTTTGGCATCTGCAGCTCAAAGAACAGTGAATGGAAGCAGGAACTGACTCACTGGAACATGACTTGTCTAAAAACACCTATTTGAACTTGTCAAGTACATGGTCTGCACATCTAACAGCTTTTTCTTTCTTTCAGATTGATAAAAAACAATACAACAAGATCTTAGAACTGATTCAGAGTGGCATCACTGAAGGAGCAAAACTTGAATGTGGGGGAAAGGGGCTGGGAAGAAAGGGATTCTTCATTGAACCTACAGTGTTTTCCAACGTAACAGATGACATGCGGATTGCCAAGGAGGAGGTACTCACATGTGTGGGCAAGATCCTTTTAAAATGTCCTAAATATTACTTTTTTGCCTTTTGTTTAATGACAAAGACAAAAACTTCAGAGTGAAAATTATGACCATATTAAAAAAAAAATTAAATCTTTTCAGAACTCCTTATGCACACAGCAAGTGACATCAGCTGGGTAAGGAAGCTCCATTTTTGTCACTGATAGTAAGGTCTCAGATATCAAAGAGAATATATGGGTAGAATGGACAAGTTCCCCTGAGGCACCTGCTTTGGGAAAATCATGCAGTTTTACAGACATATTATCACTATTTATCACTAAATTTTGCTGTGGGAAATTTTAAAGAGTATAATAGGAGAGAGATGATAATTAAGAAAGCAGAATAAAACAAGAATAAAATTTCACTGAGGGGGCTAGTTTATTAATTATTAATCTTTGTTGCAGATTTTTGGGCCTGTTCAAGAAATACTGAGATTTAAAACCATGGATGAAGTTATAGAGAGAGCCAACAATTCTGATTTTGGGCTGGTAGCTGCTGTCTTTACAAATGACATAAACAAGGCCCTGACAGTCTCTTCAGCAATGCAGGCTGGGACAGTCTGGTAAGCAGAAGTTATCCTCCTCCCACTCTTGAAGATAAAGAGTTTGACTCACTATCATCATTTCACTTCAGTTTTGCACCCTTTGTTAAGAATATTTATGCAGCCTGTCCTAGAGTGGATCACTGGCCAAGCCATGGAACAGCAGTGGGAGGTGCTGTGGCTGCTCACTGCTGGGGAATGCTGCTGGAGCTGGAAAGCACCTTGCTTCCCAGGAGCACGGCAGCTACTGCTGAGCAGCTTTACTGAAAAACAGGATCAACGATCCTTTCTGGGGAGCACAAGAATCCTGGGAGGTTTTCCTAAAGGCACAAAAGATTATGTACTTTCTACGACATTAAGAAACTGAGGGGACACTTCCTCTCCAGTCTTTAGGAATAGGGAATGCCAACTCTAGAGTTTAGTAGCTTGCAATTCAGTACGCCAAACCTGAGTAAACTAAAGATCTGCAAGAAATTAGAGAGAAAAAGGACAAACTCAAATCTAACAGCTCTTTGTTATAAATTGGCACTGAGGTTTGGCAGCAGATTAACAGTTCATTACTGAAGATGTGTCCAAGGTATGGTGCTGTCCTCTGGCCCTCATAGGTCAAATCCAATTCTCCTTAGGAGTAAGAAGCAGACTGTTGTTTTTGTAGCATAAATCCCTCATTTCTTTTCAACATGAAACAAGTTTGTTATTACTGAGAGGTATAGAGTGTCCTTAGCTCCACAAGTTTCAGCCTCTCTCTGAGTTATCCAGAGGTCTTTCTGGCAGTGCAGCTGGACTTAATGCCTCTTCCTGTTACAGGATAAATTGCTACAATGCCTTAAATGCCCAAAGTCCTTTTGGAGGATTCAAAATGTCTGGCAATGGGAGAGAGATGTAAGTATCACACTGCTGTTTTCTAAATTGTTTTCAACTCTACAACTTAATAAATATTAGTGAATGCTTCCATGCAAACTAAGATCCAGAAATATTCCAATCTGAGAATGAGGACATAATATAAGGTGACCTTTAATCATCACTGCCAGTTCTAAATGCAATTGATTTGCATGGTAAGGGCACCTTTTTTAAAATTGCAAACTAACTTATTGGAATTCTCTTCTTATCCTGAAAGGAACTGAAAATTTCTGAATATTTTTCTGAACTTGTAACCTGTATTTTCTGGAAGGTTTTTAAGCCATATTAAGCATCACTTTTCAGAAAGACTCTCTTTGGTGATGCTGAGTGCTTGTTGACTCGTTTGGTGTACTTGTTTCAGAGTTGTTTTGCCATGTATTGTGTCTCTCTTGGTAATTTTTCCTTTCCTTTCTTCAGTTTTCACTACATTTATTAATATAAGTGCATTTGAATTTCATAAAAAAGTTATCAGCTTGCAGATTCTTAAACAACAAAATCAGGCAAAGAGAAGGAAATAAATGTGTTACATCCCTTTGAAAAAAAACCACTTGCCATTCTAAAGCTTTCTGTCTTTCTTATTCCATTTAGCACTAAGTATCAAATATTTTGAAATGGGGCTCCACACTTAAATATTGTCCCATGTACCGAATTTAAAGCCTTACCAGTTTCTCATTCTCATTACAATCACAAGGAAGTTTAGCAATTGCATCAGCCCCAGATTGGTTACATACCAAGGTTTCAATTAATTTCTGTGCAGGAGGTATGTGTACCAGATATGTCTCACCTAAGTTTTCAAAATAGCTTATGGCTAATGGCAAACTCAGCAGTAAAACCAAAGTAAGGTCAAACTCTTTAAAACTTTAAATATGTTGAAGTATACAACTTGATCTATAAAATAAGCTTTATGTAATCTGAAGTATTTTCCCTCGTTAGGGAGTACTTTGAATAACACATTCATACTATTCACATTCATGAGTTATGAGGTGATCTCACACTGGCATAAATATGTCAGGTCATCTAACTCTTATCATTGTGAAAATATTCTAAAACTACTAAGCTCGATAGAGCACATGAGTAACTTGACACCCAGAGGTGACCCCACTGACTCCAGGGAGGTTCAACTGTGCAAGCAAAATATTCACATATCAATGTTGCAGAGTTCTTAAAAGGGGGGAAACCCAGGCAGCACCCCAGCTCTCATGGAAAAATCTGTGTTAATTGCACACTTGATTCCCACTACAGCTTTGAAAGTATTCATCATAAACAATAAATGCTTGGAATGGCAATAATCTCCATCTCACAAGGATGCCTGAAAAACTACCTATGAGTAATTATTCTAGTCCTTTCAGAACCTCTTTGATCAGATATCACCTTCTAATTCACCTCCTCCACCCTGCATTAACACCTGCATATGTTTTATTAAAATACCAGTTTCCTACATTCTTGTTTTTGAGGCATACCTTTTACAGCATAAATAATGTTGAGTTGGGCAGTTAAAGAAAAAAATGTCTATACATAAGTGTGTCATTGCTAAGGTGACACTATGTTACAGCCAGATCATAACTTGGCCCCTGTGCTGCCTGTGCCAGCACTGCATTATCTGGGACTTGTTTTGGTCCTGCATTTAAATTCACAGGTTTTCATCACACATGGGCAAAAAATCAACAAAGTTGAGACCTGTTTTACTCATTTTACACTCCCACAAAATGTAGCAGAGTATGTGCATCCCAGTACTCATGTACACAATACAGGTGATTTCTGATTGCATTAATACTGCTTACAATATTCTTGTATCCTTGAAGAGGTCTAGAAGACATGGGTTTGGGGTGTTTTTCATTCATGTTTCTTTAAAGCTTCTTATCACTACCTGGGAGATGTAAAATTTAACTCTTGTAACTAAAAATTGGGTGGTTCACCCCAGATAGCCACACGTGGCCATTTTATATTAGAGCTCCCCAAAATTCTGGCCTTTGTCCAAATGCCTTCAAGGGAAGGAAGTGCCATTCTACTTCAGAATTCTCCTTTTATGTCATAGGAATTGTTATTGTATGGATAGCTCTGAGATACAGCAATACACACCTGCATTCTGAAAAACAAGTGCAAGCAGAAGAATGGCTTGGAGTTGTAATTCCCTTATCTTTTTTTTCTCCTGGACTGAGGGAGGGAAGAGAATATGTAATACTTCTTCTTAAAAAGCATTTTGTTCCCTTTCCCTCACACCTACACAACCAAGGGATAGCACCATGCAGATTTGACCCATGGGCTCCTTCCTTTTCATAGACACAACCTTTGTTCTCACTCTGATACCAAACTGCAATCCCAGAAGACCCAGAGTAGCAATGGAATAGAATGGTTTTGCTCCCTGTGTTAGGCTGTGGGGACAATTGAGCCTTGAACTGAACACACACGGACTCTTCTGCTCTGAATGTCTTATCTATAACTCATCTTCCTATTCAGCAAGTGTAGCTTTTTAACTTTTGAAAAATACTTGCCTTAGAATTCATCACAATTGTCCTTTTCCAAACTATTGACCAGAAAACAGTTGTGTAAAGCCCTGAAGCCATGAGCCAAAGAAACAGACAATAACTGTCTCTAATTTTGTCTGGCAAACCAAGATGAGAGATCAAGTGGCATTTGGAATGTACATAAAGTCACTTGCTGCTGTCAGCTGGGTTATCTATTGGCTTGCAAAAATGAGTTCAATGGGTGTCTGGAGCTACACAGCAGCCCTGCTGAATCCAGAAACTTCCACACAGACACTTACTAGCATTAGTTATTGGGCTCCAGGCAGTTCCTGGTGACAGCTTCTACTGAGCCCTAAGGGAATGCTTCTGATAAATAACTAAAGTTTTTGGTCATTCTTTGGTGACAAATCCATCACTTTCTACTGAAAGCTGGGAGTGGTGTGGTCCAGATCAATGGGAACGTTTCACATGTAAAAAAGTCTTCACTAATATTTGCTTGCAGGTGCTTAGACTCTGGTAAATCTTAAAACTGCCTACTGAATCATCAATCTGTTGTATCCCTTAAATCCCAATCACTATATCGCATATAAGGCTTACCAAGCCAACAGGCACATCAGCTTTCAAAACTGCAGATGAAGTAACATGGGCTGGTAAATACTGATGTTTCTGCTCAAATGAATTAACTTTCCAAGGAAGGTTACAGGAGTTTCACCCCAATGTTATATTTTGAGTAAAATCTGCAGCATAGAAGTAAATACAAAATGGGTTACACAACACTGGGGGCCTGCAGAGGGGTTTAATTGCCTTAAACAGTGGCCTCTCACTCCTATCTGAAACACTTATTAGAGGAGGTTCTGAGAAATTCCTCTGAAATATTCTTTATGGTACAGTTGGCATTAAGTCCTGCACAGGAGAATCCAGAGGGGAGGCAGTGTCAAATAGTAAACATGCTAACATCATATCCATCCCAGCATGTTCTACATTTTAATATAAGTAATGGAGCAATACTGTGTGTGTCCTAGGGGTGAGGATAAAAATTCAACGAGAAACAAATGTCGGTAAGAGCTCCTGCAAAAAAATCCTCATTAAGTTAATATAGAAAAGATATTCTACTTCCAGACTTGGATTGTACCTGTTTTGAGGTAGGGACAGTGTTTGTTTTACATCCACAGCATCTGGAAGACATAAATTCACTAATGACATAAAGAGACTTCTCCATTACTCAAAATAGGCACAGGAAAATGGAAATACCTGTACTTCAGAGAAGACAAGTGCAAGTCCCACAAAGCCATGCAACATCCACTCTAAACATCAGCAGAGGGGCCAAAGAGATGACCCAGGCTGCAGCTGACTAAAACAAAATGTTAATAGTATCCAGAAACACCCACTTCTTAAGTGTAATCTATCCAAAGCAGAATGTGTTCCCCTCACAGCCATGTGTCAGATGATGACTGGGACCTAGTAGGTGCCTGGTCTCTAGCAGTGTGGAGGTTCTTATGTAATGTCCTGTGCCAGAACAAAGCAAGGAATTCTACAGGGAATCATAGAAGGGAATCTGAGCAAGCTGAGCTCTCTTCCATATTATGTGCAAAGCTACCACTAGATGTTTTGCTAGGGAGAAAAGATCATCTTTATCCATGGTTGTGAGGAGTTCATTTTTCATTGTGCTCAGCGTGGACCTTCCCTTTCTTGAGTGCAATATAAACAGTAATTTCACTGGCCAGTGGGGTAGGTATTGGTGTTTGGACATTTTCAAAGTCTAGAAAGGACAGAGGACATCAATTAACTTCCAAAAGCTCAATCAACAGACAGTGAGTATTTCTGGGTTTAATGTTCTATATCTCCCTATCAAATTCTGAAGCCATCCATTGCTCTGACCTAAACTGAACTGCAACTTTGGATTAATATCTTAACTTTATCAAGAAATCACTTTGCAGATTTTTGCTTGATAAACAGTACCTGGTATAAGCTGATGCTGCAATTTGTTCTTTAGGGGTGAATGTGGATTGAGAGAATATTCTGAAGTTAAAACTGTGACAATAAAGATCCCTCAGAAGAACTCCTAAAATGACAAAGGACCTGGTTGTGCAGAAGAGCACATGATGCCACCTTCTCTGTTCCTTATGGAGACCAGCACTCAGGAATAAAAAGTGTTACACAAGATATATTTAAGAAATTAAGTTGCAACATATATACTGGGCACATAACTGCGTATGTAATACAAACCAACTCTGCATGTTTTCATAAAACTCTCCTGAGAATCATTACATCTTTATAAAACAAATCATAATGAGATAAAATTGCTACTGGGCATCATTTAATAATGGTTCCAGCTATAAAACTGTTAAATGCAAATGCATGCACGCACACATTTATCTCTTCCTTAAATAAACAAAATAAGTCTTACTGCCTTCAGGTTGCCTTCTCAAACAGACCTGCCTTGTACTGACATTGTAGTTTCAATCAGGGCTCTACAAGACACATTATACCCAAAACACTAGCAATGAACACCACAAACAAGTGTCATTGATGTTCTTAAAAAATAAAAGACTCTGAATGGTAATGGCCCCAAACCTGGTGTGGTGGCAACTTTCCAGTTAGCACGCCCACAGAAAGAGGTCAGACTAGGGAGGGAATCAATCTGCTGCATGGCCAATGAAAGCCAAATACTTATCAGTGAAATTTGGCTTTCATGGCTCACAGCAATTTAGATTTCAAAGCTTATTTTCGTAATTACTTCATGTCTTGCTATAAGCAGAAAGTCCTCCTTCTTTTACAGGAACTTGAAGGGATTTACCTGCCTGCCAAAAGAGCAAGGCCAGACAGGGTGGGTGGGTGTTAACGAGAACAGGAACAGATTCCAAGGCTTCACAGAATATTTTAGCTTTCACTGCTTGTCTAGTTTTGTTGTTGTTGTTGTTACTGTTGCTTTCACCTTTTTTCTTTTTTTTAAACAAATATATGCACGCACAGGCTCCATTTATTTGTCTGCTATTAAACTGCCTGTGGTTACACTGGGAATCATTAAGTACTTGTTACAGCTTTTACTAAATGATGTCTTGCCATCCTCACCATGCTTGTGCACCTCAGGTGATGTTACTGGCTGGTACTGAGCTTTCAATTATTTGGGTTTTTTTGACCTAGGACAAAAATATGAGCAAGTTCTTTCAGAATTGAGGTGTTTACAGCCTGTCACATTATTACCTGCTGCCTACAGAATCTCTTCAAATCTATCACTGAAAAACTAAACACTATCTCTTTCTTTTTTTCAGCTGCAGAACTCATCAGTTCCCCAGATTTTTTTTAAGGAAGTTTCATTTTATCTTTTAACTTAGAATTAAGAAAATCTATTTTAGAACTACAGTAAATAATCCACACAGCGTAGCTACATGATCTGGGGTGTAAGTACAGAATTACAGCCTTAGGTGTAAGTTTTCCTAGCTGCAGAGTCTATGCTATGAACTGTTGAAAACTCCGTCCCTGATCAGAAACTAACTTCTGCATGTTCTTAACTTCCTCTAGTCTCTGAGGAATTCCTCTAAGTTTTGAAGTTGTATGTGTCCTTCACCATACTGCTGGATCAGGACAAGAGTCTCCAGCACTTTGTAGTGTGGTGGCCCTCAATATTTTGTAACTCATTTCAAACCGTGTATGTGGTTTTAAGCAATACATCTACATGTCATTATTCAGAACTGATAGTACATTCACAGACATGGAGATAAATCAAAGTATTCCTGAGTTGTTAAATTCAAATGCCATATACTTCTACTGCAGCGTATGTCAGAGTGAAGAAAAAATACAACAAGTAAGAGATTAGTTATCTTTTAAACTGCAATATAAAATGTGAAAAAGGAGATTTTACTTCTTTTCTCCTATCTACTTAAAAAAGAAACTTCCTGTGCTTACAGCATTTACACCATGTACTCTTTTGTATTCCTTTCGTGTATTTTGTATGTCTGTGCTTTATTCCAAATACATTCAGGTAAATAATATAGAGTTACCATTTTTCAACCCTGTCACTGCAGCTCCATTTGATGTACATGGGTTTGTGAAATCCTTTTTTAGATGTACCATCTGCATGGATCCAGCAAAACATTTTTCTAGTCCCTGCAGCTTTTTGTTACAGTTTTTAATCATGTATATAGTTATATGTTATTAAAAAAGTAAAAGGATATTTTCTATGAAGTTTTTTCCATTAAAAAGGTTTAGAGAAAGACTTTAGACTGTGAGACTCCTTTATTGTTGACAGAGCTATAAAAATATTAAAAAAAAATATTTTCTCAGCAAAAGATCTGCTCTCACAGTAGCTTTATTTTCATTTACAAAATGAATGAAGTAAAAGGCCAATTACATTTTCTGGAATATTATTGCAGCTGTATGAAAACACTTGTGAATTGCAGATCTAGGTCATAGTCAAAGTTCATCCTCACCCTTATGGTCATAAAGTTTAGCTATTGGGGCAGGTCTGAAGTCATCAAAAACAGTGCGGCACCCTTACAAACTGCTGCATCACAGCTTGATTTTTGGATAATATTTTAAAAAATCATTATGCCTTTTCTTTCTCTAGTAGATGTTTCACAGAGATTATTAGATTAACACTCGGACCTTTTATGGAGAGATAGTCTACTTAACTTTGATATGAAAATGCTAAAATGGGACAAAGACAGACAGAATTCACGTGGCCAGGCACAGTACAACTCTCCCTCAAGCAATGCCTTTATTCCAGGTTACTTTCATTGCCAGGAACTGCATTCCTTTTTGAAATGGTGCCTATTTAGGTAAAGTAACTATTCAATTAAGAGAGCCAAGCTACTTCATTGTATGGCAAGCAATAGTCATACCTCAGTGTCACAGAATAATACTGTTGGTTTAATCAACACTTGAGAGGCAATCACAGTGAAGTAACTTGACTAGAATAGATGGGATAAAAGAGAATAAACTCAATAATAGGAAGGAAATTGCATTCGTAGGAAGGAGCATTGTTCCTGAAAGTCTGGAATATCAGGTATATATTAAGCAGAGTATCATTTCTACTTAACTAGTGGCATGGACAACTCTGTCATGGGACTTTGGGTGCACAATTAGCACTTTCCATATTCCCCATCTTTCTGACCCACTTGCCACCTGTCTCAGCACTCCAAGCAGTCACACAGGCACAAGCAATGGAGACATTTTCTGAAAGCAAAACAAAGGAAGGAAGGCTGGAACCCACTGAAAACAAGGAGTGTCTTCTAGTGAAATGAGCAAAGTTTTAGTCCATAGTAAATAAGCACTCAGTGGAGCTCCAGTCAGTGAAAGTAAATGTATCAATAAAAGTGTACAGGTGTAGTAAAGAGACAGTTTGGAAATCACTGTGCATTTCTTCTAGAAAAGGATGTGAAGAAAGGCAAAAAGTTTCAATTATGTGGCCTTCAGACAAAGCAGTGGATATTGATACTACTTGGATAGCATTCACACATTTATTGGTGCCCTGTTACAGAGAATGCTCTTTCTCCCCACAAAGGCCAGGATGAAAAATCTTGCCTTGCATATGCAGTGGTACTGTGTGTCACAGTACCATTTTATTTCTTAGTTCTGTCCTGGAAAAAGAGAAAGCCATAATAACACTGAATTCAGGGCACCAGCTGAGCTAGAGAGGAAGTAAAAGACAAGCAATACACCATACTTTTTACTTATGACTCTGCATGGTTACACGTAGAGCTCTGGAGAGCTACATTTACCACCTTACATTTGCATCCATACGTCTCCATTTACTGCATGCTAAGTCCATCAACACAGGAAGTTATTTTTCTCATAACAACTTCATACCACAATGACTGATATTCACAGTGCTAGATCTATCAGGAAGCAGGAAAAGCCTCTGTGGCTATTAGATGCCATCAGCATTCCCAACCCATTCAAACAGATTTCTCTCAGTGCATTAGACTACAGCTGCATAAAACACATCTTCCTCCCTTGTGGAGGAATTAAACACACAGTCTATAATTCTTTCTGTATCTTCACTCTATCTTCTGTGTCCACTGACAGTGCACAGGTATTAGGGAACTGTGTGTGGCTCAGCCAGAA
The DNA here is from genome assembly GCA_013397075.1 of Rhabdornis inornatus. Classification (NCBI taxonomy): domain Eukaryota; kingdom Metazoa; phylum Chordata; class Aves; order Passeriformes; family Rhabdornithidae; genus Rhabdornis; species Rhabdornis inornatus. The sequence continues at coordinate 782,801 of VWZS01008407.1, read as the reverse complement.
AGCTCAGGAACCCCTGAAGCAAGTGCAGGACTTAAGCATGAAATGGGCCATTTATAAGGATAGATTAGTCTAAAGTGAGAATAGTGGTATAATCTCACAGGACTAAAGTGTGGCTAGAAAATGCTCCTACTAAGGCTTCAGGCTTGGGGTCCCACTTTGCTCTTCCTCCCAGCACAATGTGGAGTGCTGGGATGCTGGTTTCAATAAGGACTTCCCTAATTTTTCTCAGAGGACTGGAACTGACATGCTGGAATTCAAGGTTAACACAAGTAACAGATGATTACAGCTGGCTGCAGCACAAGTTCAGGCATTGCAGTGGTGCAGAGCAGGTTAAGTTTTCTGTGTAGCCACAGCTGCTACACTGGGTAGTGCTCAGCACCAAGTGCCTGGTTATCTATGCCTTAGTCCCAGAGGCTGCACATACACACACACAGGACTGAGAATCTATCCCAAACACAGTGAGGAGAGGCACAAGGCTGATTTGCCTCTTGGAACAACTGGGGTAAGTCACCACAGCTGCTGCATAATGTTCCTAGCTAAGTCCTTTAGCTTACTGTTATACAGGGAGGAAAAACACATCTGCATGCCTCTGGTTCCTAAGAATGGTTGATTCTGAAACAGTTCTGCCAGCTGAGTTTACAGCCTGAACCCTCACTAAAAGGCAGCCTCATCCCACTAGCACAGGTATTCTAGAGCTCAGTTGCGTCATAAAAAGACCACAACTATTTTTTTTCTGATATCATAAATTTAAATCCACTCAAGCCAGTATAGAATAGAGACTGCATCTACAATCCACTGCTTCTTCATGGTAAGTATTTGCATTGTTACTTTTCATGGGTTATTGGGATGAGTTTCATCAAATAACAGAGGCTGGCTTGTACTGTGCACAGTACATGTATTTTTGGCTGTGCCAGCAGTGCCAGGAAGCACTCTAGGGAACACTTTTTTCACCTGATTTCATGTGAAATTTATAAACACATTATGGAGGGCCCTTGCCATCATCTGTAATACCCCGAAGTTGCCAATGCCCAAGAAGGCTAACACATCTGCTGTGACAATCTGCCTTAAGGATCAACTGAGTCTACATTACTGATACATTCCCCAGTGCATTCCTTGTATTGTCATTTAATCCTAGTATCTAACATCAAATCCTGCAATTCTGGGATGCTTTCAAGGTGTTTTTAACTGCCTGGAGCCTCTTGATGAGACACAATACATAAACCTGCATTGTGCAACCACCACAGCAATAGACTGTAAGAAAAGCTCCAGCTGCAGAGGTTGCCAAAGAGGCTGTGCACACAGCAGGCTGGAGTAACCCAAAAGGGTGCTTGTGAAATGTTTGTGCTGCTGGCAGGCAGCATATTGCCAGGACAGATCACACATCATGCATTTGCACATCAAATGAAGCTGCACTGGTCTGAGAGCATGGGAAAGGCCTGTCTTGAACGGCATGTGTCCTACTTCCTAAACATGTATATTTTACACTTTACACTTGGTTATTGGCCAGATTGAAAGTACCACAAGTTCCCCAAAGCTTGTCGCTTTGCCTTTGAAGTAGAACTGTTTGGATAATGTTTCCTTTGGCAATTTATCTATGTAACAAAGCAGGAACTTAACTGCCTTGGCCTCTCAACGATCCACCACTAGCTTTTGTCAAAGTCTTCATACTCTTGTGTATATGCACTCTCACAGAATTTGATCATTTTTGTAACCTTGCTTAGCCCCTCTCCTTCTCCCTTACAGTTCTGTGTGGTGAAGCTGGTGCTCATATTAACTCACTTAATTCTGGGGGTTTTCCCTGCTCTATATATGCCTGGCTGAGTTCCCATTTCCTAGAGCAGCCTAATTAGCAAGATGTTTGTGTGCACCTTGCTTCTGCTACCAAACAAAAAGAAAATGTGCTTCTACTGCTTGCCCTTGCAAAAGGGTTCCAGCTCATGGTCCACAGCTTTTCTCTCCCTCCATATTCACACCATACCACAAGATGGGGGACATAGAGCAGGATCTTCTGAGAAGTTTCTGCTGTTTTCTGCTTTCTGATGGTCCAAAGCCTCTCCCACAGTCTTTGGCACTTGACATCTAATCTCAAAGCACCTGTCAGTGCCTGGCAAGAAAGGCCGTCTTGAGTTTTTGATTTTGAACATTACAAACACTCAGGTTTCTGGGAAGGATGCTGAATGGAAAGGCACTTTTTCCTCTCACCAAGAAACTGCAGATAAAGGATTTTGGCTAAAGCATTCCCCACTAGGGGATGCCTAGCGGCATCTGACACTACTAGATCGGAACTCACAGCTTGTTCATTCACCAGAGAAGATCATGGCTCTTGCTTAGAGCTGGCTGGTGAGATGCCCTATCCATGGCTGTATAGGTATGGGGACTTTGTAGACAGATTCTATTCAAATAAAGTATTCCAAGGAGTCCAGAAAAGTCACCAAATGCTCTTCAGCCTTATTCCTCCAGCATCACGTGCATACACGTCCTATTTTAAATACAACCTGGCTGGGAAATCAAGGAGAAAAACCATATTGTTGCCAAAGAAATGGGCATTGAGAGAGCTACCAGTCTGTTGTTCTGAGTAGGCTGGAGCTCCTGAGCAGTACCAGGAAAGCTCCCCTACCACGATGCTGCATTGCCCCAGGGTTGCCTTGCCACAGGGGTGCCACTGGTGTGAGGGAGGAGACTGCTGAGAGCACCACACCCCTTCTATCCTGGCATGGAACTAAACTGGATCAAAGACCCTTTCTTGAAAATCTCTCCCATGTTTCTCCACAGTGCACACTGCACACCTTAAGCCACAAGAAGCCATTGCTACACTGCTCCTGGGAACTGCTAAACTGGCCAGGTCTCTGAACACACCAACGTATACAGACCACCTACTCCCATAACAAGACTGCAGCAAAACCCAGAGCAATTCCTATTCTGTCTTTGCTGCAGCTCAGCCTCTCCAGCAGTCTTCCCTTTGCAGCATTTGCCTCCCAAGGACAAACATTTCTGGGGAAAAATGCCCAGGAAATACCACTGGTAAAACAGACTCTTACAGGAGCTTCCTTAAAGAACATCTGACACTCAAAAGTCCCATTAGATCTCTTTTGTGAACGTTTCTGATGACACTATTTCAGATCGCTCTAGTGGGAAAATTATAGTAGGCTCCAGCTGCCCAATGCCTTTCAAAAAGACACAGAAAGATGCACATATCTCCTACATCTGTAGCAGCTTCACAGTCCAGTATCTGAGACAAATATTTTAAGTTAATTTCATTTCATAGAGACATAAAAACAACTATGACAAAAATCACTGGAGAAACTGTTTCTCAGTGTTCAAAACCACCTTGTAGTTCTTTCCTATGAAAATACCAAGGCTGTTTTCTTCCCTGTAGCGAACTGCACGTGTATTATAGAAGGGCTGGTGCAATGCTCTGCTAAAAGACAGGATTGCTGGTTGCTTTCTATTGTAAAACACACAGAGCATCCCGAGCTCTTTCTCAGGGTTTTGGCAAAGAGGCTCTTTTAACTAACTGTGTTCTTAGGTAGAACAGCAAAAAATGACTTGACGATTTGTTTTTACAATGTCCTCTCTGGCAAGACTAATTACCAGCTAACCTTGTAGCATGCAGTTTCAAACATGAAAAGAGTGGGGCCCCATTCCTTTTCAGGAAAAATTCATACTACAGACTGCAGAATCTCTCTCAGTGAGGACATTTTGCTGGAAGTTTCTAAAAGCTCTAGGCTTATGGGCTGGTCAAGAGATTTCATGATGCTTTTAGAATTTTGCTGATAGAATGAAAAATTTTAGAACGAAAAACTGAGTGGAAAAAACCCCATGCTTTCCTCCGTTTTACTATTTGTCCCTTTGGGGTAGTAATACAGTCACCAAACCAAAGCCACTGGAAATGCTGTTCTCAGCTGTTTTGCTGACAAAGCACAGAAGAACAAAGGTAAATTTCATGCATTAGTTGTGGAAATTGTGTTCAGCAGCAAGAACCATGTTGCACAGAGCACTGAGTTGAGCCACCAGCAGATTCTGCCTGAGAAAGGAAATCAAACTGATGGGCTTCTTCCAACTTGTCTTTGTTTCACACAAAGTTTCAGGACAAACAACTTTTCTTCCTTATTATTCTTCCTATTGGACTTCTTTCTCCCTTCTTAATTCCTCTTCCTCTTGGAGTAAATAGTGCCTCTCTAAAGGTTTGGGCTGAAGCAAAGCCCTGAATATGCATGTAGTCTCTGCTAGTATTTTCCAGCCGTGCAATTAAACACTGGGAAGGCCAGGCAGTAGCTTCTCATTAGACAGTGTTCCTGGGTGATTCTGACTGCAGAACCAAGGCAGCAAACATCTCTGAGTTTTCTGGCTCAGGCACAGCAGCCAGTGTTTGGTAAGTCACCAGTCACATCTACACAAGCCTATCTTAACCATCCTCTCCATTCCAACACACCTTTTCCCCAGTTACAGTTTTCAAGCTTTACAGCAAATAATTTTGTAATCTACTTTTACTGGGCAACTAAGCAGCAGCAAACATAGTGTGTGTTCAGAACTCATTGTTCAAACATGGTTTATAATCTTTAAGACAAAAGTAAACTTGCTAGGTTTTTAAATCCTTCCCTGCTTTGAATGTTATTAAAGCTCTAGAAGACACCCTTGATTACTTTAGCTTGAGTTGCAAACCATTGTAACCACAGTGTAATTAGGATCTGAGCAACTGTAGATGCTGCTGAGCAGAGAGAAAAATTGATAAACCAGGACAAAATTTACAGATGGCAATGAAGAGTGGGAGGCTTAAATGGGTTTTCACTTCCTCTTTTCCCTACAGTCCTTAGCACACCTTGTACAGCCTCATGCCTCACTCCTAGTCATGCACTTGATCACATCTCCTGCACAGCTCCTCCTCTAGAACTGTTTTTTAAGTGGTATTATTTTAGAAATTTAAATTAAAAGGTTCCTCTGCATGTAAGACATCTAGTTATATAAACCTCATGAAATATTCCGAATTTCCAGAATCCATGTAAAATCTAAACCCATGCATTTGCTTCAGCTGCTTATTTATGTCAGGGATTTTCAAGAAGTTCAGACCTGGAAAGAAACCTGTCCTCTCTTCATGAGACTGTAGATATCATCACTTCCTGTAGAATACATTTACAACATGAATAGGCTTTGGACAATCTACAAACCAAAGTTACAAGAACTGTGGGAGTTCCAGTTACAAGGTAAGCATCCATTTTGAAACTCTTCTAATAAAATCAAGTTGTTTCAGCTGCAATGGCCTGCAGGGACAACAATATTTGCTTTCTTTTGCAACATCTTTGTCAATCCTCCTTCATGGCACAAAAAAAGGAAAAGTTGTTAATTAATCACCGGATTATTTGTGTGCACTTCATCAAAACCATGGCCTCACTGTCCTCTACAAACATCCTAGATTTGGTATAGGCCTTGAAGGTTTTAAAAGTAAAATTAAAACCTATGAAGAAAATTATTATTATTATTATTATCATTTTCCAGACAAGGTGATTGAAAAAAAAATAGAGTAACTCATCCCAAAATTACAGAGCACAACCTTCTGCAAAGGCTAGGACTAAGCATGGATCTCCTGGCTCCTAGAACAGTGACCTGCTTGGTACTGGCTTGTTGCTTATATTATTGCAAAGGAAAAATTAATACATGCAAACACATACATAGAAATTATGAGACTCTTGCAGAGGAATTCAGTTTGTCTAAAGATCTGTAAAAGTAGAATTTACACTTCTGACAAACTGAGCTGAGGAAAGCCCTTGAAATTCTTCGGAACTAATGATCTTTTAAGGCCGTATGTAGTGGGGTCTGATTTTCCCTGTGACACATAGCCACACAAGCCACTCACTTCTACATATTTAGACCCAGAGCAGGATCTCTCAGCTAATAAATAGTACCATCAGCTTTCACCACGGCTTGACCATAGACAAGTGAGCTTTTCAGCACTTGTATCAGTCTCCAGCAGTTCTGGCGTGTTATTTCCTGTTTCTCCACAGCCAAGTGGCAAGCTCTATCTTGGATATGCCTGTGATTTATTCATCTGTTTGCTTGTTTGTTTATTTTTACACACACACATTTTCAAGCTGCAGGTTTTTTGTTCGGATGCGCACAATTCAATCCCCTGCATTCCATTTCTCTCCCTATTCCTACAATTGCTCCCCACAACAGGTGGGTTTGCAGAGGACCTAAGCACTGTTCATCCCTGATGAGTTCACTGGGAACTGACTGTGTTCAGGACATAAAAACCTAGGACATACAGGTATTTGAGTACTTGTGAGGCATTAATTCAAGGAAGCAATTTAGAATCAGGTTGTGCTTAACACCAATTAATTGCAGTCTGACAAAAAATCTTTGAAAAGCTGAGTCTAGAGATGGAACCCTACCTGAGATTCCTAACTGAGGTCCAGCCAGCACAGGCAGTGGCTTCCAGGGGAGAACTCTGCCCTGAGGTGACTCTGTTGACTGGATCTCTTAAGACAGCAGTGGGAGATCAGACACACAGAGCAGGTGTCAGCACCTCCAGCACAGACATATCAATTTAGAGCAAGATTCATCTTGTCCAGGTTCCTAATTTGGGAATCTTATTTTAATCTTACCCTGGTTAATTCAAATCATATGCCATGCTGTATGTTTTAAACTCACAGCTATTGATGACTGATGGCAAAGCTACATAAGTATGTATGCAACGTGCTGAGTCACCCTCAGGGAATCCTGATTAGAGCCTCTTACCAACTGTTGTTAAAGACTGAGGACTGAAAATACCAACGTGCCAATAAACAACTCCACTGTAACACAGGTACATGAATGCCTTGAGAATGTAAAAATTTTAAAAAAATTAAAAGGAAGTGCATACTTTTAAGTAAAAAAACCCTATAATTTTAGAAAAACATATACAGAGAAAAGAAACAGAAACTAGTAGAAGTTCATTCTGAGTTCTTGACAATCACCATCCTAAATGTTAATGATTTTGTAAACTGATCAGATAACTCATGTTGATATGCTTTTTCTTAAACTCTTGCCACTTAATTACTTTGGTTCCTCATGCACCTTAGCATTTACATATTGTTATTTACGCAGGCCTGTATATTATTTTCCTCTATTCTTTTATTACTAGTATCCATAGTCTTTTTGCTGTCTAATACTGAACAAACAGCATATAGTCACAGTAGCTCCTTGCTCTAAGCTTCTGGTGTTTTCCTTTTACAGTGCAATTACAGTGCAATACCCTCCTAGAAGGTACCAAGCACTACAAAACAATTCAGCTGCCTTCACAACTACAACAATATGCTCAAGCCAGTGCAAACAAGTGATGCAATGCAAGCTATGTTCTTCCCAAGGGTGGAGAGCATTCCCCAACCAGACTCTCAACTTGTTTTTTCCCAAAGAGAATAACTTGCAAGGTCACTTTTGAACCCTTACTTCTCATGGAGTGGCCACAGTCCACCCAGCAGAGCTAAGGGAAAAGAAAATTAGCCTTTGAACTATCCTTGCTTGTGTACAGTGTACATGAACTAGCAACAGCAATACATAACACTGATTAATTGCAGCTTCACTTGCAAGGATTGAAAGATTCTCCTAAATAACCTGAAAAGGCCCATGACTATTAACAAATTCCTGTGGCTTTATTCAGAAGCTCAAATGAGATGGAAATATCTAAGCCTGGTATAAATTCCAAAGCACAAGCCTCAATTATATTCTTAATGTTTCTATAACAGTTGTATGGAAATAATGATTTCCATACAAATCTATCATTCAAAAAATGTTTTAACCAAAAGAAAAACAACACAATCTCAATAGACTGCATCGTCATATTGTTTGCTGTTTAAAGCACTGTGGAAATAGATAACACTAAAATATATTATTTAGTGTAACAAAGGAATTGATGGGATTAATACAACAATTTTTTAGTTATTAATCCGCCTTCTTTATATGACCATGGTGTGATCACTTAAAACTGACATTTGTTATTCTGATGAATATAAATAGCATTTTTATTACGATTTTATTCTTTAAGCAGCCAAAATATGTATCTCTGAATTGGTCCCTACTGGCATTTGGACTTCTGGCAGTTTTTCAAATATATAACTAGACACGAGCAGAAAAACATATAAAAGGAGACATAAATTCAGATGGATTAAGAAATACTTGGACTTTTGCAAAATGTTGAGCATCTCTAAACTCTCACCAAGGCTTAATACCCAAGTACACCTGTTGTCCTGTTCATTCCCATTCAGAATGTTTTTCATAGTTCAGTGCACCAGACAATTTTTTCTTGTCATGACAGTCTCAATTCAGCTGACTCTGGTTAGAAATCTCTTCTTGTGACAGCCCAACCCATTCTCCAAAGAATGGTGATAAGTAACCAGACTTCTTAAAGGCCAGACCAGTATTTTTTCTATCTTTTCAGACTTTACTAGCCCATAACATAGAACAGAACACTTCAATATCAGCCTTTTGCAATTCAATCAATATTCTTACCTAACAAGCCAAAGAGCCTCAAAAAACTTATCATCTTTTGCCTTAAATGTGTACACATACATCCAAGAAACAAAAAAAATCTAAACCAGAACCCATCACTGCCCATGGGAATGGACATGAGAACACACACACAACAGATTCCTTTTACTCTGTACTGCCAGGAGGTTCTCAGACCGTGCATGGGGAGAAAGTCTGCAGGGAGGCTCTCATACCACCTACCAAACACTGCTGCTGCAAGATTTTCTAGCTTCTTTCCAACAGATAAACAGCTTCTGGAGTGTTACAAAGAGCCATGCTTGGGCCAGTTTGGACTAGACTGGACTGAAATTGTGCATCTACTACACACAATAAATAAAAGTTTCCTTGCAAAGGGTAATATGACTTACTTAAAATGTAGTCTTCATGCCCATAGCATTCCTTAACATCTAAAAGAATCATGAACCAAAGGTTTGACCTTCCAGTAGGTAACATCTGTTGTCCCAGTGATGTGTTCCTCAACAAATAAGTGCATAACACTAAAAGATAACATGTGACATCGGTAAAGAAAATCAAAGCAAAACAAAACAAACATGAGAGAGAGAAAAGACAAGAAAAGACATCACATTTTTCTGAGCAGAGCAGAACAAATGTTTGACTGAGAAGCTTCGGGTCCGGCTGGGAGAAGGCCAAGACTAATTTAACCTTTGGTCAAATGGTTGGGAGTTAGCTAGTTTCCTTTTTCCTCTTACATCACTCCCAGAGATTTTGACAAAAATAATATGGCCCCGATTACATGACATTACAGGCTCTCATAATGCACTAGGGAGGATAGTGTTGAAACCCCTTAGAGACAAATTAATCCCAGCAAAGCAACAGCTGTAAGATTCCTATAAAGGGAGAAAACAACTGAAATGTTTGCATTATATACTTATGATTTTAATATAACTTATTAAGGGGTTTAGATTATTGGACATCTTAATAGGTCTAACAGCTTTGTATCATCATGAAAATATCAGCAGTCAGGTTGCACATAACTGCCATTAAGGCATTTAACCACTCAGCACATTCCTTTAAAAAGCTAAAGCAGACCCAGGTATAAGATGATTTCTTGTGCTTTCAGGAAATGTATGCAGTCAGAGAGAGTTTTTTTAAACATGCTGCAACAATCACCACTGCTGTCATTGTGTGCCTCCTAGAGCCCCTGTGAGCACTCAGGTGTCAGGCACCTGCTCAGCCCACCCGCCCTGGGACGCTGCTGCAGCCGTGGCATTTCCAAATCAAGCATTCCCCAGGTGAAGCAAACACGACCCTTCTGTCCTGCTCTCCAGTTTATACACATCCCCCTTTTCTTGTACTCTTAAACTTGTTATCAAACACACGCTGTTCTCACCTGCTATAAAACCACTCTGGTTGTAGCCCACGCACTTATTTTGGAAGAAGATAAACTGACCTAAAGGCAGATTCCAGTTTAAGTTCCCTCTCTATAGCCAACCCATATACTCCTCCCAGGTTTTGGGGGCTGCCACTCACATGCTGCCGGACAAAGCCACCTGCACCCAGCTTGGCAGAATCTGTCACAGCAGCCAGCCCTGAGGCCACATGTGCTCCAAGCCGACTAAGGGGCCTGGAGAGCTGCAAAGTGGTTGTTTCAGTTGGGCCAGACTGCAAAGGGTGTGCTGACCCTCTCTACGTTCCTCCCCACCCACACCTTCTGCCCCCACAGCACTGTGTCAGACCTCATGCGTGAGCCCCATGCACCACAGCATTCCAGGCAGGGATGATGATCCAGCACAGACAGGACACAGGACAGATCACAGGCAGGTTCACCTGGGCCAGGTCTGGACACAGCACATGAAGAGAAGCGCTGCAAGGCCAAGCTGTCTGGAAGATGTCCCCAGCCACGAGGCTGGGACACTACCCCTCGTCCCCAGGCCCACAGGGGTACACAGTGGGCCGGCACGCTGGGGTCACCACTCACACCCTCACTGTCATTCACACCACGAGCCTTTACCCATCCTTGTGCAGCACAAACCCCTGGTGTAGCCCTGCCCTCCTCTCACTGCCTGCACAGCAGCTCTGCCCAAGCAGCTGAACCATGTCCTTGTGGGAAAGACTTCAACGAAATCCATTGCTTTTTTGAGATAAAGCAGCCAAACCTACCTCCCTCAGTTTATAGCAGCCGGTGGCAAGCTGTGCAGTAAGCAAGAAGTGCAGAGACCTCTGCATGTGTTATGAGGAGACAGGAAGATGATTTTTTTCCAAACTGAGAAAATATGCTCATATGGAACAGTATTTTTAGGTGGTTTGTGTTGCTACTTTGGGAACAGGTTTTATCTTTCCTTACTTAGTTTGGACTGCATGTCTGCCTTCCAGTTTGGAGGAGTAAAGAGAGTTGGTCATGGTAACTGTGAAATATGACACTACATGCATTTTTAAGAACTGGTTTTACATATGGTAAGGTCAATTTCATCCAACTAAATTGTGGGTGCAGTTTGTTAGTGCTTTGCTTAATAAATTGTAGCTAATAATGCATGAGTATAACAACTAGTTCATAATATCACAAATATTGCTGTGAAACAGCGCATATTGCAACTTAATCTCATGAAAAGCATAAAGCAGTTTCATGAAAATTTATATCACTTTTGAATAAACACCATTTTTTATTTAAAATTGGGGGTTTTTATCAGGTGAGACAAGATATGATTAAATATGATGTTATGTTTACCCATATACTTCATGAAAACGTATGGATCTCATGGCAGATTTTAAGAATATACTACCAGACCTGCACCTTGATGAATGCTGTATCACTGTTATTGTATGTAATTCACAGGGGTTTAATAACGTAAAAATCCACAAGGGCTTAAAAAACATACTGTCTTACAGAAATTTTAACATAACAAAATAAAATGTGGAAACTTGAGAAGAAGTAATTAATAAAAGCAGTGAAAGCTTGCACACTGTGTTAAAAGCTCAACGCTACCCCCAAACTTAAAAGCTGTGAAGGCATATGCCTCCAGTGTGCAGGCTGCACTTTAGGCTGGGGCTGGGCTGCTGCCCATCTGAGGGCTGCTAAGGTGGGCCAGAGACCAGAGTTTTCCCTGATAGCTCAGGCAGGTTCCAAAACCCTGCAGCTGAGAGACTTTTACTTGTTGCTGTATAATTCCCATTCACACTGTTCACAAAGTCACAGCATTGGTCTGCTGTGAAATCAGAAAGATGGAGGGGCTTCCACACTACAAACACTGCCAGGTGTGCAGTGAACATGCAGCTGCCTGCTGTGCCTTGCTGAGAACAAGGCTCTAGCAGCAGTCAGATCTGCCCAGGGACCATTGCTGTGGCCTGACTGGCAGGGCCTTTCTGTATTTCTTGAGGGCAGAAAGGGCCTGTTGGGGTGACATGTTGTTTACAGGAGGCCTTACAGATAAGAAATTACCTGTGTTTTTGTGGAGGGCAGAGCTGACACTTCTTAGGAGATGCAAAGTATGTCTCAAAGACAAGGGTCTCCACTGCTATGCAAGGTATGCTTTGATGTTATTCCTCTGCATGATCTTTCAAGATCTACTGAATCGGAAAGGCATTTCTGCATAAGGTGGAAAAAAAAATCACATCTGTTAAGTAACAAGACATAACACAGCATTTTCCTGGAAATGTAATTGTTCTACATACATGCAAAAGATATGCAAGTCTGCTGGGAAATAAACAAGGTCTTTCAAGGATCATTCCAAACCTGGAAATCGAGAATGTTCTTACTTCATGAATGCCTTATTAACTGTATTCACTTTAATGTATTTTTTATAGAAAGTTTACACTCTAAAGTGTATGGCTTGTGCCAGAAAAAAGAGGGGGGAGAGAGTGGGGCAAAAAATATAAATATGAGCAATGTATGTCTTGCAGTTATTTTTCAGTCCTACATTATATGAGAACTGTAATCTCAGGCAGGGACTAAGGGCACTAAGTAAATGAGAAAAGCCCATTTAAGTGTAGCCCACAGAGCAATGATTACAGCTGTTTTGACCTGTAACTGCCTCTACGACCTTGCCACTGTGAAAGGCCTGATCCTGGCTATCCTCCGTCTAAACAGATAAGTGCCATTTGATCAGCTTTGCTTTAGCATGGCAAGTAAAGAGGCTGGATGTCTAGGTAAAGGAATAAGATAAAGAAACCTAGGATGGTAGCAAGAAGACTACTAAAATAACCTGTGGCATAACAAACAGTCTACATGAATGTCAACCCATATTAACAGTGCTCTGAAAATTCACTGTTTTCAAACAGGCCACTAGAATGTGCAACACTGTTCACCCATTAGCATGCAAAAGTAATTCCTTGAATAAAGACAGGGATCAGTAGTCCACGGCACTTTCAGCCAAGAAAAGTCAGCACATGGATGAATACCTTGTAGGAGGCCTAGTATGTGGCTGTGAGCTGAGGGTTACAAAAGCTGAAAAGAGGTATCCATGGAAAGTAGCAGCTTCCAGCTTCCACTGAGTTCAACCACACAAGGAATATCACCCATCAGCCAGCCCATCTGGAAATCAACAGGAAACATGAAGTGCTGCTTTGCCAGAAGTCAGTTGCTGCCATTAGCTCTGATCTACTCGCATCCTTCACCTCTAACTGTAGAATACCCAGTGTGGACACCAAAATAACAAACTGGCCACTTTCAAAATGCTGTTCATCCCAGTAGTATAACACATTGTTACACCAGTGCCATGACCTAGTTGAGCAATTTTAGTAAAGTTGCTTGATAAAAATATTGAGACCATACATTTCTAGTAATTACATGATGAAAATCGTAGGGCTTTTTAGAGGATATCTAGTAAGGCAAACTAATCAACATTTCTAATATTTAATATTTAGAGGAGCAATGACATTAGAGTTTGCGGGACTGTTATATTTCAGCCTTATAAATGATTATTAAAAAAATCCTTTTCCAGGACTGAGTAGTCACAATCTGTTGGGTGAAAGAAGGTTGAGGTGAGACTGCTCTCCTGAGTCTCTGCATTAAAAACTTTTGTATGGTCCAGCTTTTAATAGACAATTTAAACATATTAAAAACAACAGTTTTAAAAACTAGTATGCAGTCTCACTGCATATAAATGCAGACACATACATACATGCACATTACTGAAAGATATATTTTTCCTTAACTTCTGAATATGAGAGCCATGCTGGTAGGCAGACTTCTCAAATATCTTCCATTTCATGGTACACTTTTATGGTGGGAAGTTATTGACATCAGAAAGGAAGAATAATGAAACTGAGGTCACAGAGTTATTTACACTGGCGGGTGGATCCCACAGCATTCCTGTATGATTCGATTGTTTTGATGACCCTCTTTTTGGGATTCTGTCACACATTACATCTGATGTTTGGATCTTGGTAACTTGAAAGGGACACTGAGAGGTCTGTTTGGTTTCTGTTACCACTGAGTTAACACAAGGTTAGAAAGTCTGTCCCTGTTCAAGCCAATGGCACAATTCCCAATGACTTCGGGAAGTTTCCAAACTCCCTGTCCCAAACTGCTAACAAGGCAAACAGAAGGAGCCACAGAGATACCAAGTTGAGCAAGAGACACCTAAAGAGCACCCAGGGAACATTCAGAGAAATCTGATTAAATTATTGAGGAGCGAAGGGAGAAAAAATAGTCAGCAGTATGCAAGTGCCATTAAAAGGCAAGCTTTACTTTAAATTTTGATGTCAAAAGGGAAATGTGGGCATTATTGCCTTAAAGACTTTTGTTTAGAGTTAGAAATTGATAAACTATGGCTGCATAAAGCAATTAAAAAAAAATAGAGCACAAAAAGCCATATTTAGATCATAAGCAGAAATCTCATAAAGAAAAGCAGAAATCTCCCCAGACCTGAGATGAGCCTTCCTTTTATTTTCAGACCATTACTGTAAAGCTGTTAACCTTCACAGATACTGTACCATGATCTGCCCAGCAGGAATTAAAAACCCAGGCCACAGTGATTGAAAAAACCAGAGTAGTGACACATTAGCAGCAAGGATGTGTATGTATGACTGTGAATAACACAGCTCTGATCCTGGTGCAGAAGCCTTGGGCTTCATTACATTTAATTACTTCCGGCTTTAAATCAAAGCCTGCTTCAAAATGAGAGTGGCTGCTATTAAACTAAATTACTTTCCCCTCAAGCTTGCATGGAAAAGTACAGTACCAAAGGAAGACAGTTTCTATTAAAAGCAGTATGGCAAAGGTACTGCTGCCAGTCTAGAGATGGTTTGTAACTCGGAGCAGCTCATAAATGAAGCTTTATATGGTACCTGTCTTCGATATTTTATATGGGAGAAATGTTTGTATTTGGCTCAGTTCCTTTCTGCCTGGTTCTTTTTGCAGCTCCTTGTGCTGCTCTGAACTGCTACATGACAACTGTTCCTAATGCAGAAGCCACACATCAGCACACCGATCCTCCTTCCTGTGGGCTTCCCCTCTCCAGGGTGGATATAGGGAGTGCCAGTACAACACTCAGCAACACGAGACTTCCCAGAAACAGAGTGCTCTGAGATGCAGGCAGGTTTGGATGACCATTTGTTGGAGCATGTATTTCAAACATAAACACATTAAGTGATAGAAGAAACCTTCTCCCACAAAGGTCACAACACTAACATCCTGGACCTACCCAGATGACAGGCCCAATTAATACTGGTTAAAAAACCAGTACAAAGCAAAACACCAGCAATAGCCCTTGAAAATAATCTGCTCTCGATATACCAGATTCCTAGCAGACAAGCTGAAATTAAAACGAGGGATGGGTTACTCAAATCAAACCAAATACAAACTTAATGAGAATTTACCCAAATCTTCTGACAGATTTTTTTAATCCCTGTTGTGTTTTGGCTCTCACTCATATTCAGCATCTGCTCTCTATCCTTGATCACTATCCGAATATTTGTTCCATGCACTTAATTTCATTCTTTTTCAATTTACAGCCTGCCTGGTTCATTTGTTCATTCTTTGATTTACCCTCACATTTTCTCAGCTTTTCATCTCTTTCTGCTTTTTTTTCTCCATCTCCTGGCTTTATTGTCTCTCTCTCTCTTTTTTTAATCTGCCTTAGTCTATACAGCCCTAAATTTCTCTTCCCTATTTCCCTGTTGCCTTCCTGTCACCATTTGTTTTCTATCACCCTTCTTTTCTGCTGGTTGATGTTGGAAATATTTCAGGAATTTGTAATTCTCAGTGCCATGAGAACCGTTATCTTTGCATTTTCACTGGTGAAAGTGCTCTCAGCATGGTGAAGATGATGAGGATGATGACGGAGCAGGCCTGGGACAGAGAGGCTTCAGATGGACTCTTCCCTGAGCCCACTCTGCCTCCAAAGTGGTATGCTCCAGTGCGGAATGTGCGAGAGGAAGCTGGGCCCGTGGGGAGTGCACAGGCTGGGGGCAGGGAATGTGTATTGAGAAACCTCAAATTCCACACAACAGAAATGAGTACAGGAGAAACTGAAATACAAGAGAGAAGCAAGATGAGGGACCAGCTGGAGAAGGGGGGGGGGGGGGGGGAGTGCAGGAAGAAAAATACACCCACCATCACCACACCCTAGCCTTCAAGTTTTTCTTTCATGCAGGTGCAGTTGAGAAGCAGTACAAGCCTTTGTTAATATCCACTTGCTCTGAGTAGTAATACTAAGAAAGTCTCAGACTGCAGTCTACCCATTATTTCTTTCCCTGAGCAGGGTCAGAGGCCACCTTTAAAATAACAACTGCAAATAAAAAGCAATTACATGGAATAAAAAATGATCAGTGAGTGAAAAAACTAGTCAGTGCATGGAGTGTGGTGACTTGTCATTGGAATATGACAATATGCCAACTCAAAGTCACCACAGAGAGGAAAATAAATATACGGATAAGTGACTGTATTCTAATACCTAGAGATGGCTCAGGAAAGAACCATCAAAGGTTAACCAACCTGCTTTGTTATTGTTTCTGCTGCGCCTGCTATTGTTATTTGTATTCTGGTATCACCAAGAGGCCTCAACCAAGATCAAGGCCATTACATCAGATACAAGATAAATACGCACAGGAAGCAAAAGTTCCTGTTTTAAAAACCTAAAGCTTAATGGATGAGACGAGCAAGTTGAGGAAAAACTGAGATAATGAGAAGTGAAATGACTCAAACTGAGCCACAGCAGTTCAGTCTGAGAGGCCTATCCTATCTTTTAGAGTTGCAAGGAGCTGAATAGGAAGAAATTGGGAATATTGTGTACACTATAATGATTATTGTTTAGAAATGTAAGAATTCCATAGACTCTTCCTTCCTTAGTGATGGAAGCCTCCTCTGTATGTGGAGATAAAAGCTAGTGCATGTTTGCTGTTTGCTCAGTTGGTCCTTCACATGCTGACCATAATGTCTCACCATGATAAACATACATGGTACTCACTACCATTTACAGATCATGTGCATGGTGATGAGATGAGGATATGTTCAGCTAATATAAAATATCTTTGTCTTGTCCAGTTCTCTTCCTTCTTCCCTTCAGTTTCAGTGCTGGCTTTAGCTAAGCTCTCACAGTTTCAAGAGCTGCCAGACTTGTCATGCTGTTACAGAACAGGTGACCTCAATCAGTAGCAGGACTTAAGAGCTCCTTGGACTCTGTGGTCATCTCTGCTTCAAGTTCACATTCTCCAAATACTACCGCAAAGAGTTTGCTAAAACGTTCCCCTCTGCATTTCAGCTCCAGCTGAAATCCAAGTATTAAAGCTAATAGCTGGTAAAGGGGAGCCACATCTCCACAATGCATTTTGCCCACACAGCATAATGTTCAAAACCAGGGTTTCAAAATCTTCAGAAACATTTTGCTACAACCTGCTAACATAAGATAGTGCAGAGATGTCCCTAAATGCCAATTGCAGACATACCAGAATGGGGCTCTTGAAAGAAGTACTGCCTATCACTCACCACCACCCATGTTTTTCAGAACTTCAGACCTTAAAAAAAACATAAAATAAACCCAGGACTGTAACAGCAGCTATTCCCAAGACTTCAGGATGGATGCACAGTGGTAGTTAATGTTGCAAGACATTTATATGATAATGAACCATAAAGTTTGCTTACACTGAGTCAACAGGACACAGTGGTACCATGCCTGAGAGATACCTGTGCACTAAACTCACAAGTGTTGAAAAGACTTCCAGCATGGGTCACTACTATCAAATAAAAACTCTCTTCTGAATAATAGAGAAGAGTAAGCAAGCTAATATCTGTAGGGATACCTTCCCCTACTAAAAACACTTCTCCCTGTCAAGATCAGAGAGAAGAACCCCTGAGCTGACTGGCTGCCAGTGCCAGTCACAGTGTCTTCCAAGCAGAAGACCTGTGACTACAGCAGAGAACACATTAGTGCTTGTCCTCATGATTTCCCCTGAAATCCTGTTAACTGGTTAGCAATGACTAGCAGTTACTGCAGCATTGATTTGACTCCTGTCTCCAACATGTAAACCAAAGTAGCATGTTTATCAGAAGCTGTTGAATGGTTTAAGATGGCCAACTAGAAATGAAACTACAAATTACGAAACTCTGACATGGAGAATGAGCTTTCCGAAATCCTGAGAGAAACAAGTGAGGGGAGGTACTTCATCAAGTGTACCTCTCTCAGAATGGCATATTCTTGAGGACCTATTTCAAAACTGTTTGGGTCCAGCATATAAAAATCCAAAGCCAAGAATACTCAGTTTTCTCAGATGAGAAAACAATTAGGACAACATAGAGTAGATTAAAAACCACAGCTTATTTAAAGCACTTAAAGGTGGTCCTTTATTCTCAGTAGTCCTCAGGTATGTCAGCATAAAATCCCTTAAAGAGAATGATCAAATTCAGTGTACTTAATAAGGAGGTTCCGTTCCAAATACTTTAACTTCATTTGTGATTATTAAGCACTAGCGGGCTCAGGACACAAAAGATACAGGGAGAAAGTCAGAAAAGGACTCAGATATGAATCAAAGTATATCAGACCATAAAATACTTCATCATTACTTTCTAAGCTTTTGAAAAAATGTTTAAAATATCAGACTGGAACTGCTACCTCATATGGTGTTCAAAATGTGGCATAGTTAAGCAGATGTGGCCACACCAGACAAGTAAAAACTTACGTAAAATTATCTATGGTTTCTTGTGGCTCACAAACTGTATAGGAGTCAACTATGTCATGCTGTTGCAACAAAATGTAAACACAAGAAGACAGAAACAGAAGCACAAGCAGGAAGACAGAGTACAGTTGTAAGTTGAAGATGGTAAAGTGAAAACAATGAGGCTGACCACGGATTCTGACAGCATGGTCACTGAAAGATTCAATGAGCTGGAGTTATGCAACCTCATGAAAACACTCTAGAATGTGACGGGGGATTGGCAGGTTTGGAACAGTAACAAGCTCTGAATATGTGCAAGGCCATACAGAAAGGACTGGAAGAGTCTGACCTCCATAAATTTAGACTGTGGTAGTGAAAGTTCAGATTAAGCATTAGGGAAAGCATTTTTAATGTTAAGTATTATACTGGATTAGACCATCAGAAAAACTGTGGTGTCTTCATGATTGACTTAGACTGCATCAGTTCTTGGGGCAAGGAGATAGACTGGATGTTTGCTCAGCATAATGGTTTTTCACATTTGTTATTGCAATTGGTCACCTGGAATAGAAGTCACTTCTCTGATCAGGGAAACATCACCAGACTTCCGGAAACGTTCATATTCAAATGTTCCAGTTGTCAGACATTTATGTTAGAGAATAGGTTTGGCAGAGCGAAAAAGGGAAGTTATCAACATGTCTTGAATAGTAATCTGGAGTCTAAAAAACAGAAAATCAATTCAACTGTGAAGGACAGAATGCATTTGGGAGTGTCCTCAAATCACTTCCTATGTCGACAAATCACAGCCATAGTTTTCTGCACAACCGACACAGTTTTCAAATACTGAGGCCACCTTCATATTGCCTCAGCTACTATCTCTTTTCATGCTGTCTGATGCAAAATTATGCTTGATTTTTCCTGTGGAGAGCAGAGGGTAAGGGCTCTCCCTACAAGGTTTTTGGGCAAAACCAAGAAAATGTGGTTGACACTTCAAAATAATGTTCTTGATTACCACTTGTGTTCGGTTCAAAATGTTATCTTCCTTGTTCAACATGTCAATCTGTTTGACATTTGTAACAAATACAGTCAGACCTGTGCATATTGCGTTTCAGAAAAGTTTTGGATTTTTTTTTTAAAACATCTGTTTGGAAGTGTTAAGGTTCTGCTGAAAAACCTCACACAGATGTGGGCAGCATGCCATATTCTGAACAACAATAGAATCTCCAAGCATCCTCCCAAGACATACTTAAATAAAATTCCCAAAGAAGAATGAAATAAAATCTTTTTAACCCAAAATTTCTTCTGCTAAGCTGTACATGCTGCCATATCTGTTCACTTGCAAGGAAAACCAAGTTAGTTACCATTTTCTGGCAGTACCATGTATTGCACTATTGCATTTAGTCCCATTTATATGATCCCACAGTATGTTTTCCACTATCCCATGTCCACTGTAGCCTAGCACATTAGTCAAAGGAGAAGAAAATGGGGGAGAAAGCACCACAGAACTCAGAGCAATTAATGTTTTCTTATTTCTTCCCTTTTTGCCATTACTGCACTGTGTATGTACTAAATATCTGCCAGAATTCTCCACCCAAACTTAGTGCTCTCAATTCACCCATGCTTTTCAACACTTCTCTTGAGATTCTCATCCCATTGTTTCTTTCAAATTTCATTTTCTTTTCTCCTTTACTCTCTTGCTTTCTTTACTTTTCTCCTCTATTTTTCATAGTCCCTCTCACCCCTGCAGGAAAGAAAGAAAAAAAAAAAAAAAAAAAAAAAAGAAAGGAATGAAATGAACTGTATTTTAACAATCAGCATAACAGTGAAACAATGCTCTTGAGATCCCATCTGTTGCCAACACATCTCCCAAGACAGCAAATGATGGGCATTCCTTGCTAAATAAAGAGAATTTCCCACACCCATTAAAGATCTACACAGCAAAGACTGTTGCTTAAGTATTTACTTTTTATGGCATACAAGAAAACTACCTGGAATTGTAAATACCAATGACATATTGTTCACATCTCTACCAAACATGTGGTCAGTGGCCATATGGATAACTTCTGAGTGTGAAATGTCCTTTCTCTTTTTTACAGTGCTGCAATATCTTTGTGCCAGAAGCTTTTTTAAAACTTTAATTGCATAATTCTACCTCCGGTGCATGAAGTTAAAATTCTATTTACAAACAAAACTCACATCCCTTCCTACCCTAAAAATCTACCAAAGCAAACTGACTCAGTTCCTACATCTTACCTAATAAAGAGCTGATTTTTTTTTTTATTTTAATTCATTCAAACTTTCTCTGATTAGGATTTCACAAATCTTGATCCAACACAGAAACATTTATGCACACCATTTATATAATCCATCTAATTCAGAAGTAATAGCAATTATTTAATTATGATTGCCCTGGATTTATAAAGTAGACTTATCAAAACCAAAAACACTGGCACAACACTTCTCAAAGTTAGACAGTTTACTAAGTCCTTAAATGGGAGCATAGCAAAGCTGCAGAAGAGCATGTTTAAAGTGTCATTTCTCATTAACCTGATAATGAACTTCTTCATTAAAAAGGAAAGTGACAGACTCTTTAAGAGGTATTATGTGAGTTCTTAAAAATTTTCTTGGGAGTTGCCTTGACATCTCTACTGTTTCAGCTTTAGGTCTGCACTCTAAAGAAATGCGATTTCCATATGGTTAAGCAAATGTTTCTCACCAGCATATCTCCAAACCCAAGTTATTTTGTATCTCCTTTTTCATTAGAGTTGTATCCCAGATGGTGCTTCACAACAATAGGTGTTACTGTGAAAATACCGAGGCTTCAGAAATGTAAAACAACTAGAGAAAATCTGAGGCAAGGATGAGAAAAAAATGGTGCAAATTAATATCACTTTATTTGCATCAGCGCTGAAAAACTTTTTAAAAATGGGTGGAAATCCATGATCCAGAAAAATGAAGCAAGGAAAAGGCAAATATGGAAGTGTAAGAGCAGGTAATGAGCCTCTATTAGTTGAAGAGATGAAAGGAGACAAAGATGAACCCAAGCAATTTTAAAATTAGGCAATCATTTTTTTGAAGCAGCCTGTGAGTTGAGCAGGGAACCATTTGAGTTCTTTGAGGACATGGATGGTTTTGTTATGGGCTCTTGCATGTGAAAGTGCAGACAGCACTGCTCTGTATAAGCTAGAACCTGGAGGGGGGAAAGAATTTAATGCCACAAGGAAAGAAACTGCTTTAGGAAAGGTGGAGAGACAAAACCAACCACAAAGAGGATTACGGCTAAAGTAAATCCAAAGCCTGACATACATTTGGTGCTTTAGAGGTATGATTGATGTGGTGAGGAGGAATTATTCAGTGTTCAAGCAGAAGGCCGAATTTCAAGGTAGGGGAGTCAAAAGATCTGAGTAGAGAAGAGAGGCAGATGATATCAAGTCATGTTAAAGAAGTTGCCCTGCTTTTGTAAGATATTTAGCTGAAGAAATTAGCCAAAATATATTTAGTGAAGGCTCTGAACAGGTTTACAGTTGAACCTGATAAGAATGAAAACGATGTAAGACACAGTTCATAGGCAAGGATGGCATCTTTTATTATATGTAAATGATGTAGACCTTCTGACGTAACTGAAAAATAAAGTCTTTCAAATAGAGAATTTCCTCTTCTCATTCCATACAAATAGAACTCAAACCATGTTTTGCAATAACTAAAGTTAAGATACCCAAGAAAAGAGTGGAAAAGACAGGGGCCTAGACTACATAAAGGTACATACCTTAGCAAAAAGCATTGCCATTACATACAGAAAGGGAAGACAGCTGTCTGGTTAATGTACACAAAACCTTGGAAGGAGGAGGACAGCTGAAACAGTTCAGAGGGGTGAACATAGCTGAAAGCAGAATATATGCACTGCCATTATCTTCTATACAGCAAAATCCTTTGTTGAAAACTATGGATGATAAAAAGAAGATTTGTGCCAAAGTAAAATGTATTTCTCCAGGTGAGTACAAGTATCTCTGAAAGCTCAAGGTTTGATCCTTATATCCAGAAAATGTTATTTCAAAAGATGTTCTCTCTCTTCAGTGATACAACATCACAGATAGAATATTGCTGAATTGATCATCTGCTGTGATAAACTATTTTGGAAATACAGTCTTTCGAGAAGTAATATAAAACTTAGCTTCTGCCTACACATAATATGCCTGGTTTAGTAATCCATTACTCAGCAAGTGCACAAACTACTTGTGTCTCCTCTACGTGTTAAAATAACCATAGCCAGAAGTAAAAAGTCTGAGTTTCCTCGTACAAGGAGGAAACAGGGAAAATGGTCACACCTGTTTAGCAATGCCTGACTGATAAAATGGTGTGAACACCTTTGAAAA
The DNA here is from genome assembly GCA_013397075.1 of Rhabdornis inornatus. Taxonomy (NCBI): domain Eukaryota; kingdom Metazoa; phylum Chordata; class Aves; order Passeriformes; family Rhabdornithidae; genus Rhabdornis; species Rhabdornis inornatus. The sequence continues at coordinate 759,882 of VWZS01008407.1, read as the reverse complement.
CGACCTAAAATGCCTCAAGGATTACACGTAGTGGTTACATTTATGTTTCCTTGTCTATTCTGGCTAAGTAACAGTCTCTCACGTTTCTAAAATACTGCCATAAAGATTCAGGAAGCACATGCATCAGATACAGCTTCATATTCTTTCCCAGTTGGAATTTGTTAAATCACTTTTGCATTTTCCCTTCTCCATTCCATGTCCCCTTTCTTATTCTTCTTGAGGTCTGTTTCCTTATCTGGCCACGGCTATGGAATGGATTTATACCACACTGCACATGCAAACATTCACTCATATTCAAATCAAGGGCAGTGGCATTTTCCTACAGTTTATTGGGTGGGAAGAGTAGGAATATGTTCTATAAACAATTCTGAAGGATTATAAATAGTGTCTGCTCCTGTCTGTATGACAGATCTCAAGTCAGCAAGAACCAGTTAGCCTTATGCTTTCCATCTCTTCTATCTCTAAGAGATAAAGAAATCCACAACCAATTTGCTAGTTGAAAAGAGGAAAGGATGTAAAGAGCACAATCCTCTCCTAGATGATGAGGGATGAATTCACAGCCTTTACTCTTTAGCATCATTAATACTACCTCAATTATGTTTGATTATGATGAAGATATAATCAGTATAAAGATCCATTATGTTTTATTGATGTTAATTGTATGTTGATTATAAATGGGACAGGATGTATTTACACGAGCTTCACTATTCAAGGAAGGTTGTGAAATCAGAGTCCAATCCTGCACCAAGAATAAAACCTGCACCTTCTATAATTGTAATAGTATCCAGATGCTCCTCTGTAACATGAATGCAGGTGGTGAAAGCAGTAAACTGGTATGGAGCAGATGTGCTCTTAGCACAGGTGGGACTTGCTCCCAGTGCTACAGTGAATTTTGCACTCACTGACGTAACAGAAGAAGAGTCCAGAAGATAGAAAAGTAATGTAAAAAGTGAATTAAAAACGTAAAAAATAGTTTCCATCTTGGTAGTGCACCTTGATTGGTGAAATTTTAGAAAATCTCACAAGCAGAGCAAACAGGGATTTTTTAAAAACCGAAAACAACAAAAATCCAAAGTGGCCAGCGACGGAGCATGTTTAGATACAGAAACCCTGAAGGGTGTGGTACTTCATGCTTTGTGGGATGTGCATAACGTGCATCAGTTGCAGAGATTGTTTCTGCCTCATACCACTACATAGATAATCACTGTTACCATGTTTTGGCTACGCATTATTCACCTGACACTTGAGAATTAGGCTCTTCTTTACTGTTCTGTTGTGGTAGATACAGGAAGACTGATTCGACTTTTGTCAGCAAGCTGGGCCAACCAGCCTCATTCCAATTAACTTTTCAGACTGCATGTAAATAAATCTAACAAGTCTTCACTGTCATGTAGAACAGACTTTCTGAAATTTTACATAAAGGCTGAATGCTATTTGCACTTCTCTGTCATTATATAACACCTGCTCCCAAAATACATGCACCATTTAGGCCCTCTCTGTGCTAGGTGTCAAACCTATCAGTACCAGTCTAAACAAAGATAATCTGTGCCCCAAAAGTATGTACACTGGAAGACAGTCCACTGGATCTGAAGAAACAAAATGCACTTGGAAACTGAGAACATAGTGTCACCCGGACAGGATTGCAATGGCCATGTTCTCTGTAGACATATAAGCAAGGGAAAATACTAGACAGGGTGTAGAACGGATGGAATGAGACATTATTGTGGATGTTTTGTTATGGTGTGCTTGCCAAGTGTAGAAGGCAGCACTGGAGTATATTCAACAGGTTATGCTATTAAGCTTCTAGATACCAGAGATAGAATCCTCTGGATACAGAAAGGCTAGGCTGCAACAGACTGTGAAAACGAAATCTGAGATGGATGGATATCCTGGACTACCTGAAGGATAGGAAAGAAAGCCTGCAGCAGCACTCTGAGTGGATCTAACAGTGCAAGACTATGGGTGACAGAAACAGGGAAGAAACCACCACCTAGTAAATTAGGACAGTATGCCAGTGCAGTGTCCTTGGCCTGCAAAACACTCAATAAACTGCAATTGCTCGGTCACCAATGCACAGATTTATGTCAGGTTAGTTTTCATTATCTCCATGTCATTATTTATGCTCCATGCTCAGGGACACCACCCAAAATAGGTGGTTTATAGACAAATAATAAAGAGCCTGGTTCCTATCCCAGGGAGTTTGCAGTCTAGACAAAACCATCTCTGCTATTCCTAATCATATCAAGCTGAATCTGGCCATTCACATTTGGAGCCCAGATGAGAATAAGATTTCTAAGGCATGCCCCATGACTACTTTTCCTCTGTGAGTTGAGTAATCAAGTTATAAACCATACCATGATGGACTGGGCAATTAAACATTCTCTAGCTCATCTGAAGAGATTGCTATGGCAACAATTTCTATACCAGCTCTATTGTTGGTCTCATTTCTTCTACCTTCTTCTTTATTTAGTAACAGTCAATCTTATACATGGTGGTTATCCTGATAGCAGCAGACATAGATAGTGTAAGAATGCTGCTGTATAAGGAAAATAACATAGCTATGATATGTCTGGATCAAAGAAATAAAAATCTAACATACCTAAATTGTGATAATGATTCCCTGCATGAACGAGAAGCTTTATAACGGTATGCTGAAAACTTCAAGAGTGAGACAGCACAATGCCTCCTTGAGCACCCTCCAAACAAGTACTTTAGAGGACAATCACAGACTGCAGTGTGTAATTGTTTTGACTTTGATAGGACCTAATAGCTCAATGGCTGCAAGATACCTTACAGTATGTGCAGTGCACTGTGGCCATATCTAAGTTAGCTTTAAATTAGCCAATAGGAATACCAATCACTGGTCAAAAGTTAACTGCTTTAAAACTTCCAGACTTGGGCCATACATTAAGATTCATCTCGTTCAGAGATGAAGGAAACTGGAGCAGAAGCACAGTTACTGTGGAACTACTGCACAGCAACACCACACAGTAAGATCAGAAGGTCTACTGATGAATACTGAGTGTATTTGAAACACCCTGTTGCACAAAATAGGCTGATTATAAACTTAAATAGAAATAACTCTCTTAACAGTTTGGACAAAGTAATTCTGTAAATGGGATATATCCTGACATTACACCTTATCCAAGGAACAAGGAGGAAAAAATGCTATATTTTGATGTTTGAAAGATCACCATTTTTACATTTTTCACTGCACTCACCTCTACCATGAGTGCACAGCACATTCAATGGAATTAAAGTTCTTATGTATGTCTATAATATCTCAACTTATTGAGAGGAATAAATATCATGGTCTAAAGGTATTGGTCAACTATTCCTATGATTGCGACCTTTCCCTGTGACCAGCAGAAGTCAGTTCACAAAAGGAAGATCTATGCCAATGTGTAAGTTTGGAAGGGAAGTTTAAATCCCATTATGGGACAAAACTGACAGCTATAAAGGCATAGGTGTTTTACTCTCTTTCCTACTTCTGAGTTAAGAGAAAGGTCAGATTAAAAGAGTTTGGAGTCCCAGAAAAGTGAGACAATCCAAGAAGGAACCAACAACTAGGAAAAGGCAAAAATTGCTCTGCTTTGAGATCTGTGGATGGGTTTAACTGCAAAACTATTATGATGGAAGAGAAAAGAGGAAATTACTCTTACCTGTCCTAAGCATCAAGAAATTCACCATATCAAAAGAATCTGTCCCTGAAAAAGGACATATTCTGCATGTATATTCATAGGTAAGTTAAGTTGATATAGTGTGGGTATGATAAAGCCACTAAAGAAAATGGATACTCAAGATGCAACTCACCTCTGGTAATAGCAGGCAGATTTGTGACAGCAGTCAATCAGTGCATTGCTGTTGCTGGTTCACAAGAACCTAAACACCACCGATGCATCATAAAAATAAACCCTCAAATGATTCTGTTAACTACAGCTGATTACAATACTTGAAAAGTCACAGAAATCCTAGCCCAGAAAATCAGTTTCCAGTAGCATGAGTCCTAGGTCCTCTCTGTGTGAAAGACTGCAGCTAATAACTCTGGTCATGCTTTGCTGCTCCCACCTAAAATATATCAAAGGCGGCAGAATTATGTGAAAATCTTGGGATAGAAGTTGTCAGTGGCTTAACAAAAATATAAATGGCTCCAAAATGGGTTTGGTTTGACTTGAAACAACTGTTACAATGCAAAACATGAGACAGTTTGGTTCAAGAATGCTGGGAGTCAGATTTACTTTACATGTTATAATCACATCATATATATGAAACAGCCTTTCACTGGAGTTTTGTTTCCATCATGTGATAGAAATGTGACCTCTGTTGCAATGCAAGATATTTACAGCATAAATTAATTAATTTATTACAGCATTTTTCATCCTTGATACTGCATTGACATTGACTGCCTGTTTAAAATAAGCACTAAACCAGAACACATCCACACTGACTCGGTTCCCCTTATCCAGACAGATAAAGGATATGAATCTTGCAGGAAATTTTTGAGCTTGAGTATCACCCCATTTCAAAATTGCACTCCTGAATTTCAGTTATGCTTACATTTTACAGCCAAAGTTTAAGGTACTTCTATCAAGAATGGTGCCTTTGTGTCACTACACCTGTTGTGAGTTTGCTTTTATATTTGGGGAGATAGGGATGGTTTTTAATGCTTAGTCAACTTCATGCCAACAATACAGATGAAATCTTGGGGAAATGTAGGGAAGACACTAAAAAAAAAGCCTGGTGAAAGTAGAGAATACCTAAAGGGATGCTGTTTGGATGCATGTGCTTCCTGCAGTTGTTCCACCTTTGTCTCTATAGTGTGGCCACCTATCCCTCTCCTTATCATTTATATTTCACATGGGCTTTTTTTCAGTTACAGCTGTTGTTCCTCCCTATAAAAGGTACATTAATAAAAGGGAAATGCTAAATCCCTGCTGTGTTCTGACTGATGTGCATTTTTCAGGATATAAACAGCTGGAGTTTTTAAACTCTGTGTTCTGCATTATATGTGACTGGGAGATGAGGGAATGAGAGGGAAACCACATTTAATTTACTGTTAAGTTTTTATACATAGAAGAACCTAGGGAAACAATTTCAATAGTCTTAATTGTAGCATGTAAAAGTCGATACCCGTTGTGCCATGTGCATTACTGCTGAGTAAAGGTCACAGTGTCAAATAGCACCACATTACCACATTGCTCAATATTCTAAGTATGGCTGACACACTAAGCAACACTTGTCAGTATGTATTTAAGCAATTTATACCAGGGATATGGTATATGTTTGACCAAAAAAGGATTAGCATCAATTCTGAGGACTCCTTATAGCAACTTTTAAAATAATAGCTTTTTCTCACAAGTTATTTATATCAAATTGAAATGTAATTGAGAGTTAAGTCTCTCCGGAGAACCCAGATACTGAATAAGTAAAATCATTAATAATCAAATTCTTTCCTTACTGCAATATATATGAGGTTTCAATTTAAGAAAGTGAATGTTTTTCTGTAGACTCCATTATGCTATTTGATGCTTGTACCATTTGATGCAGCTATGACTTTCATAAAAGGAAGGATCATGGTGTTAACATGAATATAAAGGCTAATAACCAATTTAGAGAAATGTTAGTGGGCATGAAAGACAGAGCAGGATTTCTATTCTGTCAGAAAGGCTTGTCCCAGCCAATCTCACCTTACTAAGAGACTGAACCTTCCCTCAGGGCCTTTTCTTGGCAGTGCCCCCAAGATGCTGGCCTGCTCATCTTCCTTTCTCTCATACTCTTTGTAGGGCATGAACTGCAGGTCATCACTCTCTGCTATCGGCTGTCCTCATGTGAGCAGCACCTTATCCCACCCCAAGCCCTCAAAAAAAAAAAAAAAAAAGAGGGAGGCACAGGATCAGCAAAAGTGGGGGAAAGGGGACAGAATCTACTTCCCACTTCTACCATCTCCAGAACAGGAAGACATGATCTCTTGGGCAGAGGCAGCAGAGACACAATGGGACTTCACTTTGCTGAGCATCACCAGTCCAGGGCCTCACAGAGTACAGCACCTGGCTGGGCATAACACAAATACTGCAGAATCAGCACTTCCCTTTGGTTCTGCTTCTATCAGGAATCACTACACTACCCCGCGGGTCAGTCTCAGCCATTATTTCTGCACTAGGAGCCAAAACACAATGTTAACAATTTGCTGCTCAGAGAAATGATTTACAAGAAGGTGGCAGTGGCATAGAACATAAAGCTGCCAAAGTGTCAAACTATCTCTAAGGTGTCAAGCTGAAATGTTGCATTTCTAGTGTATTTACATTGCCATTGTGTTTTCAACCAGTATAATGAAGTTTCTGCTTTTTATGAGAGAGAAGAGTATGTTACAATGTCCCTCCCAAATTAATGCTTTTATTTGCTTTGAAAATAAAAACATTGGTGTATTCCATTCAATAGTTTACTTTAAAGTATTTCCCATTTCATATCACAATGTTAGGGGGTAAAAAATGCCTATTGAAGAGTCCTGCATGGGAGAAGGATCTTTCCTATGTTCTCCAGTTCTCAGAGCACAATAAACTCTCGAACAATGCCTCCCAAGCTCTCTCTTTCTTGATTTCAGTATTTCCTACAACACACAATAATCCTTTTATTATGACAGAACCGATTGTGCACAACTTGGTTTCTTCCTAATAAATGTCACCTCTCCTGTTATACAATCTCAGCTTATTTCTCCCTAGTGTTTACAACATGCTCCACCAGCTACCAACTGTCCACTGTCAAAACTGACATTGCTACAGGCTAGAGATCTTCCAATGCAGTTTCCTCAGAGCCAGGTACCCCCCCAACAAAAGAATGAAAGTACAACAAAATCTCACACAAAACACTACACAAATAATCTCCCATTTCACATACATGTTTTATTGAAACACAAACCCTAGCACGGTCCCACTGACTTCTGCTTCACAACCCTACTTTTGGACAAGTCTCAAGGAGTTCTTTTCCCTTCCTAGCTACTAGTTGTGAAGAACAGGTACTGTTTTCTTTTTGATTTTAATTAGGAGTTGCTGACTTCATCCTTCTCCTATAAATTTGAAGTAAATAGAACTGAGAGTTGGCATAACTAATTCTGCTACAATTAAAATTTTACTCCACTTATTACCCATCTGATATGTTACAACACTAAGAACTAAGTGTGGTGGTGTTTTTTTCCATTTCTTGCTTGTTTTGTAGCTAAACACTGATCTTTTCATCAAAATTGGCCATATAGAAGTCTGTTTTAAAGGTAAACCCCAATTCCAGAGAGCACCTTAACCTTAAATAAAACTCAGTTTACATGCATGTTAAGGTGCTTCTATTCAACAAGCTCCTTTCTGGAATGGAGGCTAAAATTTGTAGGCATAACTGAAGCACTAATACACTTATCCAAAGGACTCATTCATTACTGCTATGTACAGAAAATGCTTTAGAGTTTTTATATAAAGAACTGTAGCATGCTTAGTAGAACCAGAAACAGTGCATCCCAGAAATTTCTGTAGAGAGTACATTTGCTGTAATACAAGTGATAAAACTACTACCAACAGCCAAGTTCCCTTCCAACTTTTCATTTCTGAGTAATTTCTGCAATGAAGACAGAAGTGTAATAGACATGAAGGAATGTGGCAATCCATTTGTTTTATTTCTATGAAATTATTGCTGATTGCAGGTTTGGAGGATGTGTGGGTGAAGTTTGCTGATTTATTTCATTTTGGTCAGGAATGCTTTTTTAAAACACCTTTAACCTTTTTCTTCCAAACAGTTAATTTGGGTCACTACTTTTGCACTGAAGCTTTGATTGTTAGAGGAAATACTTCTGCATACTTTTGCTCTGCTGTAAGAGAGGCAATATATTTTGGGCCATATGCCAACAGATTTTAACCACAAACTTAGGGAAAGGAGACAGATTAGATTGTGGTGGTCTCATAATCAGGGTTTCTCTGTACTCTTTTCCTGCTAAGAGCAAGTATTCACCAGTAAAGTCATACAGACTGCACATTCGTAGTAATAGGGCAAACGAAATTCCTTCAGGTGCATTCCTCTAGCCTCTGCTAAGTATTCTATAGTAATTTTATCACAGGACTTCTTTAAAGTGTCCAGCCAAATAATATACTTTAAAATCTTCAGTGAATTCTCAACTATTTTTCAGCATGCAAGAATTTTATTCAATAAAGGAATGTATCAAACAAAGACCTGCAGGTTTATGATGATGAGGAAAAGCCCGATTTCTATTCAAACATTTACAGACACTGTTCATTTTAAAAGCTAGTGATCAAGTTGAAAAAGAGAAATATCTATTTGGCCATGGCATCTATCAACATGCCACAGCATGTCTGCCTCCAATAGCAAACTTTCTAACTGTTCAGGCAATCCAGACAGATCAAACAGATGCTTCATTATCTCTCTAGGGAGACTATTCAACCATTTAATAATTCTCCCTCATACTTTCCTGATACTACTGGTTAAAGCCTTCCCTTTCTTAAATCTTTCCTTTTCTGTGAAACAGTCAGTGCTTGTGTGCTTTCACACTGAGTGTTCTTTTATTCCACCTTTGCTCCTGAGCAGCTGCTGGTCCCAGAGCAGGATCAGTTGATGTGCTGACTCTCACAGTTAGCACCTGGTCCAGATCTGAGAGTGTGTGAATGCCCTGGTCAAGAAAATGTAGTAACATGGTGGATGTCTTAGGGAGCTGAAAATTCAGGGTGAGCTGTGCACCCCAGAGATGGGGACTCCAGAGGTTTTAAAGTAAGCAGCAGGCAAATCACATGCAGAGTTTTTGTGATAGAGCAGCTGGGGAAGGACATTCCTCTCCTATGTTGACACTATGACATAAACATACTGCAAACCTTGACTGCTTCATATTCCATCTTTACTTGAAATGCAATCACACAAGTGAAAAAGCAGACTCCTATCACACTGCTGCAGTCTAGTGCAAAGCAAATTATTTTTTGGGCAATGCAACAGCCTACAGATGGAACATGAACCCAAAAAAACACTGATGCATCACTGCATGAAGGGAATATTGGCATCCACCGACTTCCATTTTATATCCTAACAACTGAAATTTCTAATAAGAATTCTGCTTTTTTCAGTCAGGGGGTTTAAAAATATTTCAGGTTTAAAGAGACTTGGTTTGTAATTTTTAATTGCTTAGAGGATTGTAATGGAATGCACAGGAGCAGCAGCAGACCAAAGACTTTAATATTGAAATGAAATCTGGGTTCATGTCCATGTTTTCGAAGTCCTTGGTAGTGCAATGCTGGACCTATGCTAAAAATCCCTCAGTTAAGCCTGAAATTGATTTGCAGAACAGGAATCCATGCAAAGTATTTTTTTTCTCGATCTCATAATATCTTCAGTGCCTCTGCTGTAGAAGCCTTGTTATAAAAGGAAGGAGTCTCACTAAGGTGCAGAAAGAACCTCTTTCTCCTGAGGGACAATGATGAGCACCTACAAGAGACAGTAACTCCAACCTTTGTTTAACATGCCCATAAGAAATGCATGCAGGACTGACTGAGGAGGCAGCTTGTGGCAGGGGGAGGCAGGAGGGAGAGAAATGCAGAGCTAGCAAGACAACTTAAATCAGCTTCCCACCTTAAGAAAACCCATCAGGTCACAATTGAAGTTTCTATGTGAAAAGTAGCTCTGTAAAGCTACCACATGAAAAAGGATGATTGGAGAGCTTTGTCCTGCAAATTAAGTAATTTTCTACCCAATTCATAATCACAAGGGTTACCTCAGGAGCAGAAGAAAGCAATAGCAGTTTCTTGCCCCAGGTATGAAGTTCTGACAGTCAATTCTCTTTCCTAGTAACTCCCACTCACACATCCTTATTTGATGACACAAATATATATAATACAGACAGACATAGATGTAACTCAAGTATAAATAAGCAGTCTCAAACTAATGAACACAGTAGTAAATTAAGAACATAGTCTCCTCAAAAGCTATTACCATCACTAATGCATTTAGGTTAGCTTTAAGTTTATGGAACTCAACTGAGTTCCCACAGGAACCCACAGGAAAAGGAAACCCCAGAGATCATCTTCCAATAGCATCAGACAAACTGCTTCACATTTAAATATTTCCATCCTGCCCTTGTTTACCTATCCTGGAAGTCACCCTTGCATAGATTCTCTTCAGGAGAGGACACATGACAAGAGACATCTCACTAAGGATTAAAGTAGTGTTGTTGGTCAGCTTTGAAGAGGTAGGAGATAAATTTGAATAGCTACAGATTAACAAGCCTTGCTTTATACTGACCAAGGGATTTGACACTAAGAGGAAGCAGAATAGTATGGACAGATAAAAACTACAGAAGGGACAACAAACTGACTCTTGTAAATAGAAATCAAACCAAGAACTTTTCACAAGGCACTAGAAAATCCTCCTCAGGACTCTTAGCCATCATGTAAAAAGACAAAGAATCCTTTCTTTTAAAAGGAAGAAAGCAAAAAGTACATATTAAACAGTCAGTTTGCATCACAAGCTGCAGCAGAAGTTAGGCCCAGACAGCTGGAACCAGTAGCATTCAGCCTGTTCCCAAATGATGCAAAGAAGGGCATGAATGTTGAGGATTCCACAAAATGAAAAATAAGTATGAAAAGCTGTACAAACGATTTGTGACTGAATGAAGAAAAAAAAAATAACAGGAGAAATTCAGTGTGGGTAAGTGTAAGGCAATGCAGAAAAATTAAACCCAACCTTAATTACACATGTTAATCAATAGCATCCATAATAGTTATTGCCTCTAAGTCACAGTTTTTCAAAATCTTTTCATATCAAATAAATGATATGAATCTATCTTAATTAATAGATATTAATTATATTAATTAAAATAAATATTGGATTAAATATAACTATTAAATAAATTATATAATATTATAAATATAGAAAATAAATAAATATTAATTAAAATAAATTCATTGGTTATCAGGAAAAAATTAAAGAAGGATCAGTCATACCTCAGAAAGTATTACATGTGCAGCCTAAATGGACAACCTTGAGAATGATTATTAGTTACACAGATTAGGGTAAAAATGTGCATTAACTTTTTCTTATGAATATAACAGAGTATGACAGAGAAAGACATAATTGGTCTGTAACAATGAAAATTATCCATGCTGGCAAAATAGCAGCTCTGACTGTTCTACTACTTTCTCCTTTTAGCACAACACTATCTTGTGGCAAACGCAGTCCCTGCAAAGTTTAGAGTAACATTTTTACCCGAAATGAGAGCTACTGCACAAACTTCTAAGTTTATTAAGCCACTCTGAGCTAGAAGTATTATGAAAAATAAATTGGTAGAACTACTGGATTCATTCTACTGAATTCCAAAACAGGATAATTCCTATAATCATTTCAATGCAAAAATGAAGAACAATTTCTCTAGCCATTCTTGTCTGCTTATTTTACTGAAGTGTGGTAGAGATATTTAAAAGTGGCAGTGGGGATGTGCTTTTCTGCAGTCACCACTATTTTGTACCTCCTACCCCTCAAGCAAAGATAAAAATATATTTTCAGTTTCTTGTTCCTTCTATCCCTTCCACAGGTAATTTTTCCCTTGACAAAGTTTTGCTGTGGACAAATGGTGTCTTTCCAGACCTCCTCAGAACATCAGTCTAAGTGAGTGTATTTTGCTATCAGTGTTTAGCATATTGATTAACTTGTTTTTAGATAAAAGCTGTGAAGGAGAAGATGCTTCTTTCTTCTGTTCCTCAGCAGGGATCTCAGCAGTTTTTCGTCACCTCCAGACTACATGCTGAATAGAGGTGTGGGGCCAAGTTGTCTGCAAACACCAACAGCTGTGCTTGGTGTAGCCAGCAACCCAAGCACATGTCATCTCAGCACCGCCCTCCAGGTATGCTATTTACTTTAAGTGGGGTAAACATCAGAAAAAAAGAAGCTTGTGGGAGAAGTTCTATACAACACAGTAGGAAATCATACTGTATTTGTTCACAGCTCTTCAGCTATCCTGTGAACTTTATACTAGTAACATTCCACCTAGACTATCCAAAAAACATACAAAACCTACAAGGAAAAACGAGGTTTGACTTGTCATTCTTCTGTATGTGTGTAGGTTTTCAAGAGCCCTTTTTAGAGAAATGCATAAATTTTACTCCCACCCTAATCTAAAGGCTCTTCAGAAAGAAATGGGAAATTGAGGATTCAGAATTATTCAAAATATCAGTTATGAATAGCATTTTCTAGTTTCATTTCTCATTTTGGTGATAGGCAGGGCCCTGTTTTCCAGTCGTTACCACAGTTACAGTTCTGGTAACTGTTCTTTGGCATCAAGCACTTATTTTTCAAGCATTTTTAACATAAAACCTGATGAAATTATTTTTTATCTGTGGAAAGATTCTCTACCCTGTTATTCACATAAATCTTTGAATCAGTTGCAGAGTCACTTATTAGTTATATGTGAGGTCAAAGAGCACACAGGTATTCACAGGCACTGCTGGACTTCAAGATCACTCTGGATTCCTCTCCATCCTGTTCCAGCCATGCCATGTCTGCCTTACAAGAGCAGTGTGGGACCACAGGCTGCAGAAACTTTCCAAGAGGAGCTTGCATCAAACCAGTCTGGCACATCAGCAGGGAAGCCATGAGAAGACAGCCAGCAGCTCAGTGCTAGCTGGGGGCCCAGACCATTGCACAAGCTTTCTCAGACTGGGCTGGAATTTTCATAGAGCTTCAGTTCATGCTATTTGCTATGACAGATTGTATCTTCTTGGGGGAAGATTGCAATGACAGGGGAAGATATACCAAAGAATGAATTACAGAAACTGCTGCTGATCACTGCATTGTAAAAGCTCTCCTGCTGGCACCACAGTTACTATTGCTCACAGCTGGGAGCAGAGTGTTTCAGAACCCAGCTCTCCAGCCCCTCCCTGACACGCTGAGATATGGCACTGCACATTCTAATTGCATTATAAGAAGCAATGCAACAAAGTCAATCTTAGTTGCCTCTCCCAATTGAAAGTTGGTGTTCATTTCATAACAGGATGCAAAACCAGAAGCACAAAGAATTCTCTTTAAAGCTATGGTGCAGCTGAGCAGCACTTCCAGTGAAACTCAGGTTCTGTGGGAACAATGTCATGAAGTACAGGATGCCAATTGACATGGCCTAACACTTTCATTTCTTCTCATGAAATAAGTTACTTTTTAAATGACATCAGAATAATGAAGAATACTTTCAATTGCAGCGTTGACAACTTCTCCTCAGCATCATGCTGCTTTTAAGTTAACATCTTTAGAAGAAATGCTGGCATAGTCATGTCCTCGGCAGGCACATGAAAGAGCATCACCAGAGACCCAGAAGTTCACTAGCAAAACACATGGTTCAGACACTGACCATTTGCTTGCAAGCATATGTAACATTTGTTTAAATTCCCATGCTATTGAGATGATTAACAAATAGCTTATTCACCCTGGTTTTTTTCCCATGTCCCAGTAGTTCAGGTAATAAATTATCCTTTAAAAATGTTTTTAAAAAATCCCCCAAACGTAAAGAAATCTGTTGAATCCCAGTAATTGGAGACTACTAATTTGCAAGACACCATATCTAAACAGGACAAGTTGTATTGAGTACAGTTACTTAATGTATAGGCCCAGCCATTTTGGAAACTAACTCTCATTTTTCTTCAGCTTTTTACATCGGGTGCCATAATGAAAAATTTTAAAAACTGACTCCGTATTGACAGTCCTGAATATAGTCAAGCAACATAGGAACAAACAAAGAAAATGTCATCCTACCATTAGTAAAAGTGAAAACCAAATGTACTTGGTCTTCTTCTGGTTTCCTCATATCCATTTTATCCATGTTAATCATTGGAAAATACTCATGTACAATTTTTTCTCTTTGCCATTTCATATTCGTAAGTATTTTTGCAGTGTAGAAATGCAATTTACTAGAGATTCTTCCTCATTTGTCCATCAAAATACTAGCTCCATGATGTAGCAGAAGAAATCTATCACCATTACAATTTTAACCAAAAAAAAGAAACCCGTGAAAACTGCAGCTGGCATCTGCAATCCAACCTGCTACAGGCAAAACAGCAGTGTTTACCTACCCTTTATTTCAATTTTGCCTGTATCCCTGCACCTGCATGAGTTCTATCCATATATACTAAGTGCTTTTTATGAAACTTTAGCTTTTCTTTTGCATTCTCTGTATGATCCAGTCCAGATCATTCTGTCCCCAAAAATACCTCAATGCTATTAATGAGGCTGTACCAGAATATTTGTACTACAAGCAGGTTTTACAGCTATCAGTACTTGTGGAAAGTGTGTTGTCTTTGGATCTGCCAGCGATCTGCTAAGCCACAATTACCTTTAATCAAAAATATCATGAGACGGAAAAGGCCTTCAAATCAAATTGTTGTTTTCCTTTGTAATTTACAAAGGCTTGTAAGTGGAATGTATGGATTAACTTCAGGCATTTCAAATATACATTTGAAGCAACATCAATAAAACTCCAGTAGGAGGAGTTCATGTTTTGATCAAAACCTATCTTCAGGTCAGGTTTTCAACCACAATCAGAAAACCAAATCAGATTCTCAGGAAAAGTGCATTTTACATTTTCTAAAAAGTAGGACCCTTGCAAGATACTTCAAAATAATCACTCAAGATCTGAAGCACAGAAAGCTATAATAATTTCTGGAAGGCCTGATTTTGAACTATCCCATCTGATGTGGAATGGTAGGAGAACATAGAATAACTTGACACTCATTCTAGTCCCATGGAGCCTGAAGAGGTTTTAAAAGACATATATAAAGACTGGTTAAAATATTGATTGAAAAAACCCATAAAAAATACTTCAAATGGATTTTGAAATTTTCAAAATTATTCTGGTGTCAAAAAAAGTTAATTTCTTTTTAATAATTAATTTAAATTTTGTATTTAAAATTATTCTGACATTTGGGTTTTTTACTCCTATTTCCTTTCTCTTCTCACTTCGGAAGAGAAAAGCAGAAAAGACAAAATGTAGAAAATGCTTTTTCCTGCTGGAAATGCAATCCCAATGCAAAGAAAATATCTACATGGAATTCACTGAAAAAGAGAGCGAGAGAGGTGTGTATGCACACACCTGTTCTAACAGTTCTACTTTAAATATCCAGTCATCTGATGATGGAATAATCTCCAGGCAAAACACTTGTACTTTATATTGGCTATGCAAATACTTATCCCATGTGACGAATGTATCTGTCTGCTGACTGAATCATAACCTTTTACCTAACTAGTACAAATTGAAGGTTTGCCTGGGTTTATTTTATTTCATTAGCATGCAATTAGAGGATGGGTATGGTACTTTGTGAAGGCAACAGTTTATGCAATTTACTCCTTGATACATGAAACTCTGTAGTACCCACATGCAATCTTAATATTGCTTGAGAAATTCTTATTCCCAAGTTAAGTTATACTGATACCTCACTTCCTGTTAGAATTAGGAAGCAGATAAAGGCAGTTGTGGCTCTGTACAACTTATAACCATGAGCATTGCTATGTCATTGCCAAAAGAAACTGTATGTTGAGTAATACTTAAACATTACAATCCCTTCATAAAAGTGCTCCTCATAACACTTCAAGCATTTGATTTGTCCCAGCAGCACTACTTGATCTATCATGAGGTTTTTTGTCTAGGAGTAACTCTGCATTATACTTTTTTATGTGCCACAAGAAAACAGTTTCCTTAGGCTTATTTTTCTCATCATTAATTTGGACCTCATCTTCCACAATCTTCATCAGATATATACAAAACGGAACAGATTCTGTCCAGAAAGCCAGTTGTCAACAGGGAATACTTGTGAGTAAAATACATCAACTCTTTTTTTAAAGTCACCCAACTGAACACTTGATAGCTCAAGCAGCATCCAAATTTCAAGTCAGAAAAAAAAATCTGAAGGACAAAGGCACCTCTTTCACAACACTAACAGATTCTATCATTAGACAGGTCTGGCTTCGAAGAAGAAACTGCAGAACCCAGCTCATGCCTTGCCGTCTAAGCCATTTGTTTTGTTAACTACCTGTCAATGTTGCAAAGTGATAATCTGGCTGAGGTACATAGATTCACAGCTTTCTTGAATAAACACTGTGCTTCCCCACCCCGAACTTCTAAAGACAGAGTTCAAAAGAGAAAGCCAAGTTCATTTTCATATGCTGAAAAAGGCAGAAACTATCAACTCTTAGTTAAACAGAACGGGGCTTATTCCTTATTTGTCAGTTTACTTGTCAATATATTTGAGCAACTAAAATATGAACTGATGTGTCAGTCCATAATACTAAATCTGAAACTCCACATTAAAACAGATGTTATGACTTTAAGTGGGATGTGGTGTGAAACAAATTTCACCATCATGATTTATATTTTCCAAAATGTTATTCAAAAAGGAAAGGTATAACTACATACCAAAGAGATAAGTTATTACAATGGAGAACACGATTGATAAACCCAGTATTTTTCTGAGCCTTTAATAGATATTCTCATTTTATGCACTACTGTAACTAAGTCAAACAGCAGACTTCCCCTCCTTACTGGGTCTTGAGAAAGCAACAGCATAACATCCCTGCATCTCCAAACCTGAGTCCAGAGGTAATGATCATTTTATCAAGCCTTCCAGCAGCCTAACAGTGGACCCCTGGGAAATATGATGATTTATAAATGCTTGCCTTTGTAAGCAGGCACAGTTTCTCTGATGTGTTTGCCCAAAAACTAAGTCAAATCATTCTCAAAGTACCTTTCTTTATACTAGCTGTACTTTCTGCTGGAATACTGCAGCCAGCAAGAAATATCTTACAACCCCATCAAAGCAGATATTATTTCAAATGTTTCTGTTAACTGGGGTGAACAAGGCAACACTCCTGGAATGAAGTGATACCCTTTATCAGATGGAATGATACAGCTGGGAAGGACAGACAAGATTTCAAGCATGAAGGTCAATCTACTGATGCACTATCTGACTGCCTCGCTGATATTTTTCCTCAGAGTGCTAGTGGAACTAAGCATGCCTTTTATCTATGGAAAAGATAGCTCAAGAAACTTTCCATTTTATCAAAAAGACGTGTCAAAAGCAAATATCTGAAACAATATTAGTTTTTAACTTCTTGGTAAAGTGCATGTCATTTAGGTTCCTTGTCTGTCAAACGTGCTGCAGTTCTGGTATTTCCCCATGCTTTCTATGTGACTAACCACTCTTTTCTCACTTCTCCATTCATTTTTTTTTTCCACATATCTTCACTGACCTATGTGGCAACTTCTTAGCATGAATAGTATTCCTCATGTAGCCCCTTAAGGAAGCAGAACTGTAGGCAATAACATTGCTTTCTGCTCCCAGCAAGGTAAAGCAACTGTAGAAATGCAGTTTTAGGAATAAGAATGCTATTCTTTATTCAAATGGCCTTGAAAGACATTTTGTATCTGATCTCACAGACATGATGAACAGGATGAGAGTTCAAGGGTGCAAAAGTCAACACGAGTGCTATTACTCCAGTGCCAAGAGATACAGAAGTCAGCAGTCTTGTTCTGGCTGCAGCTGATTCAAGTGAAGAGGTTACTGGTACCAGCTGCTTCACAGCTTATCCAAGATCACCACACCACTATTTGCTTCCTAATCTAGTCCAATTAAATGACTAGGTTAGATTAAACTCTTTAACAATATATGCATAATTTTTTTTCTCAGACAGCCTACAGAGCACACAATTATTGTGGCAGATCTCCAGAGGGTGGGAAAAGAAACAGAAGAGAGCCCCTGGGCAGTAACCTGCTCACCCTGCAAAGCTGCAACCCAAAGACAATGTGTGACTTTATTGTATCTTCACATTATGGTTCCCTAGACAGAAGTGAGCATTGTTTCCTTTATCCATAGAAACAATGGCATGCATAACTCCCCATGAAAAAGTTATTTGCAGAAGTTACTTGACAGTATTGTATTTATCTGACAGAGTTGGGGGTAGTAATTAAATCGTGGAAACAACAGAAAAACACAATGGCTGCATGCAATGTACGTAACGAAGAAAGTGGATGTGACAGACAAGGTCCAGTTGTAGTAGGTACCAAAGGACACCAGAAGGACTGTAGTGGAGATTCTCCAGAGAGAACTGAGCTGGCATGAGTCTGGCAGCAGCTGGTAATCCCTTACGAGAAGAACCTTGTGCAAGTCCACAAAGCTGGTAGGTCCTCAGGAAAGATGCACTTCTTGTAATCAGAAAGTTCACCACAATAAATATTTGGTTCATGCCACCAACATCTGATTTCTGGACTAGAGGGAATATGTTGAAAGAGAAGGAAGGCTACTTGTAGATAAAACAGCCTCTTGTTCAAAGAAGTGTGGGAGTAAAGAAACTGCAAAGCCTAAACAAATAAAGCTGAGGAAGAATTCAGGGAGCAGTTTTCAGTGCAACAGTTCAAGTACTGAAGATCCTGTATCATTAGTACTGTGAAAGCAATATCATCCATCCACATGCCAAGGGATTACAGCATCTGGTCTAGAAAGGGGCAAGTATTCTGCCCAAGTATTTGTTTCTGCAGTTATAACTAGGAAAGTTATAACTGCAGAAACTAGAGACCCTAGATTAAGATCTTCTGTATAGTAAATACTGTGAAGTAAAACTTTAAAGCCCAAAAGATGACTGATGCCTGGAAAGGCTGACCTGGAACAGAGACCAGACAGAGCAAAAGGAATAAAATAGGTATTTATTGAAAGGACACACCTTGGGCAGTGCAAGAGCCCGGACAGGGCTACAACCAAATCAAATCCAAGATGGTTCCCAGCCACGAGTCTCCACACCTCTACAAGCCCTGGTTCATCTACACATTGGGGTCAACCATCCAAGCACAGCCCCAGGCCATGAAGTCTCAGACCCTGGCCTGCCCCCTTTCCCTCACTTTTGTTTACACTTCTTAGGTACCGGTTCTCCTTGATTCTCTGGCTAGGAAGGGACTGCCCTGTCCAACCACCCTGTGAAGGGAACCTACCAACACCCAACATGAAGTTTCAGAGCCACACAACAAGCAGCAGAGACTCTGAAAAAGTATAAAAGCTAAAACCCAAGGCATCACTACCTGCTGGGCAGTGCAGGACAGGTCTGATGGAGAGGGCTCATACAGCACAGAACATTTATTGGATCATCCTGGCCAGCACTACCTGTAGCAGTCCCGAACAAAAGATGCTCTGGAGGAAAGCTCTCTGCTCCAGTCTCTTTCCAGCTGATTAAAGAATCCATCATGACTGCCTTTTTTTTTTCCCCTGTCCTCATTAGTTATTTCCATTGAAAAGTAACAAATACTTTTTCTCTCCTTTTAAATTAAGAACAAAATAAAACAGCATATGCAAGTTAGAAATAAATTCTGACTTATTCTGTGACTGTAACCATACAAACTCTCTGTGGGATATTTAGTTACACAATAGCCTCAATCAACAAAAAATAACTTAGAGGCATTACATCATCTGATCAGACCCAAAGGCAACAGCATTGTTACCTAACTGCTTCAGACAGCTGATTAACCACTTTTTGTAGGGTGTCAATTACACCACACCCTGCTTGTTCAGAACTATGCTGTTGACAGTACAACACAGAAAGAGAAAAGCAAACTGCCCCCCACATACACACCCCATGTACACACGCTAATGCTACTGCCAGAATGATGTTTGTCATTAACTCAGCTACGAGTACTTAGAAACCTTCAGTAAATAAATAAAATAAACAGGCACAGACACATAATGGCATATCTGAGTTTGTTACAAGATGGTATAGTGAAATTTTAAATTTCTTTATGTTATGTCATGTTTTCAGGGAAATAGAGGGTTTTAGAAGGAGCAATGAAGACCTTTAAGAAGGCAGTCACTCACCCTTGACAATGTCAGTCTGAGATTCACAATCCCAGTGTGGAAAAGAGTCTTTTCTTAAAATAAAATCTAAACCAAAACTTTTTTTTAATTTAATTTCCTTCACAATCTTTCTGCTCATTATTATGATACATTTCATCATTATGTACATTCTGGGCACTAAGGAAAATAAAGTGATGTTTTCAGTTTGACATGGAATGGCTAATGCATACTTTCCTTATAACCTCTCCTTTCCATGTGCCTGCTGGAAATTGTTTTTCATTGTTCGTAAATCCGAGGCGTGTTTACACTGGAATACAGGAAAAGCTAAAGTAGAATGCTGGTGTGTAAGCCATAGTGGCTTTTTTTTGCTTTTGCTGTGAAGTGATAAATGATTCTTGGTCCCCCATGGGTTAGAGGGCACCAAACTTCAAATAACTACAACATCCGATAACAAAGTTTTTCTCCATCATTTGCAATCAAAACACCAAGAACACAGCCCTCTGGACCTCTCATCCTTCATGTTCAATTGTAAATCCTGATTAAATAGCTTGCAGGTGTCAGGATTAGAGTATATTCATTGGGAGCCTAAACACAGCACCAGCTGGGTTCCTCATTTGCCAGTTGTAGTTGCTTCTTTGTTTTGAAACTGTTGACAGTACAACTAAAAATATTCCTTTGGGTAGAGACGGCGTTAAATAACAAGCAGGATGAGTAAGAGAACAGCTGTAGATATTTTTCTGTGTTTAACATACCTGCCTTGTTGATTTATAGTAAGCCCTCCATATAATGTACATTCTGCGTAATCCAAAACATTTAACCTTTCGAGCTGGGGCTGTGATAAAGCTATCAAACACAGGAAAGGCTCTTGACAGGTCCTGTATTACCAGCCTTTTACTCAAAGGAAAAGTGAAACATAGTTTCACCTCCCTTTTAGTATACAACAACAAACATTATTATGCTTTATCAGTTGCTACCAACTAAACTCTATGCCAGACATCCACATAACCATCAGCATGGAGATGGGAGAAAAAAAACATGTAACTTAGGCAAGTTCTCAAAATCTTCCTCTGGTGAGGGTCCAGTTGTTTTGAACATGGCTTTCTTGAAGGGAAGCTCAGGTCTTCATCTAAAACCAGAACCAAAGTGAGTGAGTGCTTCAAGAGCAGAGAGGCCATTTTCACCATTAGTCCTTTGCACAAAAGCAAGCAGCATCTGCCAGCATTCAAGACCATCAGTTCAAATCCCTTTTATTTTGATTTTGTAGTGCACGGGTACTCCACCACTAATATTGTTTTAAGAGCTAACACTGGGGTTGCAGCTCACTTCTATCATTAAAGAATTTGCCTTGTTTTTGCTATTTTGTCCAAAGCTGCGTTCTCTTTGGAATTAAGTTATGGCTATTTAAAAATCCCTGAAGTTTTCAAATACTTATTCACTTTGACTTCCTGTACCAAACTCTTGAGTAAAACATTACTATGTTTTAATCCCAAAGGCCACTTCTTTTCAATGGGCAGTGAATCAAGTCATACAGCATAGATGTAAAGAGAGAGACATATATGTATGAAATACATTATTACTTTCCCTATAAAAGAAGAGGGGAAAATCTGAAAAATTTAATAGTCTTTTTATTACATGGCACTGAAGCAAAAAAAAAATTTTGAGGGTTTCAGATAATCAGTCCAAGATAAGTCTAAACAAAATATTGACTACTTTACACATCTGCATTTATGGGGGGGAGGATCATGAGTAGACATGGGCCAAATGGTCCCAAAGCAATTTGCACAGTAGCGAGGCACTCACCTCACTCACGACTAATTGAACTCACTTTTCCCAACGTCAGGTCTCAGGAGAAATTCAAAGCACACTATAGCATTTAATACCGAGATTTTAACAAGTTAGCTTGAAATGCTGCTAGAGTTTTAAAGGCAAGTTCTTCCCAGTAAATAATATAATGAGAAAACATCAGCACTTAAGAGGATGCCACAGGGTTAATGCCAGGTTTTAAAAGACTTCAGAATGGATTTTACCCAGTTCACATGTCAGGAGGCACAGCACGGAATCAATTTACAGCAGGAGCCAAAGATCACAAATTTTAGGGGAGCCTGGGGACTGATTCCCCCAATCGGTGCCGTGGGGTGCACAGATGAAAGAGCATACTTGTTTTTTTTCTTTAATGGTGACAGTGTATTCTGAAATTACGCACAGCAGGCAGGAGAGACCTGCATAGATTTCAAAAGATACTGCAGGTTTGTGTGCTGAAGCACACATTTAAGGTCCTAGTTAATGTGCTAGCCTTTCACCTCTGGAGGCCTGGGCTCAGATTTATCTGAGGTAAAATGAAGGAGAATTTGGGACTTCTATCTTCTTAACCCTTATTGGCCTTTCATCCACACCACAGAAGTACAAACCAGCTACTAAACTTTGCATCAAACTCTACCTACTTTTATTATTCTTAAGTCAACCTCAAGCAATTCTCCTAAACAATAATAACAGCACAGTTCTGGGTTTCCACCAATTTAAACTGGAGTGAAAAGCCAAATTCTGGTCCCATTTATACCAATGAAAACCTACACCTCTACCAGTGTTCAGGGAACCCATGCAGAGGTTAATCACAAGACATGAGAGAGCAAGACCCTACCAAGACTAGATAGAAGACTTTTTTCAGCTCCAGAATATTTGGTCAGAGCTTGATTGAAAGATGTTCTGTTCTCTATATTTGGCTTTCACTAATGCTGTTCTAGATATTTTCAATTAAGAAAAAACCCCTCTTTATTGCTTTAAAGTCTTCATTGTCTCCAGATTGGCAGAAAGAGCTATGAATTATTGTTTTTAAAATATACCAAAATAGTTTTGCTTAAGCTGATTGGGGGGAAAGGGAAAATCCGAATTTCCTCTGCAACCCTTAGGTTTTAAGTCCCTCATTAAGTTTAGGTAATATACATAGCATTAAGTCTAAAAATACCTCAACAGTATTCTTTCTACCTCTGCTGTAGAAATATTTGGTAGGAAAACACGATAATCACAATTTCCATTACGCGTCAGGGATGTTCTTCTTTTCCATGAAGGGCATTAAAATAAATTCTGCTGATAACAAACTTATGAGGCCCTCAGCAGGTTGAGAGAACATTGTTAGAATCACTTTTACAACCACCAAGCCAAAAAACTTGCTCTGTATACTCACTGGATTCTCCCTTCCCGCTTCACTCTTTCCAAGTTCATTCAGTAATCATGGGTCTAAAGAAGCCTAGCACACACAGCTGTTTCAGTACTGCTGGCCAGCAAGTCTGACACAAACATTCAAGTCTGAGGTTTGGCAGTTGTTTGTGTTGCACGTGTTGAACGCTGTTTTGTCTGTACTTAGGTGACAAACTGGTTTCAGAAAGAGGTTTAACATGACAACACCAAAAGCAATGAAAAGGGCCACTTCTGTAAGGTAAATGTCATACACACATTACCAGAGCTCACAGGAAAAAAGTCAAAACAGAATAATTAGACAATGGAAAGGAGTCAGTTTTGCCCAATCACTTGTGCTAGCAGGAAAAGTGTGATACAACCCCATAAAAGGAAATACAAGGAAATGCAACTGCAAGATATGACACATTACAATCTGACGCAATAGACAAGTCTGTAATACAAAGAAATGTGCAGGAACAAATATACTAAAGGGCTGAACACAAAATGACAGATTACACCTTTGTGCAGGGAGAGGCAGTTAAAAAGATTTATTTTGCTAAAATTATTCCTAGCTCTGACTCATTTTCATCGTTAGAGAAAAATATAGAAAAGTCTGTATTAGCTCCTCCGAGATCTTCAAGTTTTTTCTAAACAGAACAGGTGAGTGAAACAAGGAAAACTGTGCAAACTTCCAGAACTACAGCTTAGAAAGTGACAACCTGAGCCACATTGTGTGGCAAATGGTGTGGTCAGAACATATGGAAAACAGGTCTAGGGATGATGACCAACCAAATACCTTGAATGTGATTCCCAGTCATCAAATACAATATATGCTCATTCATTCCCATAAAGCTCAAGTGATGTATGTATGTGAGGTGCTACTTTGTGAGCAGAGTGAACTAACCTGAAGCTTTTCTTCTATACAGTTTCATGCATATATATAAAGAAATATATTTCCCTGAATGGCAATATCCTTTTGTTCTAGTCCAATAACTGAAGATAGAAATAATGTGAAAATTATGGGTAAATCCCAAAGGTGTTTTAATTTTTCTTTTTTGACATAGATTAAGTGTATTACATATACTTGCCTTGAAAGACAAGTAATCTGATCAGTTCTAGTTGAACTGCATATATATAATATATATGCAAATTGTGTGTGTGTGTGTGAAGAGATATAAATTTTAAAATCTTGCATGTCTTATAAGCGGTTGGTTAAACATGTTATTTACTGATTAGAAGTTTAGATTTCATAATTAAAATACTGTCAATGTCATGAAAGTCATTTCAGGCAGGGTAAGTATCTTGGACAGTCTTGTGTCTAGAGTTGTCTGGATTTTGTTTGTTAAAAATAACTTGGAATACATCTTGATCTATCTATAGAGATTAGAACAGTGGTGTTCCAAGGAAAATTATGGAACAGCCTTTAACTCAATTTATTTTAAAGGGAAGTTCCTTTGTTTCTAGCAAAGATTAGCCTGAAGCATGTTCACCAAAGCAGTGCAAAAAGGCATTAACTTCAAACACTTGAATGGGGCTTTTGAGATTCCTAATCAACCTGCTGCTCCCTTTCTACTGTTCATTTGGAAGATAAATTAATTTCTTTAATGAATGGCACTCACATCACCTGTGACAATATGTGAACTCTACCACGAGGTGCCCAATTTGCATAAGGCACCAAGCAATGTGCACCCTGCATTCCATAGGCCAGACTTTGCACCTCACTTCAATACTCAAACGCAACAGAGCTGCTTGCTGGAACTTAACAACTGTAGCAGGAAAGAGCCTCAATTAAAAAATGCATCATAAAGTGGCCTGTATAGATACTGCCTGTAACTGTTAGGTTATCACTGATTTCCCATGCCAGCTAAAACAAGGAAACTGGAAAACAGAGTTAGTTGTTCATGGCAACTAGCACTCAACAGAGATCAAAATAACAACTCAACAGGTATCTAAAAAAAGCTACCAGAAATGCCAATTTATACATTTTAGAAATTATTTGGCATGGCACAAACTGTCGTCTAATACTAACAAAATAGCACTTGGCATAAAAAGGGTAATTTTTCAGCATACATTTTCTTAGAACACACGAATTCCATAAACTTCAATTCATTAAGTAAATAAATTTGAGATTGAGGCATATAGATTGAAATTAATACAAGTATCTTGGTGACATAATTTAGGGTTTTGTCTTAAATGGGCAAATTATGCCCAACCAATACAGATAATTATTTTCTGAAGGAGTTACTAATGTATGTTCTACAAATTCTGCTTCAGTACTTTTAAATGTTTCCTAAAAGATGGATGGACTACTGCAAAGTTGTCCTAGTTATAAAAACAACCTTTCTATACAATCTCAAATAGTTAAACCAGCAAGAGCTAATTATGGAATGATGCTTCACAGAACTTTATGCCTCATCTATTATCATGTATTTTCATCAAATATGATTGCTAATTTCACTGTAAGTAATAAAAAAAGAAAGCTCCTTCATGTAGTATAATTTTAAATGACCATATTTTTCAGCAAATGAAATGACATATTGTCAATGAAATTTAAGCAACGTCAGGAGTACCATAGAGTTTTGACTAAATAATGATCAGTTGGTTAAAAATTAGTTGGTTAAGTCTTACCAAGGATGTCCACATATTAAGTTAAGTCTGCACTGCAATGCTACATAAACACATAGTTCTTTAGGGTTTGGTATTTTGGGTTAGTTCTTTTTTATTTTTTGGTTTTTTTCCACAAAGTGAGTGTTTTTCATTTAGAGATTATATCATGAACAGATGTAGGATAATGTTAATAGTCCCTTCTGGAAACATTAATCAAAATGTTTTACTTATTATTTGGTGTCAGCATTTAAAAGTTAAAGCACTTCCAGAACTGTCACCATTGAAATATTCCTTTTGCTTAAAGCTAAATTACAAAACAGTAATTTATTTTACAGTCCCAGCATCTTTTTTAAAACACATATAAGAGGGAAAATGGTAGGCAATGCCTTGTTCTCATGGCAACCATGTAGACTGACAGTAGTAAGTCTGTTTCTACTTTAGGAAGACTGAAAACACAACTCTACCAAGTTTTTAAATGTTTGAGCAATTTTAAGTCTTCACGGAAGAGATTTTGGTTGTCAGCATGACACTAACGTTTCAGAACGTTTTCAGAAGTGAACTTTCCATTCCCAGCTCACTGAACAAATATTAACCAGAACCAAAATAAAAGCAGACCTTTTTACCAAAGAGATCATAACCTCTCTTCCATATATATTCTTACACATAGAATATTGTTCAGGTGAAGCAAACTGCTACTACTTCAAAGTACTTGTCAATGTATCTGCAGAAATGTTCCACTAACTATATCCAAAACATTTCAGATAGTAATCAAAACAAGTCCATATCCTTCTATATTCCCAGGAAAGGACCTTACTGGTTACTTCAATGTCCTGCAACTCAAGAACTCTGCAGCATCTTCCAGTTCAAGATTTGCTATGTATCCACCTTGGACAGGTTCAGCAAGGAGCTTACATGCACTTTCATATTTGGGCTATTGGTGGGGAAAAAAGTATAAATGCAAGTCTGTCCTTAAAGCATCAGTGAAATTTAATCAAACACAGCAGCACAGGTCTCAACATCCCCAAAATCATCCTCCATTCACATTTGACCAAGGTAAAAGTTAATTGCTTCACATGAGATTTACCTGAGGTTTTAAAGTAAGCAGATAAAAGACTATTCCCTTCTTTAAGCATTGCTATATATAACATCCTTCATCATCTCTTCCCTTTTGGAATGGATGAACATCAAACAAACTCCTTCTGAAGATGCTCATATCTCTCCACTAGCTCTAAAATTGAACCAGCTTCAACTAAGGACCAAGTTTTTAAAGTGTCCTAAGGATATGAAATGAATCCTAAAGACCATCCAGCTATTCTCACATCTTTAGTTCTGAAATTTCAGTCTTAATCCTCCTCTATCTAACCGCCCTAGCTGGTGCATTAGATTTTGTCTAATATCTCTGGAGACCAATAGCAAAGGGCTAAAGTAAAGATAGAAGTGCTCTGGCTTCTATGTTTACTAAAAGAGACCACATCTTGCAGTCAGTACTGAAAAGTGGCTTAAACCTGCACCCTGGCAAACTGATTCTCTAGTTTCCACAGTCTAATTTTCAAAAATGTCCATGTGAAAATGCAAGCACGTGCATTAAGGATTATTTTGATACATGGTATCCATCATTTGGATTTACCCATTTTCCAAAATAAACTGTTTTGTCAGTTTTCCTGTGCATGTGAATTTTTGAGTAAAGGCAATGTGTAATGTTAGAAGACACATTCACATGCTGACCTTTCACAAAACCAAAATTTGCAGTAAAGCTAGGGTGGTGGGAAGCACTGCATTTTCCTTTTGGCCACAAGACCAACACACAAAGATTTGAAAAGAGAAGCTGAATGACCCTAGCTTGCAGCCTAATTCCACTTCCTCACGTGAACAATCTGATTGAGAATGTAGCATCAACAAAAGTTACTTGCATGAAAAAATGTTTATATAAGTAGATCCTTTCAGAAAATTTATCTGCATATGACATGCACTAAACAGGCCTCTGCAAGTAACAGTAACTACAATAAGTAACAGTAACTAAAAGAACTGTAGCTACGATAACACTGGTTATTTCCAGAGGCTCTGTGTTCCTTTAGTTTGTCATGTATATTTCTGCAGTACACAGTCATTGAATCAAATTTTGTGTATTCCCTCTTATTCCTATAATCACAGTTTAACTGCTACTTTTACAAAACATCACTTATTACTTCCCATCCTCAGGGTACTTACACATGCTCAGTTTATTAACAGACTAAATTCTTCCTTACTTGACAAGATTTTTTTTTTAAACATTTTATATTTCCAGTTAAATACTATGCTGGATTTGACCGTATTTAGAAACTAAAATTCCAACCTTTATATATAACAACCCAACATCTATGGGACTCTGTGAAACCTGGCCAGGAAAAGCCAAGTTACCAACACAAGTCACCTAAAGATGCAGTTCCACTACAAGGCCACAGAACAATGTAGCTACAATTACTCATTTCTCTTGAGTCTCCCTTCTGGAAAAGGGAGACTGCACACTTCTTCAAGTGAATTTATATGGAAACAGTTTGGAAGCATTCTGGTTTGACCAAATCATGGCTAATATTCTCACACAAAGGCTTTTCAGCACTCATGCATGTGGTGTAATAAATTGACCTATATTTGAAAGAGCTCACAAAAAAGTCACTGCGAGTGAGCAGCCTTGAAATAAGAATCTTACAGTCCTTGTGGCTGCATTCATCCTCTCCTAGGCACCACTGTGGCTGCATGACCCGAGTTGTGCAGGGCCACCACTACCGGATATTGCCACTAATTCCATGCCTTCTCGCAACTTCCAACTCCAATTATGCTGGAAGGTGTAAAGGAATACTTTTCCTCCCTGACTCACTTCTTTTGACATCCCTGTACAAAAATCCACATATTAAAAAATCCAGACATCATAAAATAATACACTTTTCATCCCCCTTGAAGTACTGCTCCTACCTTAAAGAATACCCACTAAAAGCACTTCTGTAAGCGGGAATATCTGTTTACCTTCTGTAAGTACCTGCATAAAAAAATACCAAAACAATCCTTAAACTGTATAACCAGCCTTTAGAGCAGAAAGAAGTTAATTCTGGAAGGGCACAGAACTTCCCACCCACACAGCCCCAGAGTGTGCCCGTCAAGGACCTCTGACTTTGTATCTATTGTGTTACATGAGGCAGGGATGGGGGTTAGTGCTTGCAGTCTGCAGTTTCTGGCAGAATCCCCAAAGTAATTTTCAATTAAAAGGTTAAATGCTGGTACTTGTCAAATGTGAAGACATACAGTGCTATAACAATACAAAATAGCTTCCTTACAATTAAATTAATTTCATCAGGTATTTAAATAGGGGTTGCAAATATTATGCCTTTGGGTAACTTAAAGAAATACCTAAATGAAGTACAATCATTTTCTGTCATGACTCTGTCTCAATACCAGAATACAAGTCTGGCTTTCAAATCCTTTGAACCGAATGATTCAAATACATGTAGGTCCACCAAAATCTGTATATTTTTTGTTTCCATTAATAACTGTTTTTGTTAAATTAGCCACGTTGTTAAGAAAATTACATTTTTAGTTTCACTGCTAGTCTGTTATTTCCCTCTAAATATTTAAACTTGTGATAAATGAAGAAACAGTAATGCTTCCAGATAATCACAAAAAAAATAAATGACTGGCTAAAAAGAGGCAGTACTAAATAAATTACACCCTCCTAGCTTAACCTCCCACTAATCAAACTGTTAAATAGTAAAGCTATTTCTCTTTTATAGGTCCGTAGAAATAGAACACACCTGACACAAGGAAAACACAGTAACAGATGACTTCTGGGAACTGAAGGCTCACTCTTAGCCGCCACAAACTCAAGACAAGACATCTATAAGCTTCAAGACATATATGACTGAGTCTCTAATTCTTATATCTAATTTGACTGAGGATGGAGAATCATGAAAAATATGAAAGTGTATTTAGCCAGAATTTCAAAGCAGCCTGGACCTCTACCTATGGCTCTGACCTGGATTCAGAGGATGAACTAACAAGATTTCCCTAAATTTCCTTAGTTGAATAGTTACAAGCACTTCTACATGTTTCCTTTTTCCCAGGTGTAAAGGGATAATAATGATGCTTACCCTAATTTGAAATGTTAGACATCTGTTGAAAACAATTCTCAGCTACTTTTAATTTAATTAATGTTCAAATCTGTTTAGTAAAATAGTATTTTCAAATGCTGCTCCTGATATATTAGGAGGCCAGTGTAAAGATCCTGTACTTGGATCACTGTCTGAAGTGTTGTGGGATTTCAAAAAACTTATGCGATTAAAGCTTTGACTCAGCAAAGTCTTACAAATTCATTCTTAAAAGTATTAAAAATTATGTAAATAATGGGATTATCTTTGTGCTTTAAATTATGCATATACACAATTTACATGTTTAAAGGCAGAAGTTCAGCTTGGCTGCAAGAAACATACTACACACAAAAAAAATGCAAGAATAAATCTTAATTTTCCTGTGCAGATGTAGGTGACACCCCCATCCCCCAGCTTTGCAAATTGTCCTTCATTCATCAGCTGCTGTGTTTATTTTTGCTATATGTGATGTGACTAGCAGAACTTAGGCCATGAAAACTTCTTAATCAAGTGAAGATCTTTTGAAGAAAAAAGAGGACCTGCTCCACTTTTCAGAATGCAAGGTCAAGAGTTATATACACATGTTTAGAGTCCAGTTTCATTTAGGTAAGTCTACAACTAAGAAAAGGAAACATTTCTTCATATAACTTGTGAGTGAGAGTTACTGGTATAAATAATGTTTTGGCAGTAACAGAAAGAGAACTAGATAAGTATATTACCATTAATAATCTATGTCCTTATGCAGATTATAGCTCTGTATCAGATTACACAGCCCACGTGAGTAAATCAGAAAGAATTTAATTCTAGCTGCTGCACTGCTGGAATTCCAGCACTACTCTTACCCCAGAACAAAGCATTGCAGAAATGTGTCCGTAAGCACTTGCTTACCATCACAGCATCAAGGTTTTAAAGCAGTAGATATATGGGCAGCCCTATATTCTATATTTCAGTACATAGAACATAGAATCAGAAATATCAGTTGTCCCTCCAGCCTCACCCTATAAGACAAGGGTGCAGTAAAGACTAACAATAGCTTGGAGTGAAACACACACATTGCTATGGTGTAAGAGAGGTGGAAAAGTAGCAGAGATTTTTTTTAAGTTTTAGTTTACCTCAATTTTATCAGCTCAGCAAAGGGCATTATCTTACATTTACTGCAGAATGAAGAGGCAAGACTGAAGAGTCCTACCTCTGCACAACACTTCCCTTGGGACACAGACTTCCCAAAATCTCAGACCTCTTTCTTTGTACTCCTGGGAAATGCCCTGGGGAACCTGGGGATATGTCAGCTTGACTTCAAAGTGCTATCAGCATTTATTAGTGGTAGAAACAAGAAACGAGTTGTTCCTACACACTAAAGAACGAATAGAAAAATATAGAGAAAGGAAAACCTACATTTTTGTTCCGTATTTGTTATCTATTTCTTTATTTCCCTTTAATTTTTCTCTATAGAGGCAGATTATTACTTGTTTTCTATTTTTTAGGCTTTGCTAGAGAAATATAATTGGTTAACTGTGGCTTTGAAGACAAACAAGTCATGGGAGAAAGAAGGAATGAAGCACATGTCAGCAGAGAAGATGACACCTGAAACCTGAAGGAGACAGGGCAGAGAAGCTGCCCGCATAGGTTCATGAGTGTAAGGCATAGCTGTACACCAAACACTGCTCTGTCTTTAAAATAATGAAAGGAAACAAGTCACAACTATAGGCAGCCTTTTCCATTCTACCTCTATAACCTCCTATCTATGCCCAAAATTAATTTTTCCTTTTGTTAAGCAAAACCAAAAATCACAGCTAGGTTTGCTTCTGCCTTCCACTGGAATATCCTGCATCCCCTAGTACCCTCACTGCACAGCCATAGTGGCTCTGCTTCCTTCCAGCCTCGAACTTCCTTCCAGGATGACAACCCTGTGTCAGGCACAGACACATCCTTCAGCACTTGCCCAGGGAAGGCACTTTGTACATTGCTGCAATCAGTTTGGCAAACAGAGGTGGATTACAACATCAGACAAATGAAAAGGTACCACACTCCTCACAGACTACCATGTCACCTGTAATGACATGTACCCCTCACATGTCTGTCACAGCACAGTCTTCACTTCTCTACCTGCAGCTGCATCATGAAGTTCCTCATGTGGCAGAGCCTGAGGAGTGACAAAGGCAGTTAACTCAGCATACACTACAGACTGTGGGTTCCCTTTGATTTGTACCTAATTTTTTACCCAACTGTACTTAAGCACGTGAAGAATGCTTAAATAGTTGCCAAACTGAAGATAAAGCTATGTTTCCTTACACAGTTTTGTAAGAGCATTCCAAAATAAGAGAGAACACCACCATCTATGTCTGGAGAAAAGGCCAGGGAAAGAAGAAAGTAAATATGAGAAAATGAGAAAAAGTGGAAAGATATGAACTGTTAAAATCTCTAGGCATTGGGAGTTTGGGTCTGATGAGAAAGAGAGGGAGAGAGAGAAAGGGAAGCTGAAACTTAGAAAAGAATGACCAGTTTACCAACAGTATTTGACAAGACCAAAAGCAAGTCGGGGGAAAAAACCCAAATCACCGCAAAAAGGGAAGGACTCAGTAGGGTTGTTTTTTGAGCTTGGTCAGGTAATTCAGAATGCTGTGGATCAGATTTAGAGCTTTTGGATTAAAACAGTTTTATTGGAGTTAAGAGCAGAGTCAGCTTCTAGGCTCAGAAGGAAATTTTCAACCAGGAAATCTGTAATTGCTACTTCAGTACCAGTCACAAGGAGGACCTGGGATTGTTTTCATTTTTTTTAAATTGCACAGGAAATCAAGAGAAGGAAGGGCTGACTACTCCACATGGATGAAACCAGTGGGATGCATCAGCCCTAACATAGCCATGGCCATGCTTTGTTCTAAACCACCAACACAGGAGCCACAGCTAATGACGAGGTCACGTTCAAAACTGCTACATTCTTTATCACCTTTTCATGTCATAGGGTTATTGCACTAGAAAAGTAATTTTATGAGCTAGCCTGCAGTTGCTTTATCAAGCCATGACAAATAATCCATTTATTTCCATGTTTCATACAGATGGCTGCAGCTTTCTCATTAAGATACAATCAACATATGTAATTTATAAATAAGTTTTAAATTTCTAGTTTATCAAACTATAGTTTTATCAAACTCCCCCTCTATTTTCACATGTATAGATTCTACTCACCTATTTTGTCCGGTTCAGATAATTTAGTTCCATATCCAATCAAACTTGATTCATTCTGAGAAGCCTAAGTAACTATATATTTAGCTCTCTGGTTTTATTTTGTCAGCACCTATACTACTTACCTTAAATCCTTCTACTGCACTGTCCATTTTCCCAGAGAATTAAAATCCAGTGATTTTACCATTACCTTTAAGCACCAAAGAAAAGATGCTATTATGTCCAAAAGATGATAACATACAGCCTTTGGGAAATCAGCAATATCAGATTTTAACTCAACATGAGAAATTATACGGGTTCTGGTCTTTGCACCTTGATAAATAAATAGCAAAAATAGAGGATGTAGAGAGAGAGCAGCTAATAGTTTGCAGCAGTTGACTTACAAGCAGAGACCAAAAAGTCTAGGATTTATCAATCTGGACAGAAGATCAAGGGGGAATACAATCAGGATTCCCAAAATTATGGAAGAACTGTGAAAAATGAATGTAGAAATTCTATTCACAAAACCTCTGCAATTTTCAGGCCAATAGGAGGCACTAAATGAACATGTAACACAAAACAGATAAAGTACTTAGTGGCCAATACAATTCCTTACCTTGCCACCACAGGAGATGGTGAGGTCAGAGTGTAGGTTCAGAAAGGGATTATACAAATTCATGGATAATAGGTCTGTAAGTGGATAATATCCAACAATTTCTGGCAGGCTGCACACCAATATCCAAATATAACAACAGCAGGTGTGGGGGAGTGTAAGGAGAACACACCACAGCAAATGTCTTGGCTCCTGTGCACCCACCATAGGGTGACTCCTGTGGCTAGGATGGGAGCCACAGGGCTCCTGTGATCTCGTAAGGCATTTCTCCTTACTTAGATGACCTTAAGAAAGAGTCATTTGATGTAACTATTCACTAAGGAAATGTTAAATTACCTATATGCCAAAAACTTCAAGACAGTTGCACACAGGTCAGATTATTTTGAAACATACAGTCAGATTAAGATGGTAGAGATGTGAGAAAATGTCAGAATGCATTAACCTACATTCCATATAGAGTAGAAGCATATCAATTTAAAAAATCCCAGTGTTCATGCATTTCGTTTGGAAGATCTGATCAACAGTGTTACTCATTTATCTGGACTACAGTGCATTGGTACACTCACACAGAGTTTTTCATAATTCAAGAATCGTCCCAGCTGCAGAAGTCATAGAAAATAAGTGCTTCATGTGGAAAAGCATTACTGTGTCAAAGCAAGATGCAAACTTTGAGATTGAGGGTTCAACGATATTTTTTTTTGAGTCATAAACATTGAGAAAACCATCACCATCCTTCTGGTGAGTAATGAGCCTAGCAAATTCCCTGTACAAAAGCCCTTCCTTTGAAAGAGGTTCTCCTAAAACCACAAGGAGCATAACATCTAAAGTACTGCATCTTGAACTTTTCAAGATACATTACAAACACAGCTGCACAAACATTAGTGCATGAAAAATAATTTTACCCAATTAGCACACAAATAATCATTTTAAAGCCCCTTTGGTATAATTTTTTGTTTCAGCCAGAACTTAAATTTCAGTTGCAACTACTCAGATATCTATTTCACGGCAATCCACTTTTCAAAGATTGAATCTACTTTACTTTCATTGAAAAAGATGTTTCTAAAATGAAACATCTGGCTAAAAGAGGAGAAGTTCTGGCATTCCTGGGCTTTAAAAACCTTACATATAGAAACCTATGGTGACACATACATCAAGATAAAAAAGAGTAAAGGAGAGAACTGTCATGGGCTTAATCCTGCCGGGGGACAATTGTTTTTCTTCTGAAATAGAAGTATTATAGCAGCTTTTAGAAGATTTCAAAGGTACAATTTGATCAGAGAACTTAAAACCTTGACTGACATCTGCATGAATTTCCATGCAGCGTTATTCATTTATATACACTGCTGCAGTCCATTGTTATGAATGGGAAATACTTATGAAAGATTCTTCTTTGAATACTATGTTGTTCTGATTAGACCGTGAATATGTTGACAAGTTTATCAACAAGATTTTGTCTGTGTATAAGTTGAGAGTTTCTTTCATGCACAGAAAATTATTCTGGTTCCATGATATCTTCTGTCCTTGGGTACTCAGAAATGGAAGCAGAGAAGGGCCTTTAACAAAGGTATTTTTCAGCAGGATAATGACATATCACCTTTAATGCAGCTTTAATGCCTTCACTTGCAAAACTACAAGGATTGGTAAATTTTGTGGCTTTCCAGAAAGGGTAGTTTTCCCCACAGCATAAAGATTTGACCTACCACAGTGAAAATATGTTACGGCATCACCAATTTAATCATGATCAGAAATAAAATCTGATGCAATTTCTACACACTCCTTACAAAACTGCCATTCAAGCACTAATCAAAGAAGAGTAACTCAGGATCAAGCAAAATATTATGAAGCTTCTCTGTAAGACTTTCAGGTAATGCCATCAGCCACAGGAAAGGGAACTACTCCTCTAATAAAGGGATGGTGCTCCATAGTAACACCTGTTAGCTGTTCTTAGTCCATGTCACTGTGTTCCAGAATCTGGCTCTTCTGTTAGTTAGAAACCTAAAGTGCAACTCATATTTCCTCAAGAACAGTTTATATCAATTTGTTTGTCTTTAACTGTTGTCTTTTAAATAGCACTGTTTTTCTGATATTTTCTCCCATGGATATAAGTCACAGCTCAAATTACATTTTGCTAGGCTAAATAAACCACTGCCAATTTAGTTTCTTCTTACAGAAAAGCTTATCATTCCCATGATCCCAGTAACACTTCTGTGGACTTGTTGAATCTTGATTTCCTCTTTTTTCAAGAAGTAAGATTGGAGTTATAGATGGTATTCAGATACAGCTTCATCATACCTTGTTAGGCAAAAATACTTCCTGATTTCAGCTGGGAAGATTTGGTCAATCTTAAATTCCACTTGCCTTTTCTGCCTGAACCATATTGATGGCTACCAGCTATCCAGTGAACCCCTAATACTCAGATATGTCCCTTCTTCGACTGTTTGCAAACCATAAGCTCCAGTTTATATCAGTTTGTCAGCGATCCCAAAGTGCGTGATCTTGCATTTCATTCCATTAACTTTCAGCCTTGTTCTATTAGTCCAAACTTTGAGGTCATTAATTTCTTCCTGTAAGTAATTCCTGCCTGTTCTGCATTAGCAATAGGTACCAACTGGATATTATCAATAAGTTTCCTCAACATCATCTTTTTATACCAAAGTCACTAATAAAAGTACAAAATATATCCAGCACCCCGACTGATCAGCACAGAGCTTTGTAGCCTGCCTGCCCAGTAAATCCCCTCTCAACAGCACCCACTTTCCCCTTTGAGGCACTTCCTTACCCACAGTGTCTGCACAAATCCCCACCTCCTGCAGCCCAATGCTGGGAGTCCTGTGTTGATCCTGACCAAATGTTTCACTGCAAAATACCTAGAACAGAAATTATTTTTCTAAATACATAATTGTTCTAAATATCGCTTTCCTAGGCTGTGATTTAACTTCAGCAAGCATCTCACATATCATTTTTCAAAATCTCAATCTATAATTATATTTTGTCTTGAACACTTGTTCTTAAGCTTTGAAAGCACATTTTATCATGGCTTTTCTACCAATGGAGTGGAGGACAGAGTCTATTACACAGAGGTTGTTTAGTACTTTCTAGCTCTAGATAATTTGATTGAAATCTTTCTAGAAAGAGATGACAGATGTGAAAAAGCTTCTATGAAGTGGAAAAAACAACAACATTTTAATTGAAACGAGGTAACTTGGAAGGAAATATGGTTTAACAGAGAATGACTAGTCATTATCTTTCAGAATAAAAGAATAAAGTAGGAGTACCATGGAAAATGAAACAAACAAACGAAAGAATGTGGAACTCAAAAGTGAGAATGTCTCGTGAAAGGGATTTGATCAGTTTGTGAAAGTGATATGCCACAATAATCCAGCACAAGGTATTCTTAAGACGCCAATTTCCAAAATCTAAGAGGGTCTATGCCTAACCTTAGAAGAAACAGCCATTCTTGGTACTTCATTAAATGAGTTTCTGCTCTGACACTGGGATTTTCACTGCAAAACATGGTTGGGTATTTAATACAGCTTTTAATGATCTCCAATTACATCATCCACGGCACTGAACAGAACTCAGGCTCCTTCATCAATACACAGTTAATATCCCTTAGAAATTAATGTAACATATTTCCGTATTCCATTCCATTCATCCACACACAGAATTCCAAGGCTGTACAATCCTATTTTATCATGCCTCTCAACAATTTATTCAGCTCTCTGCTGAAGTGAACATGGTTCCATATTCCTCTTACACAGCTCAAAAAGTATTTAATCCCTTGAAATTTTATATTTTTGAAATTGTGTAATAACAAAACATAACTAACTAGTCATATATTGAAAAATCACAAATGTAATTTTACAGGGAACACTCAAGTGAAGCACCCTGTGTTCAATAAAAACCCCACTTCACAATATACCTGTAAGATCCACACACTCCAGAGAGTTCAGCCTCAGCCAAAAATATGTTTCCTGCTGAAGCATAAGACAAGGTCACAGCCCCCAGAAGGAGCCTGTGGGTGGAAGAGAGATGGGGGCTGAACGATTTTTCTCATAAAAATCAAGGAATTGTTTTGGCTTCTTTGCTGAGGTCATTTTGTGTCTGCACAGATAATAATAAATAAATACATTGTAATCACTGTGGATTTATGAGGCAACTAAAGTTATTTGGGATTTTGCAGAAAGCAAGGCTGAGAAAATAAGCTGGTGATTTTCTGATGTGTCACATTCCCAACTAAAACAAGCTTAAATATAATTTTCCTTATTCAGCTATACTTGGGGAGGAAAAAAAAACGCACCAACCACAGCTGGCATTTAACCCATAGTCTGTGGGTAGCTATACTATGTGCCCACTTTGCAGGCTTCAGACAGAGCCCTCACAGGATGGTTACAACACTGGCAAAGCAAATCCTACTCACTTGGCAATCAATTCTCTTCCTGCTTACTTTTCTGTCTTAAATTAATGTTCTAAATCCTACACCACTAGCAACACTCTGCTGATTTTGTGTCACACTTATGAACACTTTATTTTGTTTGGTTTTCTCCTGAAGGGAAAGGTTCTTGAGGCGGCACCTTAATTTGGGTATCTATTGGCTGGTGCAGCAAACTGTCCCTACATCCAAGATCCTAAGCTTCCTCTACAGATATAAAAACTTTTTGGAGCTTCTACAGAAAAAACTAAAGTTTAAAGTATTAGGAAATAATACCATTATACTTCCTTACATGGACCTTATAAGGTCAATTCACCCTGGCACATCACCTTAAGAACACGGTGTTTTGCTGAAGTGATTTTCAAACTCTTGTTAAATTAAGTGTTGTTTTTTCCTCAGCAAGGCTTTTCCCACCACAAGAACAGATTACTGGAAGGTACTAATGCTGTGAATTTAGCCCTAAGTCCCCACTTATTTACAGCTTTGGCTATAAAAGACCATAGGAACCTGTTTTAGGGCCCCTACCAATATGCTATACAAGAAATATTTACCTCAGGCTTCATGCCATTTTATTGCCAGCTTTTTGCCATTTCATCTTTACATTTATTTAGGTAGACTTATTTCTGTTAAGTGAAATAGATACAGTATGTTCCTTTTCTATTTTTAAGTCCTCCAAAGGACTCTAAATCTCATCCTTGTACCTAAGCCTTGCAAAGATAGAGACACAAGGGAAAGAGACACAAGGAACCCCAGCCATCTCAGTTATGAATGCACAGCTTTTAAAAGGTCAATAAATTAAATTTTACCTTCCCCCAAATATAGCCTACTGAAAAGAGCCAGACTTTTCATATACAGTGAAAATAAACTTTTGGCTGACTTAGCAGGAAGAACTCAACAAATGGAGTGAAGAGAATAAAAACTTTTGTAACAATATTGGCAGCCTACACATTCAAAGCTGACAAAAAGATATTCTTAAGAGAGAAAAATTCTTATATCTTCTGTAGGGATGGTAATATATATCTAAGGATATCCAGGAACAGAGCCCAAAAATTAATCCTTATTTGCTCGCTGAACACAGCATTTCCCTGGTACTAATGTTACAATCAGAGATACCAGTTCACTTCACAGACTTTAAAATATCTGAGTAATATAACTGAATATCAATTAACACAACTACCACTTGAGGCCCATGTGGGAGTGAGAGTGTGGACCTTAATGTCTAAGACCAAAGCAGACTGGAGTCCTTCCTCCATGTACTGCCAAAGCCTGTGTGCACTGAAGCAGTTCAGGTGACAGCACAGGCAAAGGAAGGTGACAGAACATACAAATAAAAAGAATGAGCAGCACGAGACCTCTGTCAGTCATAGTACTTCTGCATTCTGTATTTCATTTCCATGGGTAAGGTAACAGGACTACCAGGAGCCTAGACAGATTTAGTGAACCTTAAATTTCCCATGCTTGCTAGGCAGAAGATGCAGAGCACTTTAAAATGCCTATTTGCCCAACTATGAGATTTTGCGACGCTTTAAGAGTCAGGACAGTACAGTGCACAACAAGGGCTACTCTATGAAGTTCCCTAAGTTCACACCAAAACTCCCATTGGCTCAAGCAGAGCCAGGACTTCCTACCAACTCCCCAGAGGTCAGCTGAGTTCTCAGTGCTGAGAACTGTGAGCTGTGTGCATTGCGGAGTGCAAGTATCACCAACCTTTCAGCTTGCACTCGCTCTTCTTGTGGTGGTTTTTGCATGTGGTGGTTTCAGCTTTGTATGCTTTAGAAATTACCACAGCATTCTGGGTTTGTTTTATTTATTTCATGCAATAATAAAGCATGGTTACTTTCTATTTTCCAACCAAAAGTGCTGCAGGGGTGGAAACTAGACAAAACTTCATCATTAATCTGGTTTTCCACCACCCAGATCTTTTTAATTACCCCTTTATTGCAGATCAGTTACCAAAATTTCCCTACTTCAAAACAGGCTTCAAACCTCGTCTCTTTAGCTTCAGTTACACATTATCCACAGAGTTTAAACTAGTCTTGGCTTTCTAATTCATGTATGGAATCTGAAGACAAACTTGGATTTGGATGAATTGTTGTCCCCATAGGGACAGTAGTTGGCCATGGAAAGACACTGCAGTTCTTTGACAGTGAGGCTCCTCACAGGTCCCACCATCACAGCCTCTCCACCTTCAGAGTCTCCACAGCCACATGACAATGAGGACACTAAGATAATCTTCATAAACTGAGAGAGCCTGAGCTATGGGAAATTTTGCAAATTGGTTTTGCTCAGATTCTTGTGATTTTTTCCTGCTATTTGTCTGTATTCTATGCGTGCTTTTGCAACTCCTAAATTTCACTTTGAGTTTCAGGTTCAAGCAAGAATGTTAAAAGCTCAAATGGAAACACGCTTGAAACCATTAGGTTTCACTTGCAAAACTCTAAGTGGGCTTCAACATTTTAAAGGTGCAAATTAAGGAATTCATGTGAAAAGTACAACTGACAGTTTTATAGCTGAATGAAAGTAGGCAAGCTTTGCATGGCTCTGTAAGTAACATTCCACGTAGCAATTCTCCCGGTTTTACTCTTACTGTATGTGAAGAAATGGGCCCTTTACACTCACCTAAGATGTTGCAATACTCTAATATGCCAGATGACTTTTTCTTTAAACTGCTACTTAAAATCTCTCCTCCTTACTCTCTCTAGAGCTGAACCAGCCCCAAGACCTTTGGGCAATGAACTTTTGTAATAATTCCCCCAAAACATTTATCCCTGTTTTAGGACTAAGGGGTTCCTTGCTCATGGTTATGCACCATCTGTCATTATCTACAAGGACTAAAATGCCAAGGATGGCTTTTGGCTATCAGCTCTGCCCCTCTGAACAGGGTGTTACAAGATGTCTCATTCAGCATTTGCAGTCACAGGAGAGGGGAGATTCTTTCACTCAGAGCAGGGAATAGCCTCCACAGCTGCAGAGCACAGGAGGCCCAGGGAACTTCCTAGGACCAGCAGCTGTGGAAGTAAATTTTGGCTGGATCGGTCCATTATCGTTGATGCACATAAGGCCTCAAAATCAGTGTCAGGAAATTGTGCACATACAAAAAGGTCTTATTTTTCATATTAGATATGCAACTGTGTAATAGTTAAACCTTGCTTTGATGTTATGTTCAGCATTGTTAGTATTAATAAAAAATTATACTGGCTCTTCCAGTCAAGTCATATTTAAATGAAAACTCAGCCCTGCCACCACCTCCCTTTTCATCTAAACCAGCCTATCAGCACAGCAATCATGACTTGAAAAAGTTGTCACAAGCATGATGTTAAACTAAGTCAGCATCTCTTCTTTCATACCACAGTATGTATGAAGTTAGGAACATTAATTTTTTACTCTGTGACTTAAACACCAATTATTTACTACCCCAACAGTATCACTGTGTGCACAATCTTTTTGCAAAAGTTCATTTCTTAGAAGTTTCCTAGGAGACCTACATGAAGACAATGAAAACTAACCCAGTGTTCGGCACTACACTTTATTTAGTACTTCTGGCTCTGTCATTATGCACAACCCTGAAGACGGGGAGATTTCCTGTCACTCTGCTGCCAAGTTGCTTGAGCCTTTGTGTAAACTCTGAGCTAACTCATACTATTTTTGCACCTTGATTTCAACCCCTGTAACATAGAGACAATTCTTGCCTAACTTTGCACAGGTATTTAGCTCATGACCCTCTGATATTCTCGGATGCAAATTCACATCATAATTAACAATACAGTAACCCAGCAGGGGCTAGGAAGACATTTTTGCACAATATTCACGTAGACACTAGACACTATTTTTCTGTTTACTTCCGGTTTCAGTCTGAAGTGAAGTGACAAAGACTGCCCCTCCAAATCCAATGTTCTGCAAAGCAGCAGCAGCAGATTCAGCATTCCCTACTTCATGCCCTGCAGAGCAATCCAAAACCTAAGAAACAGACTTGCTCAACAGCTGAACAACGGAAGCAGAAACAGATCCATTCAGCAAGGAGAGCCAAAGGAGTCCGAGAGAGAGCCAAAGCCACCAGCTTCCTCCTGCTGGCTATGAAAGTAAGAAAGAACCCCAGAACAATGGAGAGAGGAGAACAGCATTACACTGGGGTCATTTGGTTTAGTTCCCAAATTGCTGCTAACAGATGCCTTCAGGGAAAATTTGCTGCGCATTGCTGCTGCCTCATCACCCTGGAGCCATGTACCCCATGCTCAGTCTGGCAAACTGCTTCTCCTTGTCTGCTTCATCTACCCAGGCTGAGATCCAGACATCAATGGGCCCATGTGGGGGGCCCAAACTCCACTGGCTTCCCTGTGTTTTGGATCCATCCCGAGAACTAGTAATTATTCCTTTGGCAGTGCTGGCCTGCCAGAGAGCATCTCCCAGCCCACTCTAATGGGGTCATGAAAAAAAGTGCAGTTAAGAAAAGGTTTGATACAGAACGGATCAACCAACAAGCTGAAAATGATCAAAGTCTGCTTGATAAGGCCAGGAACAGAGGATTGTGAGGCAGGAGAGTTCACTAAAGGAAAGAACACCAAAAGAAACAGATCATGGGAAAGGACAGAGAGTTTGGGGAACAAATATAAAGGGAATAGTATGGCATAGTGGCCCCCAACCTACAGATTGAAGGCAATGCACAGTAGAGTTGCACGTGACACAGGAAATGAAAAGCTTCTGAAGATGGCATGGAAAACAAATTACAATGTTGCTAAGAGTGTGATAATTGCAAGTGTTGACAATAACACAGGTTGGAGAGCACAGCATTTTATCTCCTTTCACTAAATGAAAATCACTCTACCTGATTCCCCTCGGTGGGGGGGTGGTGGGGAGGCTGTAGGGGTCTGTGGAAATAAGTATCTCTGGTTAGAGAACTTTGGCTCCGGAGTTGCCCAGTTCTAGCTGGCTACAGCATGTGTAGGCACACCCTGCAGTCAAGATAAAACAGTCACAGCCTATTTTCCTAGAGACAAGCAAATGCCACACAAAGTCCCCAGCACTGCTTGTGGCTGAATTTGCCTCTAATTCTTAGTACTGCTCATTTTGGTGCTCTTGCAAATAAGATGATGACAGACTTGTGGGAAAGTGGCCAATGCTGCTTTCTGGGCTGATCCTGTCACAGAGTATGATCTTAACTTCCAAAAGTACAACTCTGCCACACTTGACAAGTACCCAGTATACCACAAAAAAACTTAAAGATTCCTGCTAGAGATCAGATGAAGGAAAAGACCCCTCCTTGTGGGAATCAGAAGATAATGAAATTTCTTCATTTCTAGCCAAATAAACACTGGATTGTTTATCTTCTTGTCCCCATTTCATGTACATGGCGATTTTGAAATATTTATGTTTATTTTATAATATGCAGCAAAATGAATGCTCCTTACACACTGAAATAAACAACCCTTTTCTCTCCCTGCCATTCACACAAAAAATTCTACACACACGAAGCTTCCTTCCACATCCTTCCTTTGTGGCTGTGAACTCCTCTAGGGCTGACAATTCCCAGCAGATCCAACAGAACACTTGCCATTGCTTTCAGTCAGAAAATGACTGCACCCTTTTCTTATAGCAGGCAGAGAGTTAATTGAGCAGAGTTGAAGATGTATTGTAGGAGACAGGAGTAAATCAAATTATATGAAAACATTCCCACGGTTTTGATTTACTTCACAGAAAGAAGACAAAATATTAGACATCTTGTATTTCTTCACATTTGCCTGGAGGGCAAATGTGAGGTAAATGTTCAGAAAATTCTAAAAATGTAGCAATAAGCCCCTTCTAAGTTCTCTATTAAAAAAAAAATGCATTACTGAGAATACAGTATTATTCTATGATGCTAAACAGAAGTCTCCAGACCCATTTCAGAGGGCAATAGTTTTCACTGGTTTAGATGGGATATTACTTTGAATCTGAAATTGTGGACTAATAAAACTGCAAACAGAAGGGTTCTCAAAGCGGTGAAATGGGAAGTTTGTAGTGCTCCTGACATCTACTGAGAGAAAGCCGAATTGCATATCTTTGCAAAGAGATGAGCCTCCCTTGGCCCCTGTTATCTGCTCTTCTAGTATTCAGATGCATTTCATGCCTGCTTGCATAATTATTAATTATCAATACTTCATTTAAGGCCAGTGAGCCAACAGATACATTGTAGGAAACGCCAGGGAGGAAACGAAAGGGGCTTTGAGGAGATGGCTGTACCCCTTATACCAATGCTGCAGACTTGTTCTAACAGTTGCAAATCTGAAGGCTCAGATTGACACACAGCGTCTGGTGTATCAAGATGCACTTCTAGCTCATATAAAGCCCTCAGACTGGGGCAGCTGAAGCCAAAATCCACATAGTACAAAACACCAGATTTAAGAAACCACGCTCCAAAAGTAATATTGAAAATATAATACCATTTTTTCCAATAGGAAATGAATCATTTAGCTAAACTACGGCAGGAACAAAAATATCACCATTATGAGAACTGTACTCAGAAAACCAAGTCAGAAATACCTTCTGATGTGTGTGTCTGTTGTCACAGAGACATATGGCAGTGACACTATTCAGGCAATTCAAGAAAATTTTTTGCTGGTATCCTGTGCATTATAAAGCATATTCTTTCCCCGTGCTGAAAGAAGAAGAGTTCATAGCCATCCATAGAGCCATAGAACAATAACCAGTACTACAGGTCTCATGTCTAGGGATTTCCTTCTACAACAGGAAAGGTACATCCACCTCAGTTTGGGGGTTGTG
Source organism: Rhabdornis inornatus (assembly GCA_013397075.1). Lineage (NCBI taxonomy): Eukaryota > Metazoa > Chordata > Aves > Passeriformes > Rhabdornithidae > Rhabdornis > Rhabdornis inornatus. The sequence goes on along the minus strand of VWZS01008407.1, from coordinate 715,179 downwards.
GGGAAAGAAACAACATAAAATTCTAATAAAGTGGGAGTGAGTTAGGGTAATAATGATTGAGGGCATGTGTTTCTTCACTTCTGGGGCAATTTTCTCATCACTGATGTTACACTGAATTTACAGGATTATAAATAAAAACTAATTTGGCAAATAAATATTTGTAAGTCAGGGCAACACTATAAAGCAGCATAATTAATTTTATTTCTACAAGATAAACCTTCACAGTCAAAATTAAATATCACATTACAAGATTTGATCTAAGTTGTTATGAAATGCCCCTGTGACCTTGACAGGGCCAGGATTTCAATGTCTGCAAGAGCTTTTCACAGTTGTTTTCTGCAGATTCTGAAACAGCTATAAACATGAGACCTTTGCCTCATGTATCTGTTGTATAAAATACCTCCATCACTAATTTTTGGTCACATAGGACTAAATTCCAACTTTTTTAGGTGAGTAGGTCCAGTGGATAAACCTGATACACACCCAGCTTCCGCTTAGGTTCTGCTCTGAAAATCACACATAGGTTAAAAACTACAGGGTTGGAAACCCTCTCCTGACTGTTCTCTCACTGAAGGATCTGTGCCTCAGTTAACACCTTGAATTTTTCTTCATACCTAAAGTTTGGCTTCTACATACATTCTGACATGCCACATGGGAGGACTATACAGCTCACCACTTACCAGCAGGATTCATGCAGTGATCACAAGTGTCTGATCCAGAACACATTCCTATTGCCCAGGCTGGCCTCCGCAGAAAAAGCAGCTGCAGCCTTGTCTGTCTTCCTAGACTAGGAAAAGGTGAGTGATACTGCTTCTCCACCAAAGTAATGCTTTGAAGAGCAACTGGAACCTGATCTTTCTCTTCAACATGTCAGATAGGTTTGAACCCGTGTTCTCCCTCTCCCTGAGGTTTGCTAGACTGGATAACAGCTTTCCCTGAGGACATCAGCCCACACAAGTACAAAACAGCCCCTGGCTAATGAATTTTTCCGAGATGTTCAACAAACAGACTTGCACAGGGAACAGGCTCTGCAATAAGAGGATTTAATCCCAGCTGAATTCTACAGACACCTAACTATTTGATGATGTGATTTCAGAGAAATGACAGACAGTCACTTAACATCTGAAAAGAAACATCCAAGAACTTTATTTCCTTTCAGATTGCTAATCCAGAGTACCTGGATTCCTCACTCTTTCTCTTTTTGCTTTCTGGTGTGACCTGGACTTTACACAGATCTTTCAGAGGGGGCTTCTCACATATTTTATAAGAAGCCCAGGCACTTAACTCATGGCTGTGCCTTTCACTCTGTACTCAGAACTCTAAAAACTGCACAGCACTGTTAGATCTGAGCCTCAGAAAACCCCTTAATGAAATGCCATTTATACACGCATATCAATGCACTTACAGTGGGCATTTAGGAGGGTTAAGGATCTAGTGAAGCAAAATCCCATGGCCCAGTATTTGGATGGAGTTCTAACACACCGTTATGTTTAAAAATACACAGATCAGAAACAAAGATGAGGGAGCAGACATATTTGAACAACTGTTCCTGAACAGAAATAATTTCCTTATTCTATTATAAATCTATTTCTGATTAACTAAAAAAAATGTTGAAACACATGACTTCCTAGAAAAAACTTGGTTCCAAAGATGAGTCTCTGAAAAGGCTCATTCTGGCTTGCACTCATCAAAAACCAAGGCACTCAATATCAACATTTTGGCAATTCTAATAACAAAGACTGCCAAAAATATGTTGTCTATCAAACATACACGGAAGAAAGATGTTAGAATATTAAGAACAGATGTCACAGATATCTTTGCAAATACTCATGCTCCCCAAGTACTCTGCAAGGCAATATGTACAAAACCTCACTGAAAGATTAAATTAATGCATCTTGTTCAAATGCTTCCAAGTGTCATATATGTATATAAACTTACTTATGTGTGTAAACTTATAAAATATGTACCTTTAAAGATGTTAGAAAGAAGGATTGTGTCATAATTTGATAATGGCCTTGTATCTTAAAACTTGAGCTTTAACAGTTTAATAATGCAGTAAAGACTATTTTTTTATAGTATGTTATTTAAACCATTTTGTTGTGTGTGGGCAAGGTTTTCCAGTTATTGAATATCCATTTACTTATATTTTAATTACTATTCCACTGACAAATAAAGCTAACCAAAAAAATCCTTTTAGAAAAACATCTAAACAACTTAATGAAAGGAATCTTTAGATAAGAATAGCTTGTTGTTTAAAATTAAAAGGCCACTTAGAAAACCAAAATATGTTAAGAGTTCATTGGAACAGGTACAGAACATGCCTTCTTCCTCCACTGTATTTATTTTCAGTAGTAACAATTCTAAACAGTAAAAATTAAGCAAATTTCCAAACAGAAAATAATAGGAATTGGCTGATTTATTGATTTATAAATTTGTAAACATAGAAAGCATTGGATTCTTTATAACTGACAGAATTAAGAAAATATTTTACCTCTAGGGCTGATGTTCCAGATTTCAGGCATACAAACTCACCTTACACAACTGAAGCCAAGATTTTCATGTATGATTGTTCCAGGTGATAGAGCGTTTAAAACAAACAAAAACTGACAAAACAAACAAAATTGCCCCCAAACCCTACTGAATATTTTGAAGTTCAAAAATAATAATGGGCAGTGACACCACTGTGTTTCTAACGGGATGACATTTTTCAAGTAACAGCCAAGAAACCAGAGCACAGCAGTTTGAACTAATGATTCTGACGTTTTAAATTTTCCTACTGAAATCAGAATTTCAGTAAGAAGTGGATCGTGGCTCTCTAAGATAGGCCACCAGAGACAGGCACTCATGTGAGCATGCAGAGCCAAACCTGACTTGTCTTTATTTTAAGTTTAAACGTGGCTCCATGCTAAACTCAACTGAAGATTTTGAGGTAAAATATTTGCTATTTGACGTTAAAATGACTGTACTGAACTCAGAAATGTCATGTTGTGGATGATATATAAGAGTAATATAATAATGTTACAGTAAGACAATACACTCCTACAGTGTAATAGTAGCAGCAACACTGACATTTTCTGTCCTTTAAACGTTTTAAAGCACGGCTCATTACTTACCGTACACTGTTAGCTGACAGGCTAACAGCAGCACAGCGCTGACAACACAACAACGCTTTCCCGGCCAAGGGCGGGCCGGACACCCTCAGGGCTGGGCGATGGCGGCCGCGGGCCACGATGNNNGGCCGCGGGCCACGATGGCGGCCGCGGGCCACGATGGCGGCCGCGGGCCACGATGGCGGCCGCGGGCCACCGCTGCCCCCGCAGCACAGCCCAGGAAAACACGGCGTCCTTCATGGCCACCAGCAAGTGTGAGGCCTTCAGGGAACACGGGCACATTTAGCCCTCTTTCCCAGAGTACACATTCACAGCCTTTGCCAAACCACGTTCTAAAACACGATTCATTTTTTAAAATCACTCCCTTACAACTAACAGACGTGAAGGCAAACTTGGTATGTATAGACAGCTTAATTTTTTTCCCTTTGAATAACCTGGTTATATCCAGTTTCGGCAGCAATTGTAAGAGTGTTTACATTGTGGGTTTTTGGTTTTTTTTTTTTCTTTTCATTTCCCTCTTTTAATAATAGAAAGCAGACGCAGCTGCCCGGTGCCCTCGGGACGCCGCGCAGAGGAGAGCGCTGCCGGCTCTGCGCGGCCGCGCAAGGGGCGCTGCGCGGGGTTATTGATTTTGTTCGTACTGCAGAGCCCTTGGGCCCCATTCCGCCCTCCCTGGCTGCGCTCCAGGCCCAGGCTGTCAGCCAGGGAGAGGACAATACCTCCAGGCTATGGCCCATTTAAAGATTTTCCTCACCGAGCTTCTCGCAGCTCAGGGGAGGAGGCCCCGCCATCTCCTCCCGCCTGGAGCGGCCCCGGAGCCGCCGCCGCTGGGGAGTGACTTGCAAGGCGCAACTCACACTTTTGTGTGTTTCCCCTGTTCTGAAGCTCTGTAAGGAGGGCTGGTGTTTAATTAAAGTATCATGAAAAAACTAGATATTTATTATATGATTATATCAGCCTGACTGAACATCGTAAATCCACAGAAAATTGTGTTAGAGTTGGAGCTAAGCTGTCAATCAGAAGCTACAAACAGGCCATCTATATTTCTCAAGCAATGGGAACAGAAATAGGACCAGGCAAAGTTGCATAAACCTGTATTGTCAAAAAAAACCCCAAAATATATTTTCAAACCCTCTTAATATCCAAACTTTATCATGGTTGGTTACTCTAATGACATGAGGTTACTCTACCCAGCACAACATGGTTCATTAGCAGGGCTTCATTAACCCAGGCAGAGCTTGGTGCTGATGAGATTCAATTGCTCCATGGCCTGTCAAGTCAGGCAGGGTTCTGGGGTGCTGCCTGGTGCCACACTGGTGTCTCATGGCATTATAGGAATGCATTAATTATACAAAACACTAGTTACAATTTTCAAACCCTAAAACGAGTCCCAAACAAGGCCATTTTTGTGGGGAGAAAAGAAAATTGGTTTCTCTCTACCTTAGGTTTTAAAATTCCTATGGCAACCTTGAAATATTGGCACAACAACAAAAGCAATGAAATGCCCACAGCTCTGCAGTGGGGAACAGGGTAATCACAGAGGGGACATCAACTCTGGAGACAGAAGCACAAATTGGGACTTTTCTGAGGACATGGCTCAATCAGACATAAGAGATTAAGCACCTAGTCTGACCACAAACAAAGCACTACTGGGCAGGTGAAACAAATAGCAACACTGATTGAGACTGATCACGAGTCTCAGTTGTTCCAGCTGCTCTGAAAAACACTCTTCCCCTGGCAGGCTGTGTGCCAGACCCAGTATTGTCCTTATACAGCTGGCAAAGAACCACAAAGGCAGCATAACCATTACTCTGGGACTGCTCCAGCTAAATAGAAAACAGGAGTGAGCTGTGTATCCACACAGTATCCTGGTTTAACTAGTACTGTTGGGTGATCCTGTGCTATACAGCACCAGCATAAATAATAGTAAAACCATAAACTGGGAAAACATTTCCTGCTGCAGTGGCAGGCTGTAAGTGGGTCTCCTGGTTCTCCCTGGGCTAGACATGGCCCTGTGGTCCTTGATCAAACCCCATGTACAATGTATTTAAATGCTATTTGAGCCAGGGCAGCCCTGTGACATATAGCACTCCTACAAACATCCTCTTACATTACTACAGATATCCATCTCACTGCATTGTCCAGGCAACAAAGTATGGATTTCATAGCAAGTTCTGTGATAAAGTGTAATGTGACTCTCATGTCTCCTCTACTCCACCAGTAAAGCTATTTACTTAGACATCAATTTAGCAGAGAATATAAGTATAGGCTGGGTTTAAGAATGAGTGTCATGCTGTCCTTCCTTACACATCTGGAAAAGGTGTACTGGGTTTTCATTCTAATCTCTACATCACTGATTCTTAGAGCCTCCAAATATTTTGGCACTATCCTTTCTTACACACTAAAGCACAAAAAAGAGCACACCAAGTCCTCTGGAGCACTTCCCTTCAAAGTTGGGCAGAGAGTTATGGACCACATAGACAGATGTGACACAGACTGAAATACAAACTGCTGCTCTCTCCAGACCTATGAAACTTTATCTCTCATCTCCCTGTTTTTAAAAGATAGGAAGAATGCAGTTCAGGTGACTCTCCCACAGACCCATTCCACTAGTAAAAGCACAGTCTGATGTCTGTGGAGAGGAGAGGGAGCACCTATTCTAGGAAAAAGTGTGTGATACTTCATAAGACAGGCATAATGGATGAAATATGACATGGTACTTTGCCAATTACCTTTATGTTAAAAGCCAAACACGATTGATAACCCTGAGAACTGCTTGCAAGATAGAGAACAGAGCTCTTCTCAACATCTGTCTAATATTCCTGACCTGTACTCTTTTCTGCAGGAGGATTCTGATAACCTAATAACAATATATGCTCTTTGCTGGGTTGCTTTTGGTTTCAGCTGTGGGGTTTGGTTGGGGTTTTTTGATTGTTTGTTTTAAACAAAGTGCTTAAAGAAAGTAACCGGGAGCTTTACCATCTAATGAAACATTTACTTGATTAACATTTTTTCTACATCTTGCTTTCTTTTCATTTTTCAGGTTTCTCTCCATATAATATGTGGCACATGAGCACAAAAGTCAGCTTGTAATGTATGTACTATCTAGAAATTTGTTATCTTTGGATCTCTAAAAAACTTTATAATAATTTAGGAAATAAAAATATCAAAATAGAGGAATGAGTTAACATTTTAAATGTATGTACGTCAAGTGTCTCAACAGCCACTAAGTACAAACCTATAAACTTCATTTCCTCTCTAGTGTGTGGTAGTTTGAGTCAAACAAAGGGTCAGTCAAGACAGACCTTGAGCTCTTTTGCCTTTAGACAAGGCACAAAAAGAAAGCATAAAGAGAATTTTCATCTGCTACAAATTATTTGAATTTTATTACTGTTTTTTATCAGCATTTTTCCTTCTTGGGAAAAAGTAATGTTGGACTGGGGCAGAGCTGATAAGTAAACCTATACTGCCCCATCCTTTCAGCAAGATCAGAAAAGAAAACTGCAGGAGGAAATCAGAACTGTCAATGTATTTCAGATTCAAGATCTGATGAGCAATTTCCCTTAAATTCCATGAGAGTTAAGGTATCCAAACTACACTCTCAGGTTTTAACCACGAATACAACTGGAAATAGTGGCTGCCCTGTAACAGAGGGGAATGCTGCAATCATGGCATGGGTGTATACACAAAGCAACATCCCCACATCCTGATTATCCATCTACCTCTTCAGTGCAGAGCTGTTCTCTGCACTCAGTGCTCTGTGAGCACCTGCAGTGATAACTGAACACTTTCCCATGGGGGATCATTCAACAGATAATTCCTCTGTTACAAGAGCTGCTTAATATTCACAATCTACATTTTCCCCTTAGATTTATCCGTTCTGCTTTATTCTCTGTCTTTCCTCAAGTGCACCTTTTTGAGTAATAAACCTCTAAATAATTTGTCTTCCTTCTCTGTATTCCTATAACAATGAATAAATTGCACTGTCTGAACTATAACACTACAAATTTCCAGTGCATAGTTTTAGCAATGAAGAATTAGGTATTCTAATAAATACAAGGATAAAACTAAGGAAAATTAATTACTAAGCTATAGATCAATGAGCAAGAGGTGAAAGTGCCAAAGAGATGCTCTTATTAGATCATCAAACTCAAGGCTGATTTATAGTAGGTTTCACTGTGCTTTCTTATCCACTGCTTTTATAGTATACAGAAAGGGTTACAAATTGCTTTGTTTTAATTAACAGTGAAGTATTGGATAGCATGGCTACCCTGATCTGAGTCTAGGTTACTTTTTTTTTTTTTTTCAAAATATGAAAGCAGGAAACATACTTTATTAATCTGAGAGAGCTGTGACAGAACTGAATACAATACACTTGTCAGCCTACAACTTCTTGACATGCTTGCCTATGATTTGCCCAAAAACGACAAGCTGTGGAGCAGCCCTGCTGAAAAGGCCTTGAGGGTCTTGGTAAAGAGCCAGCAGTGTACCTGTTCAGCTTGGAGAAGGGGAGACCTCGAGGGGATTGAGCAGCATCCTCCAGTACCTATAAGGGCATCATCAAAAGATAGAGCCAGGCATAAGCTGAAGCAAGAGAGGCTTTGTCACTGGCCTCAGAGGAGGTCAGTCATACTTGGGAACAGGTTGTCCTGAGAGGTAGTATGGTCTCCTTCATTGGAGGTTTCCCAGACCAGTCTGGATTAAGGCCCTGAGCAATATCACCTGGCCTCAGAACTGACTGCTTTGTGCAGGATCCTGGCCAAGAGCGCTCCTGGACCCTTCTAACCTGAACTGCCACACAAGCCCAGCCTAATGCAGGAACAACTTTGTCAGCCAGCACAAGAGAGATTTTCTGAATTGTGCTCAACTCTTGTCTGCCTCTCCTACCTCTGAAATGGATGATGACCTGTAGGTCAGGCTAACACAGTAGTCCCCTAAACCTTCTTAATCAGTGGTATAGCACAACAGTGACTCGATAACATTGGCAGCCAGCTTACACTTGTGCTCCTGCTAGTGACAGCCAGGGTAAGGAACTGCAGAAATGTGCTGATGTGGACAGGCTGGGCTGTGGGGAAGCATAAATTGAACTAAAAGTGGAAATTGAAGATTACTAAATCCTGAGTACTTCAGCCTCATTTTGTCCAGGGCTGCCAGGAACAAAGGTATAGATCATCTCAAAATTATAACAATAATTTAAAAAACCCCAAACGTTAATAGAATAATATTAATATAATGTGGAAATGACTCTTCAACCTCAGAGACATGATTCATTCCTCCTGAAATAAGTGGTTTTGCAATTAAGAGCCCACAGTAGAGGCTTCTCTAAAGAATATAGAGAAAAACCAAAAATGGAGCATGCTTTTGCTAGCCATTGACTCCTCACAGTTGTAATAGTAGAATCAGATCTGGGCTGCAACCAGTATTCCATTCAGTCTTGTAGGTTCATTACCACCCTTTTGAAATACTTCGGTAGATATAAATATCTCTTCACTGTTTGTAAGGGATACCATATTTTTAGCACTACCATATTACCAAAAGTAAAAAAGATAAAGAAAGTATCTTCTAAATATTGAGAATAACTTCTAAAAATGATTATTTATAATTTTCTTTTCAGCACAATTTAAGTGATTACCATAGCTGGAACAAAGTACAGTGCACTGCCAAGAATTTCAGAAAAGGCCCTTCCACCCCAGGAAAAGTTCAGTTGCATTCTACTTTAATAGCTTCTGGCAAGCCTGCATTATTGTTTTTGTACAAACAGAAGTAAGTTTGATACAAATAAAAAATGGAACTTTATGTGAATGAAGCAAACATCAAATTCCTTAATCTTCAAAAGAAACTGTATCCCTGAATAATTAACTATGATATATTTATAAAACTAGAATAATTGAAAACAGAATTCTAAGTTGATTCATGTGGACTGCGCTGAAATATTTATTATTGCAAGTCCAGAAGATCTGTCTGGGTTTTGTCACTGGAAATGTCTAAACTCGGTGTCCAGATGTTTATTTAAGTTGCTCCCACATAGTTCCAATGTCAATTACCAGGGGTTATCAGAGAGCATCACTGTGTATCTTCCTTGACTAATATTCTCATTTCTTCTGCATCTTTGATGTTTTCTTTCATTAAAATTCCTGGCTCACAGCCACAAAAATCTGCCATGCAGGCAAAAAACTGGTCTGCAGACATGACACATGATGATGCCCAATGTCTGTGCACGGATAATATTTATCATCAGCTATCATTTAAGCAGTGCTATAATCAGTACAATGCCAACTTAAAGCAGTTCTGAGAAAGACAGGAAACCATGGATTAGGAACTTCTAATCAATATGAAATAATCTGAGCCACTAAAGAAAATATTATTACATATAAGAAAGGTTTTGTGAGTTTGTGTGGCTTGGGTTTGGATTTTTTTTATCCCCATAAGAAAAAAGCAGGGAGAAAGTCAATGACAAAATAATTTCACACATAATTACAAATGGAATTGATGGATCTGTAACTTGGAAGCCAGAATTACATCAAGACTTTTATAGTAACCGGGAGACAACACAGACCACTCGTAACAGTGACTTAAACAGAAAGAGTTTATCACACAGTCTCTGAAGGTTTCATACATTCAAATCCAAATAGCCAGATAACCCAGCCCATGTTTATATATATTATCTGTTACCCAAAACCAAGGGGTTCATTTTGTTGTAGGCAAATTCTGGAAGATTTATTTTTAAAGATTTGTAAGAAAACAGAAGAAAATCAATGTTAGTTTCATATAAGTAGAAATAGAGCTATAAGATAGCTGAAGAGTGTCAGTGCCATTTCATGTTTTCAAGTTAGTACCCAGGTACTAATACCAGGTTCCTCTCTTGGTGAGGAGTTTTAGTTCTCATTGATGTCTAAGAGACAGACACCTTGCAACTTCAATGGAAAATTGCTTAAATGACTTGGGAATGTAAATCTCATTGACTGTGTAATTTACTCTCCCTACAGTGCCAGTTTGGGAAGGTGTATCCACCTACCAGGCAAAGCCCTAACAGCTGAGCATTCAGCCTTGCAGAGTCTTTCTCCCTCACCAAGATCTACAAATGGTGCCATTGCACCCCCAGATTCAGTTATACAAGGTTTGTCACCGTATTTGGGCCCAGTGCAGCACAGGGCAGGCAGTGCAGATGGCAGCTTCAATTCAGAAATGGGTGCAGGAGATCTCGTGCTGTTATAGCCAGAGCTGCAGCACTCCCACTGGGAGTGTCTGGCTACTCTCTGAGTAAATTTAATGTGTACGTTACTGTAATCACGTAACAATTGAGAAAACATTTTTTTCAGGAAAAAAAAAAAAATGTACAGAAATTTTACAACTGAAATTTCTATTCATAAGTGTGTAAAGAATATCTCCTACCACGTACTCAGCTTCAGAGACTTGGCAAACCTTGGACTGCAACCACTTGCCACATGATATCACTGTCTTGATCTAATAAGCAAGTACATTAATACCAGCTGTGTGGAGAGAGGGAGGAAATAGGAATATGTTCATTAGCATTATGGCTCCACTTATATCCCTCATGATTTCAGTGGAGATCTGCCAATTAATGCATGACACAATTATGGTACCCAATATAAACCCAAAAGAAAAGCAATGAGGGTGTCAATACAAATTCTTACAAATTTTCCTGTCAAGAAATCGCTCTTAAACTTACTGCTGGAGGACACATTCACTCATATTTAGGTGATTAGAAGTAAAATGCTTAGTTCAATGATTCTAGTAAGTCGAAAATCAATTTGCTTCCCACACACATTTCACTGGGCTCATTTGTGTCTCCTCACATCAAGTAACTGGTTCACAACTCTTATTCACAAATTGCCTTGCACACAGACATTAAACAAAACACAGAGCCAATATCCCAGTTCAACAGAGCATTTGCACATAAATGTTCCTAGAGGAATCAAGCTTTGACTTCAATTCAGTATTACAGTGAAGCTTTCATGCTTCACCAAATCAAGGGACAATTTAGTAAAAGCTTAATAACCAAGTGATCAGAACAGTTGCTGTAAAAAAGAGATGACTAAGTGTCTCTAAAGCTTTGCATACATAATAACAATAATAATAATAATAACAGTATGGATTTACAAAGGAGTCTAATGCAGTTGCACATCCATATCCCATGAAAAGTCAGTGTGACTGGAAAAGGATTGGGCTGCAGTCAGCTAACATTTGCCCACCACAGTGGCAGTAGTGACATAGCACTGCAGAGAATGAGAACAAAATACAATCATTAGCTGACTGAAAAACAAACAATACCACAACAAAATAAATGTTTTCACAGAGCTGTCTTTTCTACTTCCCTTTCCCTCCCAGAACGTGGGAGTTCACAACCTAAACCCAAACATTAGGAGACCAGGAAATCTCAATGGTGATCTCCACAAATACCACCCTAAAAGCAGTGAATTTGCAAAGAAACCTGTAAACCACAAACTAAGGGAAAATACAGGTCAGCATCTCCCTGGAACAAGGCCACAACATGCAACACCTACACCCTGAAAAATTTGTCCTTACAAAATACTTTGGAGAAATTATGCTTCTTTCTTATCCTGCTCTGAAAAAGAAGCAGGGCTAGGAAAGCTGAGAAAAGCTGCCTTTTCCTACAGTAGAGTCCACAGGGTAGCACACGGCTTCTTCCAACACACTACTCCCTCAGCTCGTCCTCTTCATGCCATTCATTTTCATTTGTAACAGAAGGCCAGTTGCAATTCCCCTGGCCCAAGTACACTCCTTGCAGAACTAACTTGCTAAAGGCAGAGGATGAGCCAGACACCACCCAAACCGTGCCAGAACTGGGTCCTATTACAGATAATTTTCACTGGCAAAACCCAGCATGGCACATGACTGAGGTTCCAGGCTCCTGGATGCAGGGAGCTGGCTCTGCACTGGAGCTGCACAAAGGAGCAGAGCAGCAGCCACATCCACACCTACAGCTGGGCTGCTCAGGTCTGACCGGGAAGCTGCTAAAGGCTGCCAGCTTGTGGTGCCTGCGAGTTCCACACACAAACCCCAAACTACTGCCTGGGGCTGCTCAATGAACCGTGAGCAGCTCTTGCCGTGGCTTCCCACTCAGCTTTTGATTCATCAATCAATAGTGTCTGGGTACTGTTTTCCCTAACACTGTGTCCCTGTGGCAGGTTCAGAAATTTCACAGCACAGAGCCACAGTTTCAAGTTCTCTCAATTTACCAGCCCCATTTCCTCCACACAGGAGCTCACAGCTCATCGCCACTCACTTTTTGATCACGTGGCCCTTAGTAGTAGTCCACAAGCTAGACAGAACACTATCAACAGAACTCTAAAAAACAGGAATAGCAACTATATCTTTCCTACCCTTAGTTATTCTCAAAGTCTACCAAAAATAATTAAAGTCCAGCAGCATTTACGTTTTTCTTCAAATATTATTTTCTAAATATTTAGCATAAATTTTTAGGTAGTTAAATCCTCTAGATTTTGTTATTACCATAGCAGACAAACCAGATTGCACATTCTCTCCCTCAAGAAAGGTTAAAGCTGCTGCACAGAAAATCTGTTACAGGGCATTTCTTCTGAGCAGTTTGGGAATCAGGTACTCCCAGCAATGCAGAAATCAAGGGACTACAGCTGGTGCTGCACAGCTCCCTGCACCACATGCTACAGCTCTCTGACTCACAAGTCACATTTAAGCTGTGTCTCTGTGCCATCTCTCAGATCTGCAAGATTGGCCAGCTTTAGGTCTCACAGGTCTTTTCTCAGTTATTTGCATTCCTAGTTTTCTTTTCCTATATAGCAGTCATCTCCTAGCTTCATCTCTGTGTTTTCTCTGTAAAGCACTAAAGCAAAAGAGTTCCAATTCTCTTCTAAATTTTACATGGTCAAAACAAAACATGATTCACATGAACAACTTCAAAAATATATTATCCATTCTTTATTTTTACTGTGTTAACAGCCCAATCCAATATAACAGTCTATTCTCAAAACAGAGAACAAGCTGTTCAGCTCTCAACTCTCAATTTCAAGTACATTTTGAAATTATCTGGAACTGGAAAACAATGAAATACACAACAGCAATACCATACTCAATCAGAAACATTTTTCAATGTGACAAAACTATTTCATGATTCATCCTTTCATTATCCAACAAATCCTTTCATGATCCTTTTGTACACTAACCTTTCACAGACTTCAAGACTGCACACCCTCCCTATTGTAGGACTCTTTTTTAACGTGACTTTGTTTGCTTATTATTCACAGAACCTTAATTCAAAGTGCATATTTCTGCTTAGAAGCAACAGCCCCCAAGAAAGCTTCTACGTTATGCAAACTTTTAAATAATAACTTAAAATTCATACCTTTAGCTTGGTGTTGTATTCACACAAGACTCCTCCACAACAGCTTCCCAAAACTGCACTGAAGAGCCACTAATTGTTTAACAAACACATGATGTACTTCACCTGTTACCACAGTGATTTCCACCCCACCCTACATCCCCTTAAAGGTGAAGTTTACCCATTCAGGGATCATTTTGGCAAAAGCCCAAAGTGTTGAATGCTATCAAAATAAAGATTAAAAAAAACTGCTTCTGCTTTACAAAGTTTAGAGAGCAAAAGTATGTGTTAATAGCAAAAGGAAAAGAGTTGGTTTAGTTAGCAGAAGAGTGTGGAGAGCAGAAGCCTAGGTAGAGGTAAATTTCAGTACTCTAGAAAACAAGTCCCTAACTGTGTAGCTTTGTGTGAATTCCTTTAGCACAGAAAAGCCAGCACAGAGAAAACATACACAGCATCTTACAGAGGTGTGACAGCACAGTCAGTACAGGATAAGGACAATGATGCTAACCAGGGGAAGAGATACAAACAGCCAGCCTGGAAGTGGTAATTTATGTTTTATGAAACAGCCATTACATTTCTGAGGCTGCTTGTCCTTGAGCAGCACAGACTGCAACGATGGAAGGGCTGATGACAAGGTGCAGCTGGACAAGCAGGTGGCAGCATGGAAAGCATTATTCTGAGAGATGAGCTGCATCCACAAGAGGAGATCACTCCTCTGGCCTGTGAGTCAGAGTCACGTGCTGAACAGAAATAGATACAACTAAGATCCACTGGGTCATCAACAGGGATGCTGAGGGATTAATGTGAATGGCTGAAAACAAGCCAAAGAATTGTGCTGACAAAGGCAAGTGATGGTGAGAAGCTGGGAGGATGAAGAAGGAGCATAGACAAGAGAGAAGGGAAAAAAACCCCAAGTACGAAAAGAAGGTAGAAAGGTGAGAAGGCCTGGAAACGACAAACACCTGCAGAGTCTGAAACCAAAACAGGAAACAAGGAAAGCCTCAGGAGAGCAGTCATGGCAAAAACACAAAGATACTGAGGCCTCTGTGAGGTATTCAAGGGACTGAGGAACGTAGGATATGCCAGGTGCACAGCTGCTATTTAGATGGAGTTCCAGAAAGCAAGATAAGATAGCAGTGGCAAGAGGATGCATGACACAAGGCAGGAGTCAAACACTCACACACACAACAGTATGTCATAGGAAAGGGAATGGGTGGGGCAGGGATGCAGAATATGGATTGGGTTTAGTGACAGCAAGTAAGCCTAATGAGAAAAAGGGAAGAGCAGCTGATGAGAAGCCAATGAACAATGTGAACAAGAAGGCTGCAAGAGGAAAGTGTTCAGGAAAGAGAGATGACCTAGTCAAAAGGTATCATAATTAGCTTAGCAAAAGTTCCACCTGTCCAACTGCATTGCCAGGGTATGGACTGTGCCACAGGGACTGCCCAGGAGGGCTTGTGGAGCACTTGGGAGAGAATAACTGCCTGCTAGGAAAAAACTGCCTGCTAGGAAAGTGCTGCCTGCACTCAGGAAGTGGCTGAGACCTTCCTCACACATTTGCATCCCATGCAGTTTTTTAAATGACTTGCAGCTGGAGCAGCCTTGGTTTCCAAAGACATCATTCCTGCAGGAACATGTACACATCCAGGGACAGCCCTGCACACACAGCTGTGGCAACATCTTGGAAAACAGGTGTTGCCAGGTTATACAAGGAATCTCTGAGGTTTTTTTTTAAGAACTGAACTCAAACTAGGCTCAGAAAATTCTAGCCCACAGTGAAAATACCATTGTGAGATACTTATCAGGTGTGTTCCTTATCTTTCAAAATTCATATTATTATTCATGGTCTTGCAAGGAAGGTTGTTTTTTGTCTTCAAATAACAGCCAAAACTTAAAAATACACACACCTTCTCCAAGAAAGTGTTAAGATTATGAAGGTGAATCTCTTAATTTACAATATTGGACTATGAAAAAATAGTACCCAAGTATGAAAGCAGTGTACAAAAATACAGAAAAACATTAAAATCTTTAATAAAAATAGTAAAGTCTTCAGATTAACTTGATCTCTTCCAAAAATCAAACAGCGGAGCCCCTTAAAACCCAAACAGAATCTGTGTAACAAAATAACTTTAAATTCTTAGCTATTTACAACATAAGGGCAGCAAATGTTATTTTAAGGTGCAGGCACAGAAACAAGTTCCCACGTGATAAGAAGTTACCTTACAGCCTAAAGATCAGGTATTTATTGTAACTCTCTGGGCAGGTATTTTCACCATGCCATAAAAGCAAGGTAATATTAAATAGATAAAAGAAGTAGCTCACATTTATACAAGTGAGCATGTTCACAGACACCTCAGCTTACTCTATGGACATGTTTCATGCCAAAGCCCTTTGCAATTACATTTCTGCACAGAAGAAACCTTCTCTTGTAGTTGACCCATCATAGCCTGCAAAACTATATTAGAGAGCTCACTTTGCTAAAGCTGAGAACTGTGGGGCATTCCACAAGGAATAACTGCCCCAAGTGCTCAAAAAACAGTCCCCAGCGAAAACTGATAAATAATTGTGACATGTATATTTATGATGTCTACACTGAACCCTTCCTGGAGCTGTCATGTGAAAACTTTAAGAAAAAACTGACTAGATGAAGCATTCTCAATATTCAAGTTTGGGCTTTAAGAAGTACTGCATAAAGATCAATTACACAGCTTGTCCACAGACACTCTTTCATGTATTCAGTCTTCTGCTGAAAAATAATCTTCATCTCTCACTTCTCTGTACTGCATTGAGGCCTCCCCCTCTGGTTCAAACCTCAGCATTTTTATATTCAGTCTCTCTGCAAGCTTCTGTGCTGCCAGCTTGGCTTGCATTTCCTATGTTAGAAAAGAAAGGACACAGGTTAGAAAAAGTGTTAGGTTCTATTCTCATGAATAAACTAATATACTAAAATATAAACTTTACATCATAATATCAGTAATTCCAAAGTGGGCTTAATTAAAAGTTTTAGTAACTAGCAAAGAAATTTCAAGTTTCTTTTCACACTTATACATAACTATGCTATAAATATTTGATTCTTTTTAATAAGAGTTAAAATTCTACATGTGGCAGCCCCCACCTGTGATACAGTAATGTCAGTTTTAACAGAACAATTCTACAACAGTGTCTAATTTAAACGTTAGCCTGACACTACCCGGAAAGTCAAAACCCATTACAACAGAATTTGAAGAACCTCGGAACCTGGATTCTTCAGATACAGCATAAGTAAAGGCAAATGTAGATACTTGCACATTTTAACAATAACAAATACTGCTAGGCCCTTATTTATGCAAAGGACAAAATCTCTTTAATGAAGAGTGGAGTGAAGAAAGTGCAATAAAGTCAGCATGTCAACACACAGAGATTGTGTTTAATGTAGGACTAATATTTTCAGAGGCCAATATATCATTAAAATAATCAAATACAAGACAAAGAGCCTTTCCTCAAAGTCTGCTCATCTCAATTCACCACCACGAAAAGATCCCTTTATCTTTTCATTTTTGGGAGTGATCCTGATTATATAATTTCCAGACCAAATTGTAAATTCATACCTCATAAGCTTCTTTTTGCTGTATCTGAATTGCTATGGATTCCTCTATGGATAACAGCTTAGCAGGGGAGTGGTGAAGTGGTGGCAGTCGAGCTGCTGTGATGTCATCCAAATGTTTCTTATCTCTGAGTCGTCTCTCTTCTGGAGGAACTGGAGAGCCAGATCCTCTGGGTGATCGACTCAATGAGGAACCATGAGATGATCCACTCTGCTCTCCTGATAGTCTGGAAGACATAAAACACCTATGTTGTGACCCAAATTTGCATCACAAGGTTGAACAACTCCACTTTCAAAACTTATTTTTAACACACAAGAGTTGAAAATAAATCTGAAGTATTATGAAAGCAAATACAAATAAAACTAAACAGCACTCAGAAAAACCAGAACTATTTCTCTGCAGAGAGACAAGATCACAAGTTACTCCTGACAGTGAACCAAACTGATTTGCTGATTTATTAGCAAACTGAAGTAGCAATGCTTTGGGAGTCACACAAGGTACAAACTGTTACTGCTACCAGAACAATGTAAACCGTAATTTTCCTAAAAGGGCAGAAAAAGCAAAAGGCTTCCAGCTATTAAAGTTCTACAGGTTATAGAACTGATCCAAAAGTATTTCCAATTGTTTAGTAGTTTTGCACCATAAGCAATGAAATTCTATGAAGATTCAGACGATTGTTTCAAATGGGTAGAATTAAACCACTGCTCAGTACTGAGATTCTGTGTCATTTAAAGCTAAAGAGCCAACATATGAACCTTGTGTGTCATGAGACTGTAAATCTCTTTAATCATCACTAGAAAATAAAGCCATCATGCCTGTTCTGTACCATTTCCAATTTTATGCACGTCAAGTATCTCACAAAAGGTTTTTCTATGTCATACTTACACGTTTGTTTTAAATTTGGGTTTTTTTACGACTGGATTCTTGGCTCTGGCCTCTAGAACTTCAATGTAATGTGGTGTCTTGGGATGCTTGCTTCCAAATACATTGCCCTTATGTTTTGCCACATCCTGCTCTTTTTCCAATATTTCTTCACTATTTTCCCCATCTGCAATTGTAACTCTTTGAAAGGCATCAACCAAGGCTTCTTTACTATTGTCCAAGGCAGCTGTACTTTCTGTACCATCCTCAGTATTGCTCTGGGAGACTTGCTGATAATTGTTCAGGTGATTGCTTGTGGCTGATTTGGAAACAGCTTCACAGAAACTATTCTGATCCTTTGTAACAGTCTTTACTTTATTTTTTCTCTGAGTCCTTTGATTTTCCAAACCTGTATTTGTGGCATCTTCTTCAATACATTCTCCCTCATGTCTTTCACCAGAAATGTCAGAAATGTCTTTAATATTAGAGTTTTCATTAAAGACTGAGGAATCTGCACTGTTCACTGTGTCCTCAGTTAGGACAACCTCCTGTTTGCTTGTATTAATCTCCTCCTGCTTTGCCTGAAACTCCAACCTGACAGCAGATAACAGCTCAGCTGTCCTGGCTACTTCTTCCTCCTGGGAGATGGCAAGCTTCAGCTTTTCAGCAAAATCAGAGATCTTCTTACCCTTATCTGGAAGCCTAGCAATGAACTTCCTAAAACAAACAAACAAAATTATTATAAACAATTCTATTTCAGCCTGAGATACAGAAGTTTTATTAGAATAGCTAATGATACAGGTTTCACATTGCAACATCAGCTTCCTATTTACATACTCAACTTCTGAAACACGGCAAGATGCAAAGCACTTGCAGCACAGCACTAACTACGTGTTGTCAGTGAAACATACCAGCCATGAAATGGTTTGGGTGGGAAAGGACCTTAGAGATCCTCTCGTTCCGCCCCCTGCCACGGGAAGGGACACCTTCCACCAGATCGGGTTGTTCAGAGCCCCACCCGACCCTGAACACTTCCAGTGATGGGGCAGCCACAGCTTCTGTTCCAGTGCCCCACCACCCTCACAGGGAGTAATTTCTTCCTCCTGTATCTAATCTAAACCTACTCTCTTTCACTTTGAACTCGTTCCCTCCCTTGTCCGTCACTACATACTTCTGCAAATAGTTTTGCCCCATCGTTCCTGTAAGTTACCCTCAGGTTCTGGAAGGCCGCAGTTAGGCTAACCCAAAGCCTTCTCTTTTTCAGGTTGAGCAATCCCAATTCTCTTAGCCTTTCCTCACAGGACAGGTGTCCATCCCTGTGCCCGCAGGCAGCAGAGCCACACGGACATGTACAACCTGAGCGCTGCTCCGCATTCCAGCCGCTGGAGCCCGGGCTACCCGCGCCCTCGCCGGCCCCCGCAGGCGCTGAACGGGAGCGAGCGATTCGTCCTCTGCCGCCTGCGCGGGGACGGGAGAAGCCGGCGGGAAGCCCGGCCCGCTCCTCGGCGCCCGCGCTCCGGCTGTCCTCACCGGTCGGCCAGCAGCCGCTCCTGCCGCCTCAGCATCTCGCGGAGCTCGGGCAGCGCCCGCCCGCGCAGCCCCGGAGCCGCCGCCATGGGCACCCGGCAGCGCCCTGCGGGCCGCCATCTTGCCGGAAGCGACGGCGCGGCGGCAGGGCCCGACTTGCTCGGAACGCGAAGGGCGGCGCGGTGCCCGCATCCCGCCGGCCGAACGGAGCGGGACAGCCCTGAGGGAGGCCGGGGTGCGGGACCGCGGGGTGCCGAACCGGGCGCCGCTCACCCCGCGCTGGGGACTCGTCTTCATCCTACGGAATTGCAACAACAGCTGGGAGAGCTGCGGTTTGTGCCCTGTACGGCACGTGTGAGACGTGCGGAGCAGCGCTGAAAGGCTGTGGGTTTGAGTTTGAGAGCAATTTGACACCTTTTAGCAATATTTTGGGTCAGCACTATAGCAGGCTCTGACTCTTCCCCCTCCCCAGAGACCAGTCTGGTATTCTATCTAAGTTTTTCGACATCTTTTGTCTGTGGAAATTATTAAGCAAAGTCTGAAAACAATTTTTTTTTTCTCTCAGAATTCTGGGAATTTCTGCTATCATTTTTGGCCAGTGCATAACTTTAAAATCCAGGGGGTTAATCTTTCCTTCCCTATGTTATACTACATTTACTATACTATATTTTAAAATCTTAAGTACTTTTTTTGGGAAATATGAATCTTTCAATAGATACACTCCAGCCGCATTTTTAAGTGAATAATCAGCAAAACTTTGCTGCAGGGTGACACATGCCTGAGGCGGTGCGTGTTCGTGTGGGTGCCGGCTGCGTGAGGCTGCAGGGAGGCCTCAGCATCCCAGGACAATTCCAGAAGTGCACAGAACTGCGGACTGGGGCACAGCGCTGACTCCAGAGCTCCTGAGCTGGCACACGCACCCTCAGGGAGCCTCGGGGTAGCAGCAGTGGGTCATTAGTGGATGGTGATTCCCAGGGGCACCTGGCAGCTTTTTTTAGTTGATCCCAGTGGAGGTTTCTGGATCTGAGCAGAAGTGAGAGGCACATTTCTCAGGGACTTTGAAAGCCGTTGTTCTATGAGCAGGGCGAAGGCAGGGCCAAGCTGGAGGAACTGGAGAAGGAAGTGCTCTGAAATGTCCGCCTGCCGCTTTGTTTGCGCAGCTGGGGCCGAGGGAAAGGCTGAAAGCAGAGGGGATTAGATTCATCAAGTAGGCAGCTACCCATGGAAAAAATACCATCAGTGTGAGAAAACCCGTCCAGTGACTACTTGAAGAGATCATTTCACTGTCTGTTACGCACTACCTGGATCATCTGTGGAAAATCCCTTGGGGAAGTTTTGCTTAATTGTTCAGGGAAATCACTGAGTTTTTCTCACCGGGTGATCCCCGTAGTTACAGGTTATGCAGTTTTAAATCATGCATCTATGTCACATTTCTGCATCCTGCAAGAAGGAACACTTGATCCTGCAGATAGGAGAGAGTGGGAATACTGGGCATGGAAACTGCTGCTGCCAGCAGGGAAATGAGAATCTACAAGGAATAATCTCATTAGAGCACTGCTCTCACAAAATATTCAGCGGCTTTATGACATGTACAGAAAAGCAGTGCCAATACTTACAGTGGGTTCAAATTATGTGCTAAACTGCGTAAACAAAGAAAAAAGTAGAGCAAAAGATTAAGAGAATAAAGTGGTAATAATGTGGCTTCTGGGAATCACAACTGATCATTCTGCACCTCACTTGGAATACTGTTCACTAAGTCTGTATTTGTCCAAGTTCACTGGGAAGGAATACTGTTCATCTTTACAGTTCAGGAGTGTTAAATTTAGGAATAAGATTGTCTGTTTACAGGTAAGCCACAGTTCAAGAATGATGAACAAGTAGCTGAAATTTGGAAGGTGCTGGAACAAATATATTCTTGGTTATGAACAGGTGGGCAGTATCTAGATACAATGCAACTGAGACAGCATCAATTTCGGTACAAATTTGAAGAAGGAAATACAGATTTAGTAATTTCATATTATTTCTACAAGAAAAGTTATTTTCTGCTTTCTTCAACTTTATAAAATGTTACTTCTTTTCACTAGGAAAAGGAGCAAAGGAAACTTTAGATTGTAGTTTTTGAGCGGGGGTGGAACTACCTTTCCAGTTTCTCTGCTCAGAAATATTGAGGAGCAGGAAGAGAAGAAACAAGCTATACATACAATGTAAATCACCCCCAAAATAACAAGGAAAAAAATTGCATGAGTATTTGGAATTTAACTGAATAATTTTCATTTCATTTAGGAAAAAGCTCCTTTCTTATCAGCATGATGCACCTTTGTAATAATTAATTTTATTTTCCTTAAAAAAAAAAACCTCCTCCCTTTAACATTATTTCTCAAAAAAAGTCCCAAACACTTTAAAAGCAAATCTATATGTATTTATACCTATCAATGTACTGGGAAGCAACCATCAGATCATTGCATTGCCAACATACCATATGCCTTTACAGAATATACAGATGTTCACTTCTACGTATTTTCTCTTTAAATCACCAAGTCCCTTTTTCTTTTGAAAATATTCACATACCTTGAGTTGTAAATGGCTCCTGTGTCCTTCTTTTCTTGTGTTCCTTCCAAGTTGTGCTTGAGATAGGGCTGGAAGGGCCTTAACTGAGGTCTCTCATGCACTTTTCTTCTTTTACACATGCAGATAGCCCCAGGGGCTGAACAAGAACGAAGTAAAATGTAAGTGGATTGAAACTCAGCATGTACATCTCCATTCTGTGGAGCAGGGATTTCCTGTGCAGAATTACAGACTTAATGCACAGAGAACTTGTTTCTCATCTGTCCATATGCAGAAGTTTTCAGATGTCAAACATTTAAAGCTCTCTCAAAAGCATCTGTATCCGGCTCCCAGAATCCCATGTTGTAGGTTCAGCACCAAGCACTGCCAATCTCGACAAGATTTTATCAGGGCTTGTTGGCAATCTGAGCTGAATACACATACATAGCGAAACATTATTTGAGTTAAAAACTTAACATTCTTCCTCTGAGCATTACAAACCTGTGACACTGTGATTGTCATGTTTTCACAACCTCTTTAGTTGACACATAGATTGCTTTATTTTTATAGTCTTAAAAATAAATCTCTATTATCAGTAAGTGGATATAAACTGTTAATAAAGATGGACCACAGCCATCCCAGTCTCATCCTGCTGAAGCCTGGAGAGCATCATCCCAGATGGATTCAGATGTTATCTGAGGGATCTGAAGCTGTTGGGTTTTTTTCCAAGAGCTGTGCTGCCCAGTTTTTGTTTATCCTATACAAGTCAATAGTTTTTTATTTCATGAAGGAGTTTATCTACTTTTGTGACTTGGCTTTGAGAAAGTCTTTAGCTGGGGTGTGCCTTCCTGTCCTCAAGAGCCCGTCTGCCAAAGGAAACACCGACAAGAACATCGAGGCTCCGCAAGAGTCGCTTTCCATTCCCACATGTTTGGAACAAACAAGGTTGTGAACAGTAAGTCTGCAATGTTTTAAGGCAGGTTTATTTCTAAAAGACTGTCGACACAACAGAACAACAAGTTTAAATACAGTGTTTATTGGAATTTATCCTCTTCACCTCCTACATACCGGATGTATTAAAAGCAAACAATGTAATACATTATTTGTACAGCATATATGAAAAGTGTATCCCAAAATACTTTCCAGAGTATCTGGAATAAATCACAAAAGAATACTTATCATGGTACAAATGCAGTCATACAATTGACTTGCATTTAGTGTACTTTCTGGGACCTTCCTATATGGCTTTTATTGCTGTTTACAGAAATTTTACTAGTTTCTAATGTGATAGTACTAATTAACTCAGTCTCAAATTGAGAAAATTTATACAGAAATGTTACAGTCTTTTCAGTCAGGTTTGTTATTATCTATGCTAATTTACATTACTGCTCATTTGGCTGGAAAGCCATACATTTTCATGTAACACAATTATATAAATACAGTTCCTCTCCTATTCTTCACAGTTACCGAATTTAGACCAGTAGTCCAATCAAGTGATGGTCATCCAGCTCACTGCATGTCTAAATGCTCTTAAAATACAGCTTCGACTTCAGTCCTTATCTGCTTTAGAAAAAAATACTATATTTCATCAAACAGTCAAGACAAAATTTACAGAACACCTTTACAGTAGAAACTTAAGGCCTTGCTGCATTCCTGGTAAAGTCTTGAGCAGATAATGTTGCAAGTCTCAGAGTTAAAATAGCTTGCAGCATTTTCAGGAGATCCTCAGGATTTATTAAAAGTAGAATGAACTTCCTCTGAGTCTGTGTCAAAACAGCATTTTTATACCTACCCTGCCCTCTACTACCATTCCTTAAGCACCTCACAGTCATCAGGTTCTGTTTTCTGAATTCTGGCCAAAATCAGAGGAGTAAAGGATTTTCACTTTTTTTTAACTTGTCAGTTAATGTCTTTTACAACAACATGCATTTCCTTTTATCTAAAAATACCACCTTCATCTGTTCATCTTAAGTTTGAAGGTAATTTTCACAAACCATGGTTCGGAATTCAAGTCCTGAATCACAGAGGGACTGTTTGGGCACAGAAATGCTAAAAGACATTCTGCGAGACCTCAAGTTGTGTCCCTAATAGACATTAATATACCTGTTGGGATTCGTTTTTAGTGTCTTTCTCTTCAAAAACCGATACTGTCCAAATATTTGCTGTTATCAGCCACTAGATGGAGATAAGATTTCACAGGTACAAAGCTCATCCCTGAAATCAGAGCTATTATTCATCTTCTTGTGCGTTCAGTATGAGGTCAACATTATTATTTTAAATACAGCTTCAGTAAGTGTACTTGATTTGAATAGACAGGACTGAATTGCATTAGGCTGGAGATAAAAGCAATTCCTTTGTGAAGCTCTGTGGCAAGGTGAGCACCTCCTGAGATTGACACTGCATGCAAGAACAATATTGATCATACAGAACCTAAGTTGTTTGTTTTCTGTTGCAGGTACTGTAATTTAAAAAAAAAGTCCTTCATTCATGTTAACAGAATTAAAATAAAATGTTCTAATTAATTTTAAATTCACTAAGAGTAGAAGATCAAAACAAGATGTAAATAATACCCTATATATATTATTTAAATTAGTTCAGTACTAGATGCAGTCATTCCTGCTGCAACTTTGAAGCCAAAGATTTTAAGTGCTTTGGACAAAACAAATAGTATTCAAAACCCCAAATCCTGATTCAGGATTCCTATTGCTGTTGGAATTGCAAGGACTGCTGCAGGTTGCAGTAGGCAAACTTTTGTTTAATGAAAACTCCTTCCTCAAATGGAAAAGTATAAATAAATAAAGCATCAGGGATTTTCCTACACAATTTTTACTGAATGTGTCACCCACATGGTGACTCTGTCTCATGACTGAGGAAGTGCAAACCAGTGCCTCAGTCCATAAAGCAAATTCCATTATAATCTGCTCTATCCCTTTCTGTTTTGAGCAGCAAACACAATATTCATCTTCCATGTGTTGAGGGAATTGTTTTAAACAGCCCAGTCATCTCTCCCTCCCAGACAAAGAGTGCTGAGTACAAAAGAGCTGCTCCCAGGTGAAGAGTGCCCTCAACAGCACCAGGTCTCTGTCTGGGCAGATCTGGAGCTTCCACACTAATTCCCTCTGCCAGCACAGCTTCAGGTACTGCTCCAGTAGTATTGACAACAGAATATATTAGAGCTTCATTACACAAACAGAATTACAACACAACTGAAGAAAAAAAAACAACTGTACAGCTATACAAGTCCTTCTTACAGGCATTTGAAATGACACATTGCACTAGACAGCTTCTAAAGAAGCAATATTGCCTGACTGCTGCTTCACTCAGCCTGCTGCTTCCCTGTCCCCTCACAGTTAACATCAGTAGTAACTTCAAGTATGAAGTTACTAAAGAGCTGCTTTCAGGATAAATTTAGCAAGACTCCATGCTGCTGCTCTTCTCTATGAATTGATAAAACTTTATCTAACCAAGCTGCAAAGGCGCGAGATATCTGTTGGTATTTAGAAAGCTGGGTGAGTTGAATGCTCAGGATGTGCTGCTCTTTGTGCTGAATTCCAGCACTCTCTTGAACGGGGTGTACGTCCTCACCGGCCTCGGGCTCTCAGGAGGTCTGTTCTCAGTGCTTGTGCTGCTCAGGAGACAAGAGAAAGCTTACAGAGTTAAGGTCAGAGTATCACACAGGTGGGCTCTTAATGCCATGGCAATGAACTTGTGCCCTGGTGTTGATATTGACAGGCTAAAATTAAACTTATCAGTGCATTTGGTATGTTCCATATTTCTTTTCTATAATGCCACAAAGAGTATTTGATAAAAACTGCGGCAGATACTGACACATTTACAGGCTGGCATTTGCTGATGCTCACAGTGGAATGCCCAGCAATAAAGTTATTAGAGCTAAGAGTCCTGCAACAAAAAAAGATAGTGATATTGCATTTAAGAACACAATTAACCATTTAGAGTAATTCCATGAAATCTAAACTGCACTGAGGTGCATTCCTGCAGAAAGATAAATCTCAAAAAGAAGAAAAATACCAGATAAGTAGGGGCTGTGCTTGCATACAGAGGGGCCTGAGAGAAGGCAACAAAAGATAGGTTTCTGTAGACAACCTGAGCAAAAAAACACTATTTAAGGTTCCAAAACACATGCCATTAAAATATGCTTCAGGCTGAACTCCAAAATGGGTGTATTTTTAAATTATGAAGAAAATTTTAGTTTGCTTGCTGATTTCATATGCTAATTTACATTCCTCAAACTAAACTATTCAATTTGCAGAGCGGTTACGTGAACAAGTTTACTTGTTGGTAATAAAAGTAATGTGAAGTGGGCCTCCTTATTTTACTGGTTTGTTTCCTGTTTTGCCCTTCCCTGTGGGGACTTGCAGGGAATACTGAAGTTCAAGTGGCACTCACAAAGTGGTTTACTGATATAGCACTGATAAGGGACATTATGAGGCAAACAAGCAGAAAAAGTAAATACCTGTACGGAAGGTCACATTCTACACCAGTATCTCTGGTTTCTATATTGGTCTTTGGTTGGTTTTCCATTAAGTAGTCCAGTTTATCTTGTAATTCTTTATTCTGGGAAACAGTAATTTTCACCACACATTTATTTTATTTATGGTAAATAAACAAGGAAATAAAATTGCACATTGCCCTCTCCCTACAAGAAACAGTGTAAAAGTATGTATTGAGAAAATAAATGAATCCTTAATTCTAGAAAGAATATAAATTAAACCAACAGTTTTATTCAGAAGCTTCTGGTTTAAGTCATTATAAAACCATTATAAAATGGTAAGTTAAGAAACTTAGCTTGAATATTGAGACTTTATTATATACATTCCTGACTGTATGACTGGTGTCATAAGTTTAATTTCCATTTGAAGAACAGCAAATACAAATAGTAATTATACATCCAGATAGGACTGGATGACATTGGTTCAAATTTAATTTGGTTTCATAAAATAATCACAATAATGTAAACTTAAAAGGTAATGCCTTACCTCACATTCTAAGAAAGAGATTTTGTCTAAAAGCTGTATTATAAATAATTCCTTTTCTTTTACTTTCTTCCTTAGCATTTCAATCTATGAAGAAAAACAAAGACATTTAGTCTGATGGGGATGGGAAAAGGAAAAAAACAGTCTAGGTATCCCAGGAAGAAAACATGTTTAATATTATTGTTCAGAAACAACTGAATACCTGTAACTATTCACAGACTGTTTTAATCCCTGGATTAGCTACCAAATTTAGTGGACTTTTACTAAAGTGAATTCATTTTGCAGAACAGCTAAACTGATATCAAGGAACATTCAGAACACATTTTTTTTCTGGCAGTCACTGCAAGAATGCCCATTTCTGAATGCTTTGGCAAAATTTTCCATGCATTCTCACCAGTCACTTTTTAATTCTGTACATTAAAATTAAAGCTGTGAACAAACACTAACATCCCCTTGAAAACCACCAGTGTAAAATTTTTCAGCATATCTAGAAACACTGATTAATATAAATATTCCCATCATGCTAAAAGAGAAAGATAACATACTCAAGGCACAATAATGAAAACAATAGCGGAATTACCACCCTCCCAAAAATTTATTGGTAGAAACTATAAAATATTTAAAACAAAAATATACAGAACAGTGAAAAAAATTAAGCAAAACAAATACACATATTGAACTGAAAAGGAAAAGTTATAACATCAACTGAAATTTAATTTAGTCTCCATGACTTTCAGGTATCACATGTCACTGACACAATGATCAGGTGTTACTTGGAAAAGCTAAAACATAAACGCCATACAGTGTTTTCAGCTGAACAGATACAGAATACAGAAGTGCTATCATCATCCATCTTTCTCAAAATCAGGTTTTTCCTTTTTTACCTTTTTTAAAGTCCATGTAAAAACTACCCATGTCATCTAAAACTACTATCACTTCAGTTTTCAACTCACAGAAATACAAATCATTTTCAGAAAATCTTCGAACATACCTTGGTCTTGTCTTCATATTTAATTACAACTTTGTTTAACAGTATGACTGAATTAAGTCAGTTATGTCTTCCCTGGTTCAATAGTTTCAGTCCTGCCAATAAACTCTACTTCAGAAAAGATAAGCTGTTCTCTTAGGACTTTCAAGTGGATCTTTTCTATTAATATTCTGTTCTCCTACTATGCATATAAGGAAATAATACTAACACCAATAATCAGTGCCACATAAAGAAGCCCAAAGCCTAGCACAGCTGTGTGATCACACTGCCACACAGCCATTCTTGCTTGTTATGAAAATAATCAACTCCATCAGCTGCCTAGGTTGGTTTTTACATTAAACACAAAATATTTCTGTTACCAAATAAGTGATCAAATTATCTGTCATCCAAAAGCAAGACCAAACTCTTGTGTTTCACAGGCATTTAACTTATATTCATTCTATGACAGAAAGATCCTAAGACATGAAATAAACTGACAGTAACCATTATGTTCACCAGTATCATGTACAAATAGATTTTGTGTAAGTTAAAATTAAAGTTCTGCTTATTTTTCACATTGGCTGCACAAAGACAGCTCCCTACAGGTGTTTTTGAGTTATTTTAATTAGAATAGTCTGAAAGCAAAGATGAGCATGGACACCTTAAAATCTAACAGAGAAAACAAAAAGGAAGACTTTGACAAACAGCTTCCTCCCCTTCCCAAACACAGAACTGAACTCCAAAAAGACATTTTGTATTTTGGTGAGGATGCTCTAGGGAGCAGGAGACTGAAGTCTACACAACAGTACCTCCAGACTCACTGTAACATGTTTACATAGTACCAGTCAGAACCCATTAAAACCTTGCCCCAGAATTTCACCAGATCTTTAAAATCTGCCTTATTTTCTGCAGAGAATATAGTACTATATTATCACAGTCTAGCAGTCAAACAGAATGGTGTGGTTAGACCATGCAGGTTACAGAATGATCAGGCTGTGAATTGTGTAACCTATATAAAACCTTTTGGTGGATCTTTAAACATTAGGAACTCAGACACAGCCATACACCCCAAATATATTTCAGGAGAAACAAATGCAGCAGTGAGGCTGCATTTGATGTGCTAAAATGAGAGGCTGTTTCAGCACCAGGAAAAACGTCCTGCAGTCCTGCTCCTTGGATGCAGCACAGCACCCTGTGAGGCCCCTGCAGAAGGAAAGCAGGGGCAGAAAGCAGAAAGCAGGGCGGAGCAGGAATGCTCACCCCTAGACACACAGCCAAACAGCTGCCTCAGCAGCTACTGCAGTCCAAGGGATGAAACAAGTGGCCTGATACAGGTGACAAATCCCAGCACAATAATCTACTATAAAAATAAGTTTATTTACTGAATAAGGACTTGAGTACACATCATCTTACACCACTAACACCAGGAATGAAAAACCTGATTTGATTAATTCTTGAGAGGGTATGTCACAGGAAACCAGGAAAAACAGCAATACTCTAAGAAATTATATTCATATATTACTATATTAAATTTTTAAAACCCCAAAACCCACATCTCGAGAGTGTCTTTGTTTCTAGAAGCTGCGTAGAGCAAGAGAACAACTAGCAGGTGACAAAGCAAAAGATTTTGACTTTGGGTTGAATACAAGGTAAGGAGGAAAAAAGGAGAAGCAAGATGGGTCAAACACAATACTCAACTCCAGGCCTCAGTGGTGGCCAGAATAGTCTGGTCAGAATGGTCAGAAACAAATCAGTGCAAGCCAAAGACTCTCAAATTCCATGGACTGGCTCTTGTATCCAAGTAATTCCTGGACTGACTCCACGATAAAATTATCACCAAGATGTTCCTGTCTTTTCTTTGGTGAATGCCCATGGCCTATAATCCACCTTCATCCTTGCTGTGTCTGCAGACCTCAGAATTTCTGCTCACTGAACTCACCGACTTGCTCCCAAACCTGACTTTTGCACAACTACCCTCTCAGATTTCTTCATAATTTTCTACAAGCACTATTCAGGTACATCCTTCAGGCTCTGCCAGCCTTCTCCAGAAATGTCCAGAGAGACTTTCCCTAGCACTTAATTCTTGACCTGACTTACATTGTTAAGACTCCACACTTCTACATGTATTTCTATAACCTTCATGTCTACATTAAGCACTCAAACAAAACTGGCAACCTACTTAGAAATATCAGTTACATTAATGACCCACTCATTCCTTTCAAAACAGTTAACATTAATAATGTGACTTTAGCAACCCTGGGCCACACAGTCACCCTTCTTCCTACCACTTAATTCTCTCTTACCTCCCCCAACCCTCTGTATCCATTGTTTCTGCTTTCCCTTCTCCAGCTGGGAGGTATCTGACTATTCCAAAACTGGGGAGAGAAAAGCTACAAGGCCCAAGCTCCAGTTTGTAATTTATCTGGTATGCCAGCAACCGAGGGCCATCACAAGCTCTCGGCCTTTCAGCCACCTCACCTCAATCCCTGGCATTTCCCTGCTGGGCAGAGAAGGAGCACCTAATCTCTCCCCATCCTGGCACAATCCATGACATTCCCTGCCAATGGTGCAGGGTGTGCAGCTTGCATTTCACATACCCACTGCAATTTGTAATGATCTGAATCAGCACATAAGGTCCAAGAGGAATGTGAATCATGCTGGATTTATCCACTGACTCAGGATTAATATGGTCACGCACTTCTTTTTAAGATCTCTCATCCTTGTTTCTGCCCTACTGCTGTTACCACCTCTACGCTTTTGCCTCCTTCTGAAACCTTGGGGTCATTTCTCAAACTGCCTCAGTCTTCAGACTGTCACTTTATCTTTCTCCATGTCCCAGAAAATTCAATT
Organism: Rhabdornis inornatus; assembly: GCA_013397075.1. NCBI lineage: Eukaryota > Metazoa > Chordata > Aves > Passeriformes > Rhabdornithidae > Rhabdornis > Rhabdornis inornatus. Next base: position 684,403 of record VWZS01008407.1, on the reverse strand, counting down.
TTTCTTGTCCATCCCATCAGTGAAGATCTCTTTCTTTCTCACTGCTGCACCTTATAGATTCTCCAAACACCAAGCAATTGTCATGGTACTCGAATGGGCTGTGTAAATACTTTCTAGGAGGAGCTGCACTTCTGACTTTCTCCTGCACCACCAAGCAACTAAACTTTGCTTCCCTAAGATGGAAAGTGAGGTGTAAGAGTCAACAGCATTAAACTGATCTCATGGACAGAATTCGTAAGAAGAGCAGTCAAGAGGAGAATTGGAGATTTCAAGACCTAAAAGGAAGAGTGTCTAAAGAAATGCTGGATATGGGACTAATGGTATTAGAATGAAAGGTCAACAGGATTACAAAGCTATTAAAGCAGAAGGAAAAAGCATCTTGAGAGAAAACTAAAATTGTATTTAAATGTAGAGCCTTTACAAAGAAAGCCTGAAATTGGAAACTTTATTTTATTCTGTGTAACTCAGACACAGATTTGGAGGAATTAAACTATACAGTGATCTCCTGGATTGGAACAGATCCAGCTATTAGGTAAACTCAGTCATCATTTACCACTAACAGTATCATCCATTAGTTTAAAATATTTACCAGAACATAGTTTTAATATATTTAAGTATCACATTATTCAAGTACACTTGTATTTTCCTATTCATCTACCATTAATGGACTAGGCATAAGTAACACTGATACAGAGACATGAACAAACTGGTCAGAAATATGACTACACAAGACAAACAGGTGCTACACAGTATGCACAAAACAAGACAGACAAGACATTGCAACATCAGCCTGAGCTCCCAGAGGTAATTGCTGTACAAGGAGAACAGGATTTTCCTCAGTCCTGTATTTCACTGGACCTTAACTGGTCTTTATGAGAGACTAGACAAGAGTTGAAACTTTTTCAGGGAACATAGTACAGTGAATAGGAATGAGCACCCTTGGTTTTTAATTCTCCTTAAATCACGTGAGCAACTTATCCATACTTTTTGTATTTTAAAACTTGCATTGCATTTACAGAAAAAGTAACAACTGACTGATTTAGGTTAATGCACCAACGTAGAGACCTTCCTAAATGAATGAGCTCTATGAGCACATTATCCAGTGGTTGATGTCCATGTATTGCTAAAGCAGGGGCTGGCATGTCCTAATGAGTTACAGACATTGGCTCATTGTCTGCACATCAACCCACCTCGTTAAGCAGTACCTTAGTAATTGGCAAGTTTCTAATTAATGACTTGGCCTGGCAATTCCCAGCTGAAAGTGCTGATGTTATGCATATATAAACCCTCTCACCAAACACCAGCAGTGATTCTACTTCTGCCAACAGATAAGCAATGTACTGCTTGCTCAAGTCCACTGAGGAATGCCAAACTGGGGAGGGGGGAGGAGGGTGTGGCAAGTTATTCATGTTCTGTCCTTTATCTTCTTCCTCCAAGCTCCCAAGGTGGGTTTCTCTTTCTACATTTTTTGTTCTGCATTTTTGTTGTTTCGTTTTTATGGTAGGTACTATGCAATGCAGATTTTTGTTAATAGAAGTTTAGCATCTGTTGTTGGTAATTCCGCCTTCTCCTCTGTATGGCTTCTTTTTCTTGACCTTGAAACTGTTCTTCCATATTAAAAGAGGGAAATTTCACTATATATCTGTAGTTGGAGTATCTTGATACAGATGTTTTCAGATGTTTAAGTCTTTTTTGGAAAAATGTCTTCTTTTTATACCCCATTTGTGCAATACAAGGTATCTTCTGTTTTTGGAATATAATTTGCTCATTAGCACTTTGTCCTTTCAAGCAAGTATCTTCCCCGACAGGAGATAGCTTCTCCCTGGTGTCTGGTCACCATTTATTATCCAACGAATCTGAGACTAAAGCTGGAGAACAGCTCATGGGCCATGACCTAGAGACAGTTCAATTCAGTAGTTAGGGGAATTTCATGTGAAATCTGAGCTCTGTAGATAATTTCCTGGCATGAAATCAAATATCCTTTTTTCTTCAGACCCCTTCAGAACAGCTTCATATATCTGCATCAACCCCCTTGCCTTGCTTACAAAATGTAGATGCTGATTTCCTTCCCTCTCCTGCTTCTCAACAATGAAACAACATTACATATAAAATAACCTTACTGTGCAATGAAATTGCAATCCATTTCAAAGTGAATTACATAAATCTTAAAACTAAATCTCTCTTAAATCTCTCCAGGTTTGAAATTGAGATCAAGCCACAAAATAATTCTTTTGCTAATTTAAAATCTGTTTTATATTTAATTTATCTTACATGAAAGTCTCATTTCCTACAGTGGCACAGACAGAATGAACTGGTTGACCCATCAGATAGATACTTAGAAGAGAAGCTTTTACCCCTCTCATAGAACAAGAGCAATTTCAACCCTGAAGAGAACAGTGTGGTAGCAGCTTCCTATGCCCTCCTGTGGTGCCTCTGTGCCTGCATCTGCCTTCCCAGTCCCATCTCTGCAGGGGAAATTCCTTAGTGGAAGGGCCTGAAGTTTGTGTGCCTCTGCCTTTCACCCGTGAGTCTCCCTGCAAATTCTTCCTCTCATCAAACTGTCTTTTTCCTGGATTGCCTTTGCAAGCCTCTCTCTGCCCAGCCATACTTTAAGATAGCTACAAAAGCATGGACTAAAAAAATCTGAGCCTTGGGTGACCCACTCTGGCCATCTGCCTCTCCTCACTCGTTTTTTGAAAGCCTGTGATGTACAAATAATATGAGAAAAGGGCTGGGTTTCTAAACACCTGCCAAATGCAAGTCCTGCACTTTTAACTGCCAGTACTGCATTTAAAACGTACTACAATAAACTATGAACAAATAGATTTGTTTAACAAACAAGTTCAACACAGGGATAAATCTGTCAGCCATAAATCATCTGCAATTTCTCTCTAATGAGAACATGAGGCTTTAAGACTATGCAGGATAACTTTCTGCTCAGCTGGTGCACTAATGAGCAGCAATTTTTGCTCTCACAGAAGAGAATCCCTATGAGGATGAAAAATGTGTGTGCATGAGAGCTAACACACAGAAATGTTGAAAGTCATCAACTCCAGAAAACTTCCATTTTATTTCTTCCATTTATTTTTCTTCTGAAAGTTATTTTCTGTGCTTCTATTTAATTTATGACTGGTTTGACTAGATCAAGTTGAAAAAGGTTCTACTGATGCCTGAGATGGAAGGATTTATTTTCAGAGGAAAAAAATTAGAAGCAAATTATTTTTTTGCTAAGGAGTATAAGCACACTGAATTGTGAGTGACCTCCTCTGCCTGGGCTCAATTCCCTAGATCACATAACCACTGCATTCAGTACCAACATGTTGAGATCTATGAAGAGGAAGGTGTTAATACTCTTTACCTCCATGGCCTCCTACATTTGGTGCTTCTCTGCCAGCATCCCCTTTCATGCCTAAGTTAGGACTGACCACCACCTGCTAACACATTTTTCAATGCTATCAAAATAGCACCAGAGGTGTTAGAGTTGCCTGCTGCATACAGAAACTCCACTATAAAGCTTCTCTTTGACTTCCTCCTGGCTGTTTGCTGTTCTTTAATAGAATGCCCTGCATCTGTCACTTGCAAACGATCTGTCATCTTTCCCAAAAAGGGTTTAAGAGCAATCTATTTTGTGATCTTTATCAGCCAGGAGATTAATCTCAGTTCTTGTCCAATTTTGACAGTTCTCCATAAGATTTTGAAGAAGTATATCTTGTTTGTTCAGAATCCCTTTGAAGTGATGTTCATTTCTCAAATTCCTCTGAATTGGAGATGGTAACAGCATAAACTTGGTGTGATTTACACCGGAAGAGTAAATCCCTTATTTATACTCCAGCTCTGTGTCCAATATAAGAAGGTTAATACTAAACAAAGCTCATCCTGTAGTCAAGCAAGTTTAGGTTTTCTCACCTAGCAGCTCATACAGCAGCTCTGTTTCAGCCTCAAACGTAAGCACTGCTGATAATTTTGACTACTTACTTTCCTTCCAGTTCTCTCCTGAGTCTCCCAGGTTAGCCTGTTTTCACTCTAATGACTGTCACAGAGAAGCTAAGTGTTTCAGAAAGCAAGATTTCTAGCTTTTGAATTATTTGGTTTTCTCAATTATTTAAATACAAGTTATCAATATCATTATAATACCCTCGTAAACCTTAAGATGGCATGTTATTTTACAGATAACAGTTATGAAAATACTGCAATAATGAGTAACATGGCAGGTTTTCATTATACTTTTCTTGATATTTCTTGCCATTCTGCAATCAGTTAAATTTAGTGTAGGGAGGATGTTGTTTAAATATACCCTGATGAACATGTCTTCCGGGACTGAAATAGTAGTGCAATCTTCCCTATTTACTCTAGCAGATATTTTTAGCGCTGCTGCTCACTAGTTTTTAACTACTAACTTCAGAACAGACTCTTCAGATAGCATTCCTTTTCAATATTTTTATTGCCAATATTTTAGCTTCTATGGTATAGTTAGCAAGTGTTTGCTTAAAATGAGCCAAAAAATACTTATCTAATGTTACGTAGAGAAAAGCAAAAAATCATGAAAAGCACCACATGCTTGGGTAGCTGTGGACATACATATCTGCAATGCTTTTTCTCTTGCCCCATGGTAAACAGCTACTCTTCTCTACATTATTAAAGCTGCCATTTTTAGGCAGTTTAAGAGTGCAGTTTAAAGCAGAGCATGCCAACTATATTATGGAAATTTCCTCAAAACACAGTACAAACACAAGCAACAAATAGCATAAAACTAAGAAACAAAGCCCCAAACATTAAATGCCTGTTGTATTTGGTACCACCTGACCTGACCAAACCTCTGGTACAGGAGTCTCTGTCTAGCTCACTAGTGAAAATATAGCTGTAGCTACACAGGTGTTCATGCAATTCTCAAGGAAGCTAAATTAAAATAAAAATTAAAACACACAGGAATTAAGGAGAGAGCAAAAATATCTACCCTATGGCTACGTGGCAGTCAAGACTGATAGAGGGTTAACTGAATCTGAAAAGCACGCAGTCAGACAGCAGTTAGGAGCAGACATGTTTGACAATTAAGTAGTGACTTGGTCACCTAACTATCTTTTAATAGGATAGCCAGATGGTCTAGAAGGGTTTTCTGTGTATATTAAGGCACCAGCAGAGATACATTATAAGGAATTAGTAAGCTAAACTCACCCATTAAATCTAATATTAATGAAATCAATCATTGGCTCAAGCTTTATAGATGGTTTTAGTCCAAAACACAACATGGAGCTGAAAGGACTTGTTATACCAATGAAGCCCACTAGAGGTCAAGTTACAACCAGTAATTTAAAATATATTTAGTAATAAAGGGCAAAATGTAGGTCACCACCTTCACATATTACTAGACTCATTCAGGGTGCCACATGTATCACAGATCCTTTAGAACTTTTGTTTAGAACCGACAGAAAAAGCTCTTGTTTGGTGTACAGAGATACAAAACAGATTAAATAATTGTTCCCATAATCTATTAATTAGATGGGTTGGATTATTGGACTGGAGAAATTTTCCTAAATAAAATACCATGGTATAAAGACTGTAAGTTCAGTTTTAGACCAGCTATGATGCTTAAAAACAGTGATAATGGCAAACTAAAACCAAAACCTCAAGACTTGATGTGTCTGATACAACAGAAGAACTTTATTTCCTCTGTGTAAAAGACACATAGTATCACACATCTGATCATACAGAAGGAGTATATCAGAATCTTATAAAACAAAATATACATAAATACATATAAATACAAACTTGACAAAAATGGAATATCTCCATGCCTAATCAGATATCCTGTAATAGCACATTGTGAATGCAGAAAGAATGCCTTAGATTTGAGTGTTTTCTAAACATTTGATATCTTGAGTGTATGATGTATGATGTCCAGATACAAATCAAAGGTATCTCATAAACACCCATCCTCTGTGCAGTAGGAGGCTCGTCTAATAGAGCTGTCAGTCAGCTTTGTAAAGCTCCAATTTAAACTTATCGATTTCCCATGTCATTCTTTCCATTTGGAGAAACAGAAATGTTTGCAATTACTGCCTTCTGACTGCAGAACAGTTTCCTGACACATAGGTAGCCTGTAACCAAAGGCATCTATCCAGCAAAATTCCACTTAAAATTTTACAGGAAATGGCAGCAGCTAAGACAAGGGTAAGAAGAGATGAGCAGTGAAAAACTGTGCTTGCTCACCTATTTCTGTGAGGAATCACATTAAACAAACAAACCCAAACAAAATGTACCAAAACCAGAAGAACAAAACAATAAAGGTCATCTTTTGCCTTCCACTTCTGGACAGGAAGGACCATTAATGACTAGACAGCATCGTATCAGAGGTACCCTCTGAATGGTTCAAATTGAGCTGGAAGTTGTGTTGCATTTCCTGAACACCCATGAAGAGAGACAGACTTAGTGTCAGCCTAAAGATCAGAGTATATAACCCTCAGCCACTGGATTAAACTGCTTTCATCTACTCTTTCTGCTTCACTGGCTCCAGATGCTTAACTTCCACTGTAACAAAGGTGGCGTAAGGCAACTGCACAAAGAACACATTTCTCTTTGGATTATGTACTAAAAGAATCAGTGCTCCCTAAAGACTCCAAGTTACTTTACTACATCTCACCTCCTCAACCATATGCTTGACTTTCTTCTGCTGGCAGTGGACCATGTCATCCAGATGCTTGATCCTCTCTCTCAGGCTGGCTGCTACCTCCTCCAAATGCTGCGACCTGGCAAAACATGCAAGAATCAAGGCTGTAAGTGGGGAGCTATGCAGTATAAGCTGAACAAGAACAATCCACCATAAATCAGGACAGGCAAGTCAAATTGCACTGACAGATGTCAAATTGTCCAAAGTACATTTTAATGTGATCTTAGTCCAAGTGGCCACCTCCACCCAAGTTGTCTCATCTTTATGTATGCAGTCTTGCATACTGACACGCTTACTCAGAGCGTGAAGTGCTGACAAATAAACAATGTGACAAAACTCATCTCAAGATGTTTTCCTTTAGTGAAAGGCTTTTAGACAGATAGATCTGTAGCTTCAGAGAGACCCATTTAGCCTGACTTACTACTACCTGCAAATATTTTGGAAATGTATACTAAACAAAAGCCAGGAAGCAGGTCTGCTTTCAAAGGTCTCTTACTGCAGGGGAGCCTTGAGTCAAGAATTTGGCAGAGCTGCCAACTGCAACAGAATGCTAACTGGAATAGCATTAACTCCTCAACAGTCAGCAGGAATGCTATGAACGGTTTAAATTTGTGCATACAACTCTTCAGATAGATTCTGCATTTCTTCAAATCTGTTTAATACAGAAAGTGAACACCCACAGAACTCCTGCCACAAGCTGGCAGCTTGTCAGAAAAGTAGCTTTAGAATATGCAAGGAAACATGAGCGAAGCTTTTCCATAACTTTTTGTCTCTTTGGCCATGGGCGTCTCCATTTTTATATGAATGTCCAATTCTTAAAATTTGTCAAAGAAAGCAATTGCTTGCTTACAAAATAAACTGCTATACTCCTAGCTTCAGGACTGGACAGAGTTTGAGAATGGAAGGAGGGGAATCAAAAACAAAAAGGCTTTTTTCATCTTGGTCTGTTCACAGCAGAAAAAAAACCGTTAAAGCTGCAAATAGAAAAACCATTCTAAGACAAAGCAGCAGATGGCAAACTGTAAGACATGATTCCAGTGAATGACTGAATTGTATGCTGTTTCCCCCCAGAAGAGTCTCTATTAACAGTGAAGTACTCTGCAGAAATGTAACTGCAGCACTTTGACAGGGACTCAAAAAATTCAAAGTATTGCTGTAGATTTTTCAGTTGGGCATATTAAGATCTCACAAAACATTAATTTATATTTTGATTGCAATTGTAGCACATATTTTGTATCTCATTGGAAGATTCAGGATCTTAAGCATTGATAGCAATGGAGAAATGGAACAGACATCCTTCCTAAGGTGGAGCTCGAGTGTCTGATAAGGTACAGGCAGGTAAAGACAACTTAAGAATAAACCAGCATCCTCTGAACACAGATTTATTGCTTGCATGGCATAGATTGCAACTGTGAGCTTGCTTGCATTGCACAAATTCCTGTCTTTACTCTTTTACTGCAGTGTAGTTTTTCACACTGAAAAGGATTCACTGAAGCAAGAAGAGTCTGTATTATTCAGAGGTAAAGGAAAACAGCAATTATCTTTCATTCTCCATATTCTATGTTGTATGCGAGTGACATCTGTTCACTTGAAGTTATTATTTTAACAGGCTGCTGTGAAATGCCATTCTAACTCTGAAACCAGAGAAGCTGGTCACAGATCAATACAAGGCACTGAGCAGCTCTCAGCAGGGACCTCCTTTTATGTTTATGCTTCCCATAGAACAGCAGGACACCCAAAACCTTAAAACTGAATTTCTGGGTGCCACAGAACCATAAGTAGTAATCAAGTACTATTATTCAGTTTCTGGTTATAATTCATCTTTACCCACTGAAGCAGTTTCATATAAACCTTTGAGTTTAGATAGTGAAAATATTCATAGTCAGGATCATACTCCTCTGAATTTGGGAATGCAGATTTAAGAAAAATGCAAACCACAGATTGTTCCATCTACAATGGACTCTGGACATTTGCAAACAACTTTTCAGAAAAGATGCATGAAGGTGGTTATTGTTGCAAAAAATAATTGTCTTGATATTTTACATATAAATAAACCTACATTCAGATGGACAATCCCTACCAGACTGTAGTTTTAAAGCTAGAAAATGCAAAATTTAGATGTCTACAAAACCAAAGAAACCCCTGAAGTTTCCTAGTAAGAAGTTCCACAGGCAAGTCATATCTCACCTTTCACTGTCAGAGCTGTTTTCAGATTTTGCTCCAGATATTTGTAGTTCATTTAATTCAAGTTGTTTTTGCAGCTGGTGACGTTCCTAAACAAGAAAAGTTATCATTCAGTTCTCCATGTATCAAAATGTAAAGGCTTCAAAAAGCATACTTAATTGCAATTCAAAACATCATTGTGAAATTAAAATAGAAACTGATTAAACAAAATTCATGCATTTCCTATAGCCAAGCAGCACAGAATACGTAATAATAAAATCAATTTCCCAGCTATGCATGGAAACAAGATCAGTTTTCAATTTCCTATATGAAGACGTATGGCTGTACTTGAAACTTAATTTTTTTAATAAAAATGAGTCATCAAAATCTTTAACTACATAAATCACATTATCACTCAAAAAAGATCTCCCAATCCCAGGCTGAGATAAAAGGTATTGCTACATTTTCTTCTCCCAGAGCATTCCTGTTTATTTTTAAGTGCCCACCAGCAGAGTGCTTGTGAAGACCTATGAGGACTTGGGGTCTGAGCCAAACAAGTTAACAGAGAAGTGTGTGTTATCTATCTTGATGGGAATTTAAGAGGCATTTAGTCTCACTGAGTGAGTATCAGCCAGATAACAGCAGATTAAAGAACTAATGTGAAGGAACTCATCTATACTTGTGAACTGTACTGCAATCCTACATTCACTGCATAATACTTAAAAGTTGTAGGCTGAAGCCCAGGTAAAGTTAATGAAGACACTACAGGGGCATATTAAGCTGAGTAATTTCTCAGTGTAATCATTAATTCTACTAATGGATTTGCAAGCATTAGACAGAAGGGGCTCAATGCACATTAGACTAACCAGTCAAGCCAACAAGCCTAGCTTATAAAAACGTATTTCTCAGTAGATGCTGATATTAAATATGTATTACAATAAAGTGAAATTTGTGAAAAAAAACCCACTTCATTTAAAAGAGCAGAAGATTGTACTCCCTCCACTGACTAAAACTCTCTCTGCTCCTGTATTTGAGATAGTGAGGCACAAGTCTTTGAAGATAATGACCTGCCTGCTATTGTATGAAATGAGAAATGCCAAAGTGCATCCAAGACCATTCCATAGTCACTGCAGCCAGGGCTGTGCTTGAGCTCCACATTGCCCCATAGTTCCTCCTTGTTGCTGAGAACAAGGTCCAGAACAGCACCGCTCCTCACCGGCTCCTCTATCAACTGGAGAAGGGAGTTACCATCAACACATTCCAGGAACCTGGATTGCTTTTGCTCTGCTGTGTTGTTCCTCCAAATGGTATTAGGGTGGTTGAAAATCCCCATGAGGGCCAGGGCTTGTGAACAAGAGGCTGCTCCCATTGTCTGTAAAGGGCCGCATCCTTTCAGTCTTCCGGACTGGGTAGCCCCCACTCTAATGTCACCTGTCCCTGCCTTCCATTTAATCCTGACCCTGTAGGTTCTCCATCAGCTTCTTACCCATCCACAGACAGAGCTCTGTGCACTCTATGGACCTACCACAACAACATTCCTAAGAGATTCTGGGTCATTATTACTTGATTAGGCTTAGGACACCTTGCACACTGAATGGTTTTTAAATTCTCTCTATAAAATAATGGTTCATTTCCTAAATAAATGCTGCCCTGTAAGGACCACCAGGAAGAGAGAACTTCCTCATCACAGGATCTCTATGGTAGTCCAGGTGCATTTACTGATATAATAAATACGGTAATAAAGATGCAAACAGCAATGGTATGTCACTGAGCAGGAGAACAATAACAAATGAAATTTCCCCCCTGCACTTGTGCATTTCCTCTCAAGGCAGCAATCAGCTCTCAATACCTCTTCCATGCGTTCAATCAGCCGGTCCAGCTCACCAATTCTCTGGTCTTTCTCCTGTATGCTTGTTTCTGTGATCTGCATCTTCTTATTTGCCTCTTCAATAGCCTTCAGAAGCCGATTTGTTTCCTCCTACAAACAAGAACATTTACAGTCACATTAGCAGCTAATATATTAATGAGGAATATTTATTTGTCTTCTTTTTGCCTATAGGGCCAGGCTAATAGCTCCTAAAGAGCTCACAGCTTTTCACTGCATCTGCTCAGAAATCTGGAAGAGTTATATATGTTAAAATATATGTTATATATGACCCTAAAAGTGAATTATGTAGAGCAAAAGATTGGGGGTACTTTGAAATACACAGGTATTAGTAAAGCACCATTATAACAATCCAAGAGGAACTTTTAGCCATTTCTTAGATAGCTGATTTCCCTTCCCTTTCCTTGAGGATGCTGTTAAATAACAGCATGAGAAAAATACGCTGCTGCAAAAGACAGCTTTTTAAACACCATAGTTGGCCACGTTCAGCTTTGTACTCTCCTTACATGTAAAGTAATATGAATAAAAAGGAGCATCTATCTTCAATCTCCATCATTATCTGCCTCTATCATTTTTTAAAATGCAACAACTGATTGCTCATAGAAAGGTTTACTTGGGGCTGGAGGGGAATTGGGGGATAAAAGAGTTCTTGCTCCAGTAGCATTCAGTGAAGTTGCTCCCTTTTCTCCTCCTTAAACTGTCACTTAAAATTGGACACTGTATTTTCCTTTTTTGGAGAATCAGAAGTTAAGAAACCTACTTACCCTGTTTCAGATTTTGAAATCTAGATTAGCATTGACATGGACATTGCTATGTTTGAACACATAATTTCCTTAGTCCTACAACCCCAAAAGTTTGTAAAGCTTAGCAACTATGGCACAACTAATCACAGAGACAGAAGTGAAGGAACACACATCAACTCCAGAGTATGAAGCAATTGAGAAATGACCTCCAAGCTAAGCACTGCTCTTACAGACTGGCTGTACATACCAGGAGCATTTCTTTCTCAGCCTTGTGTTTCTGTTCCTCTTCTCGCATTTTTTCCTCAAACTGACTATATAGCTTTCTGGTCATCTCTCTCATGACTTCAGCATTGGCTTCCTGCGATGATTCCACCTATGAGAGAGGAAGGTTGCCCCATCAGTTAGTACAGTATTGCTAGCAGCAGGAGAGAGAGAGTTCACATGATGAGAAAATAAGAGTTTGAAGTTAAGTTCCCCCTTGTTATAAATCTGACACTGCAAAAGTAGATTTCCATTTGCATCAAGACCATTTTCAGCATTCTGCCAGTATTCATATAATTTGAATCTGCAGAAGTTACTGTTCCATGAAGTTCCATGTTGTCTAAATTTAGCTCATTTAGTCATTGCTTACCCAAGATCAGGCCATGCCTCTTTGCTGAACCATGCCATAACAGCCTCCAAGTCACTTGGTTTGTTCCTTCAATGAAACAATACTGTCTCCCCCTGCTTTACTGAAGCGCAGACTAGAGATGGACTAGAATCAACTCCTGTTTCTAAATGACCATGAACACTCAAAGCAATACTTTATTGCAGTACCCTCCCTGCTCTCTCTTGGTTTTTCATGTTCCGCTCTTTGTGTAGGCATAAGAACTGGTATAACCATGCAGCAAAGCAATCAAACTGAAAATTAAAATTCTCAGGTGTGTGGAAGGGTTAATTTTAAACAACAGAACCAGAGACTTTACTAGAGCTACAGGGAAGAGGGCAGAATGGTAATTCAGAGACGGATTTCCTGCTGTTGACTGAAAACACTGACTGAACCACACCCTCAGTAATTAAGGATATTCACAGCTTAGGCCCATCTACTGTGTAAACCACAATAAAAGCGAAGTAAAACAGCTAGTACAGGACTTAGTTCTCTTCCTAGAGATGCTGTGAATCAACCAGCATAATAGTGAAATGCTGTGGGTGCTACAAAAGTGACAGGAAGAGGAGGAATAAAGTGTTCCTGCTGATCACCACACTTAACACAGCTCCAAAATACAGAGTTCTGATGATTAAGGGTTTGGGTTGGATTTTTTTTCCTATTTCAAGGACCAAAAAGTTTAGTAAATCCTTGGGTTCATCTTGCATGGCAGAAACAAGCTTGTTTAGTACCCTGTAGAAAAACAACAGTGTATTTCATTCTTTGGAAAGGGATGAGCCCTGAAGGACTCCACTTGTACTGCAATTGTCCCTTTTTGTCATCTCACCTAGGCCAACCCTGGGGCACAGGTAGTGACCTGCACTTTATGAGAGGGTATGGAGTTAAATGAACCTCCCACATTTCAGGAAGCCTGAAAGAATCGTATCATTTAGAGAAAGACAGTAATTAAATCCCAGATTCCTCAAGATACACTGAATTGGAACAGGATCTCTGGCCTTTTATCTCCATCATTCCTTTCTTTACACCTTGAGCAATGAGGACAATAAAAAGAAGTGTAAAAAGGTGGATGTATCAGGGCATCTGTTATAATACACTTAAGCAACATCTCCACTCTAAGTTATTTCAGATTTATGAATAAACCGAAGCTCCTTAATAAGCCCCACAGGTGTGTTCTCCACCCAGAATGTAATCATGGCACACAGTAGTTACTGCTTTTCAACACTAACCTCCCAGATCCTACACCATCCTCTTACATTCACTCCTAGAATCAATTCCCAGATGTCTTGGCACCTTTTGAGACACAATTTTATATTTAATTGTCAAAGATACTAATGAGGTATATTATTCACTAACTTAGTATTAAAAGTGAAAATGTGAGGGCAAAATTTACACTTTTGCTGTGTAAATGTAGGGCATGTATTCTGCAGAGCTTAACATACTTGAAGATGAACAAATCCATATGCATTCAGCTGAACTGAGACTTAAGCTGCAGTTCCCTGCTCTTAGAAGCAGACACATCTGACTTGCTGGGGCATGTCCTTACTATTATAGTGAAGCCCAAATTTCTGTTTTAAAATCTTAGTTGTGTCATCTTTGCTTCTGTTACTTGGTTTTTCCATCTTTTTATTTCCTGCTGACAACAGCAGGTGCCAAATACAGCTACTTTGATAGCCCGTAGAGCTTCACTGTGAGAGGAAAGCAGATGCACTTACATTTTGTAAGTAATGATGAATGGTTAAACAACAAAATGTAAGTGCATCTCATGCACTTACATGAGATGCACTTACATTTTGTTGTTTAACCATTCATCATTAAGCATGAGTGCTAGTCACTAGCAAAACAGCCAGAAAGAAACACCTTCTCTGGCAAAATTAAACATGAATATAGCTGCAGTCACCTTAATTTCAGAAACTTTACCAAAAATAATAACCAATTTTTCAAAACTTGACAAATTCTGATTTAGTACTATATCCAAACTGGTCTACTTCGAGCAATTTTAATAGACACAAAAGGTTTCTGGGGAGGGTGTGTTTGTTTCATTTGGGTTTTTTGTGGGCTTGGTGTTTTTTGACATTAAAGGAATACATTGGCTGATGAGGAGACAACATGGTCAAGCTTTCTGTCATATTAAACCTTGAAGTTTGTGTTTTATTTCCTTGCATTTCTCTGAAAGAAATAGCTTAATTCTCTTTTGAAGATGCTTGCTGTTACCTGCTGACCACATGCTCATAAGACTTAACAGACTACCTATTAAAAATGGTGCAATACCAAAGAAACTCAACACCAAGAAATTCATGTAGCAATGTGTAGAGTTGTAATATTCCTTCACTTAATAGGAATGGATGCTAATAACCATTTAATGGTTTGAATTTTCACCTGTCAACACCTCTAACTTTTATGTTACATCCCATGTTGTGGGAAGACTGCCTGTTGCCAGCTGAGATTCTTTGTTATTAAACCAATATTGATTCACAGGAATAAGTGAGCTCGAGGGTGTGACGAGGGCATGAAGAATGAAGAACCTTTTACAGATAAGGCCAAGGAATTCATTTAACATCTATCTAATGCCCTTACTGTGCAGTATTTTTAGAGGAGTTTATATACCACACCTTTAACTTCAGTAACTGATTCTCAATTTGTGCTGTTTCCAGTTGCTTTTGCTTCTCTCTCAGCTTTTCCATAGATTGCTCATGTGTATGTTTTAAATTCCTTATTTGTTCCCTTATGTCAGTGTTCTCCAATGTAACATCCACTAGAGTTTTCTAGAAGAAAGAGGCAAAGAACATATTAAAAATCAGAAATAATTTGATGAATTAATATAGGCAAGAGATTATGAAACAGACAGCACATTTAAAGAGCTTCCTGACATACTAATGCAGCGTGAATATTTTTGCAAGTTTTAACATTTACAGTTATGGCTTCTGTTGTTGCTAGAAGGTATTTCTGTGAGGAGTATACTCAGTGAAATCAAGTCCTGGAACACTATTAAAAAATAAAAAGGAACATGGATACATTTCAGTATGAGTAATATTCCCTTCTCTCCGAGGGCCTTGCCATACACATAAAATGCAGTGGACTGAAAACAAGAAAGTAATGTACAAGAATGTAACATTCTTGTTACATACAAGAAAGCAGGGACATTAAGTCGTTCAGCTCAGATATATGGGAATTTAGAAGTCTTTAAAAAAGAAAATGCATTCCCACCTTGTACCTCCCCCTGCATTTCACAGGTGTGCAAAATCTCACAAGTCTGGCATCCAAACATGCCACTTCATTTCTGTTACCAACTGAAGGCAGAACTAAGTCAGGAGATGCATCATTTTGCACTATACAGACCAAATCACATTTTCACCTTAGATCTTTCATAGATACATGACTTGTGGTATTAATCTGCTTCATAAAAGTATCTCTTTATATCTCTTTATTATACACTATTTTTCATTTTTCCTGTGTTCAAAAAACAGGAACTTCTAGAACGTTTTAATCTGTTCCCTAAATTAGGTGCTTTAGATATCCAAGACAGTACTTTATAGTGTTGCTTAGTGTTAGAATCTGTATCTGTCATCCATGTTTTCTGTATGCTTTGAAATCCATGTTAGAAAAGGCAGCTGTGAGCTGGGAAGCAGCTATGAAGATGTACCTGCAAGTCTATTGATGCTGATGTCAAGGAGCTGTTCATTTCACTAAAGCTATCTAAGGCTGCAGCCTGCACTCGCACATGATTCTCTAAGGATTCCTGATGAGCATTTGTCACCTGAGCAGGGAAAAAAACAAAACAAAACAAAACAAAAAAAGTTTTATATAGAATAATGATCAAGTTTACCTATTCTTTCCAAAAGAGCTACAGAAGAGAAAGATGCCAAGGTCGTTTTCACATTACTAGGATGCTTAAAATATACAGGCCTCAAAGTATATTTTCACAAACAAACAAACAAACTTAAAAGTCCAAATTATCTAACAGAAATAAGGCAAAAGTATCTAAGTTTATTGTTAGTCTCCAATCACTGTATAAGCTGTTCTTTTTGAAAGGACAAGAGGACAATAGGCAGCTGTCTATTCAGAACCATTATATACATAGAGTGGGCAGATTGTAAATTTCAGAGCAAAAAGCAGAAGAATGCAAGAAATAAGGAAATCTAGAACTGTGAATTGTAGAAAAGCCTTAATTAAGAAGGAACTGACTAATCAGGTACATAAAGAAGCAACACCAAGAAGACATAAGGATGAAACAGTAAAAGCAGGGAGGGGAAGACAGAGGGCTTTGTTGTGTGCAAATTAGTCATTTTCTGATATGTACACACACATGCTTAAAAACTGAAGGGGGGGGGAAAGACATAAAATTATATCATTCAAGAAGAGACCAAAACCCAAACAGTGTAAGTAATTATGGATGATCCAATAATAAAGAGTAAAAGAGTGTTACTAATGGAAGCCAATCTAGCTCACATTCCTAGATGGACCAGATTTGTTTCTTGATAAGAACAGAGGAACACCAGGGATTGATACAGGGGACAAGTGTGTAGTAACCAAGCCAAACACAGATTAGGTCAGTATAGAGAGCAAAGGCCAAGTAGTCACTGTTAACCTTCTATGAACGTGTGCTCATGTAAAACAAACGAAAGCAGAAATGCTTTGGATGGATTAAGAAAGTTACAAAGTAAGAACTTGTGTGAAGAAGCCCAGGGCAGGATATCAGAAGAGCAAATTTCAAACAAACTTTACGAACAAAAAGTTGTCCTGGAAATTGGTAAGAAAAAAGCACAGTGATTGAAAGCTCAAGCAAAGAGTGTAGAAAGGATTTTAAACAGGACTAGCAAATAGCACAAAAGACAACAGTCATATAAAACCAAAATCAGCTCCCAAGTATCTAACCAAACAAAAAGCTCACATTACTAGGAAGAACAACACTTGTGCTTCCTTTCAGGCAGTCTGAAGTATTAAAAAAAGGGAAGGATGTCTCCTAATGCACCATTTATGTCAGAAGGAAGCTTCATGAACTGCTAATTTGCTGCAGAACTAGATATTCTGTCAGAGCTGGTCAGAAACCCTTAATTAAGGAAGAATTTCTGACTCATGCAGGATTTCTACTGGTCTGACAGAAGTTCTGGAAGTGCAGGATATCATCACTGCTATTCAGTAAAGATCAGCAGCAAAGACAACAAAGCTGCACCTGAATCAGCATTTACCACATGCATGCTGGGGGGAGAGGGAGTCTTGTTAGCAGCATTACAACTATTTAACAGTTTGCAGAAGTTGAGTTTTCTCTCTTCCTCTCAGGTCAGGGGGATTTTTTTTCTTTTTTTTTGAGACCAGTTGCACAGAATAAAAGTACCAGTTTACAGCAAGTTCTAATTATTGTACCTAATACAGCATGCAGGGAACTGACAGCCCCCAAATGAGGATGGCAGAAGGGCACAAGTCAAGATCCCAGTCCCTTGAAGTCCAAATACTTTTAATTTCCAAAGCTTTCTCTGACTAGGGCTGTGAAAATCAATGCTAAACATAAATTCAAAGCAAGTTTTCAGATTTTTTTGTATCAAACAACTCAGCAGTTTAATATGAAGCCTATTTTTACAGAGTACAACAGCTTTCATTGCTAAAGCAGCATGTCAGAAGAAAGACAGATCATTGAATGACCATTGAAATGTTCCATTAGAAACCAAAAAAGTAAGTAATTTTTAGCACTTTTATACTAATGAATATTGCTACTTCTTTTACTTAGTGTTTAAGCAATAGAGTCAGTAAAGCAGAACAAAATGTTGAAATTACTCCAAGTTATCAGCTTTTCCTAATTATCAATGTTATTTAATCAATTCACCTGGAAGCTGTTACATCCATCTCCACTAATTACCAATACACACAGGCAATGTTATCAAGATCATTCTTTTATTTCCAAGAATTTCCAGCCAATTTAATTTCATATGCAAAAGCATCCCTGTCCTGCTTCACCTTCCTGGATGGAAAAATAAATCAAGAAAGAAACTACAGATGTCACATAAATCAGTGAACTGGAGTGGTTTGGGAGATTAGTTCTGTTCTGCCAAAGCAAAAGAAAAGTTTCTAGTTAACACTGGGTCAATTATTCCCATATGCTTTCCCTGCAAATGAATGGATACTTACTTTCAGTTCATTTGTAAGCTGCTGTATTTTTCGTTTCATTTCATCATATTCACCATACATTTTCTTTCTTACTTTTTCCAGAGTTGCTCTCACCTGGTGTTAGAAAAATCAAAGGCCTTTGTCAAAATTTTGGATTCTATTGTTTATATATAGTAGTACATTATTTTTTTCTCTATGTTTTTCATTGTTACTTTCCGTAATTTCCATTGTTAATCTACCACTGCATAACAGCAATTTATTCTCAAGAAAAAGACAAAAGCTTAAGTCTCAAGACTTGTCTACATAGGGATGATACTAATAACTGTCACTATGAGTAGTTCTAAACTTCTCTGTACATGCTTTAACACTTATAAGTTAATAATTTAAATAAATTAATTTCAATTAAATATCCATAAGTTATTCTAACCTGATTACTAAATGAATTAAAATTAATTTGATCAAATATTATTTTATTTCTGAAAAAAAAAGGCATGGACTTAATATACCTCTATACTTTTAAAAGTGGTTGGTTTCCCCTGGTTATCCTTTGCAGATAAACACTTTAAATTTTACGCTTTTAGACTTGTATCTAACTAAACAACAAATTAGCTTGCATTTACCAATGCAATTTCAAATCTGAAGAACAGAGAACTCAGTTTGATTTCAAGAACTATAGATGAAAATTATTCCTTGCCTTTCTAGAAAAAGAACTCAAAAAAACCCCAAGCTGGCTTCCAGTTTGGCTTTACACACCACTGCAATCATGTTTGCCTACAGTTTATGTAATTCTCTTTTTCCCCTTCCTCAGCTCCACCAAACACAGGCTGATTGCAGATCATTTAGGGCAGTGAGTTCACTGTCTCTGCACAGTGAGATGAGGTGAACTTCAGCAGGGGATGTTTTTAGCAGCTCTGCATAGGATCCCCCACTGCCTCCCAGAAAGAGGGGCACTGGCCACCAAACCTATGCAAGCAGTGCTCCCTACCCATGGGATCCCTCTGGGATGAGGAAGAGAGAAGGGAGCTGGAAAGCACTGCTCACCCTGTGCCTCCCCACACACAGGCACAGGCACACACACACCCTCTTGCAAGATGCAAATTGGACTCAGGCAGAGGAAGCTGTCAGCAGATCTCACATGGCCCATCATTTTTGGTCTATTTGAGTCAGCACATACACAGCACAAGCTGAGGATTCTTGTTTAAGACTCTGCTTTTAAAGATGACACTACTCTGGCAGATCCAAGATCACAAATTAGCAAGAGCTGAACACAGCTTCCAGAAGATGGAAGAGCAAAAGCCATCATGTCTCTTCCCATGTCTTTCCCACCTTTTCCTGAAAGCATCAGTACCCTGAATGCACAAGCAAGATATGCAGTTTACTTGGTCTGAAAGAATTTCTCTCCATAAGGGACAGACAGGCACAGGGAGATGGTTCCAGCCCAAGCAATTCCCAGGTACCACAGTCAGTGCAGTTTGGGGAGCTGGCCCTGCTGTGTGCCAATTCACCTGTCCCTTGACACCACCCCAGAAGGGCAGAGAAACTCCCCAGGGAGGAGAACAGCAGCCAAGGCAGCTTGTGTGCCTCACCAGCACAGCAGCACTGACAAACCCTGGCAGCCCCTCACCTCAGCAGTTTGAGAGTGGTGAACACCAGGAACTGACAAACTGGGAGTACCAAGGGAGAGAAGCAAGTGCTGATAGCCACAGACCAGGCAGATGTGAGGAGCACACATGGTAACAGTGCTTCACACTGCTCACTTGACTCAGGGTTCCTCCCTTTTCTATCAACTCAGTTTGCACTTCAATCAGTGTAACACAATAAGCACTGACCAACAGCCTCCTGGGTGGTGAAGGCGGATGGAAAGATGTCAGATTATTTGCCCTGAGGTAATTAGGGTGTTACTGCCACAGCCTGAGAGCCAATGACTAATGGGCAAAGAGATGCTGAGTTTCAAGAACAGAAAAATTTCAAGCAGGACCACAAATGCATTTTTTGTTTTTCAGGAGATCTTCTGCCAACTGTGATAAATGAGCAGGCACAGAAGAAAGTAGTACAAAGACATCCTTATTAGGCTGACTATTTTAAGGCTGCCCCAAAATATACCCAAGTGATTTTACTATGTCACCTAATTTAGAAGCCTTTTCAAAGCCAGGGGGTTTGGGGACAGGGGAAGCAGAGGAAGAGAGAGACTTTATCCTTTCAGGTGTCTGCTTACATAGTTTCTTCCATCAGCAAGCACAGTTCACAAGTATAGAGCATGCTGTTTTCCCAACTCAAATACTGCCAAGGCCAGCCTCTAGCTTCAGAGTAGGTTCCCAGTTCAAACTGAGATGTTGGTCTAGACATCAGTCATTCCATTGTACTCTCACAGCTCTACATGGATATATGGAAAGGGTATTTAACAAATTTTGAGGTGAAAGTGTAACTCACTTCTTTAATGTAATTCATCTCCTCTTTCAGCTGATCAGCTGACCAGCCATAAACCACCATTTCTCTCTTATGGTTGTTGTCAGTTCGGTGCACAACGCCATACACCATCCCATGAGAGAGCTTCCCTGGAGAGATCCCATTTGGTACATGGTAGAGATCCTAAAAATTAAAAAATAAATAAATAAAATTAAAAGAAATAAGTACTAGAATAAGAAACCCTGACTAAAACCACAGTAACTTAGGGCCAGGAGAGGCACCAATTATAGTGAAAGCACAACAGTACATATGAACATTAACTCCTAAGCACTTTGGAGCCAGCCTGTCAGCCTTCATATTTTTGGAAAGAACAATGACCAACTTTTAGTTGATAAAGAATACAGAGGTGTCTAATTACCACTGCCTTCAATGAAAGTCATGTAGGCACAGCTAGAGACAACAGG
The DNA here is from genome assembly GCA_013397075.1 of Rhabdornis inornatus. NCBI lineage: Eukaryota > Metazoa > Chordata > Aves > Passeriformes > Rhabdornithidae > Rhabdornis > Rhabdornis inornatus. The sequence continues at coordinate 663,333 of VWZS01008407.1, read as the reverse complement.
CTGGATTTGTACAAGGAGAAGTAGAAGTATGTAAAAAAAGGTTAACATGGATTATTTCCATTCACCACCAGATGATACTTTTCTGCATTCTTGCAGAACACTGTCAGGTCTCTAGTTTCCTCTAAACACTTGCAACAACAGAATTATTCCTCATTTCCCAAACTCCCTGTTGCAGGGAACAAAAATTCACAAGTTCACTCAAAAAACATAGAAAGTTCTAAGAAACTGAAATTAAAACCTTTTAGGCAGTGTTTCTTAGAAGAGAAAATACCTATTTCTCTTGAAGATAAACAAAGCAGAATTTCAGTTTGCATTTAAAGCTAAGTAAGAACCTCCAAAGCAATCAAACTCATTTCAGTCTCCGTTTCTATTACAGATGTTGCAGAACTGATATTGGAAGAGCTAAAGCAAAGCTATGAAATGGCATTTATGTGGGTGCTCCTGTGTTATTAAGTACTGTAGAAGGATAAACCTTCTAAATCAAGTCTTGCTATGTAAACAGAGGTTGTTTTAAAGAGCCAACACTTTTTATTTGAATGATCTGCAGAAATTTGTGAAACATACTCATAATAATCGCATGTCTTGCCTCAAGCAACCCTTCACAGACTCCTCTTGTTCATCTCATCAATACACTTAATAAGCAAAATATTCATGCAAACAGCAGGAATCATTTCCCTCAGCATGTAAATGAGTATCTGCAAGGTCAGGTCACCACCTGACCTGGCTACTCATCTCTCCTCCCTTCTAATGGACCCAGGGAAACATCCTTCTGTCACAAGCACCTGAAATTAGTCACTCCCCAGAACTAGTAATTTCTCTTCTCAATTACAAGGAATTTAAACAACTACCTTAGATGAAGACATCCACATTATGACTTTTTTAAAGGGAAAAATATTCTTACCGAATGTGAAATATTTGCAAACTAGTAGCCTAAAATAATCTGTGATTTCTGAATGGAAAGTTAGAATTAAAAGTTTGGAAACACAGCTGTCACCTATTAGCTTTGCACATTGTTTTTGAAAGGTCACTTCTAGAGAAAAATCAGATATAGATGGTTTTAATGAACTTACTTTCTTATTCTGGGTATACCAGATACAGGTACACTTGAGGGCATTTACTACATTGACTTTAGAATATGTTTTGGTTTGGTTTTTTTGTTCTAAGAATTGTCTAAATACTCTCTTTGACACCAAACAGAGGCTTCAAGAGATGAAGTTCAGCATCTTATATCCATCTGAAGCTGCATCCTAGAGATCTCCAGTCCTTAAGAGAGGACATCATCTGCAGCCTAAAGCAGCAGCACTCTCAGTTTTTAGGAGCCAAACCAACACAACTACGCTGGCAGTATAAGAATAAATACTTCCTTAAGTAAGGGGAAAATGAACAGGAAAATTCACTTGTATTAAGAAAATTTGATAGAGAAAGACATTTGTTTTATATTGTATTATATTTATATATATATTGTGTCCATCCCACATGGCACTGATAGATTTTCCTAACACTGTAAATCCTACACTCTTCTTTATCCCATCATTAATAGTTTAAAACCATGTTGCTGAAGCTCTGTGTGTGTGTGTGTGCAGGAATGGGAGGGCAACAATCACAGAGCAGACACGTGATAAAGAACATCTCAGGCACAGAACAACAAAGCTGTAAACCTTCACTTGAAAAGAAAGCTTTAAAACCACTTAATGAAGAAAACATTGGGCAACCACCCCTACTTACGCATGATATAATTTTGCACTTTAAAAACATTATATGCAAAGGTACATATCCACAAAATGAGATGTTTCATAATCATGTATTATTGGGAGTTTTGTTTTGATGTTTGGATGTGTACAAACAAAACCCTACACCTCATACTTAGAAATAGAGAAACACAGAAACCAGATGGGGACATGACTCAAAATTATTTTGTGTTTGTTTGCTTCCAGGGTTGTACAGTTTCTTTCATAGTTCATTGCAGCTCCTCCCTTGCATCTGGAAAAAAAGATTACACACAAGTTTCTATCTTCCTGATAACAGAATGAATAATCACTTTGATTGTTTAGAGGTTACCAAGGCACCAGACTGAATTCATAAATCCATACCCTTTGCCCATGATCACTCATTTTTAATGAGGTGAAAAGCTGAATGGCAATACCAAGGTCCTTTGTGCTTCTGAAACATTAGCAGAATTGTCTTAAGTATCTAAAGTGCTGTTTACAGAGTTCTGGCATAAAAATTCTGACCGAGTTCCTTATTTTTAGAATATTATGAACACATTCCTCAGGAATGCTTTGAAGGATTCCCA